>CM070037.1:23593549-23610420 GCA_036250615.1 Ptychadena robeensis
TTCTTCTGCGACATGGTGCGCACTGCACGTCAACAGGGTCGGTTGTCGCGATCGTGTCTGCTGCGGTGAACAGGACACGCGTTTCGGATTTCAACCAGGATTCAGTGTCACCCGGTTCGTGGACGGAATGGGGGCCCCATTTGTGGTTCGACTAGGTGCAGTTTGGTTGTGTGGGATACCCCGGGCCTATTTTTTTTTGTCTACTTTGTCGCCCACGGTCCCATGGTGTTGCATCTGAATGCGTGGTGGTCTATGATTATTTGTGGTGCTCTGGTGACCTCCAGTGATGGAATATACAGCGGGGCGTGGTTACGGCCCCATTGTTTTAGTGATGCGACGCTAACCATGTTCATATAGCGGGTCATGATGTGCGCCGCTTCTTGGGTGCGTGTGTCGTGTTTCCGGCGTTCTTTCACGGTACATGTCAGTTCATTACGACAATGGTTTTGGTTGTGGGGAGTTCCGGATAGCATCTGATCGTGTTTGTTTTGTTATCACCCCTGGTGTTTGTAGGTCGAGTCGAACTGACCTAAAAGTATGTTATAGCGGTTCAGTGGGGTTCTTGCGGGCCCTTCCATCAGGCCATTAGTTGTCCTCCAGTCTCGGCGGCGGTGAGGGCCGATAACAAACAAACTTGGGCGGCAGGCCCCACTGGTGAACTGCGTTCATCGGGTTTGATTGCTTTGATCGTGACAGTCCTGAGAGGCTCGGAACCAAAGAGATGAGATTAAGATTATCTCAGATGTTTATAAGCGGGCCCTTTGTGTTATCTACATACCAAGGAGTTGTTTTGGCCCATTAAATCCACTGCCGTTTTGGTGTTTGTTATTCTTGTCCTTCTGGTTTATCTTGTATTTATTTATTAGGTAATAACTTACCCGACGGTTTCTTATAGGTATGTGCTGTGTGATATAGGTTTCGTAAGGAAGGGGAAGGTCCTCCCTAAGGGCGAGTACCCGGTCAAGCAGTTGACAAAGCACATGGTGGAAATCAAACCTGCATTTAGCAAAATCAGTGAATGAAATGCCAGTTCAAAAGGGATATTTTTACAAATTATAGTCCGGGAGGCCGTCCGATGTTCCCTGCAGCAACTGATCATCGCGGCTGAACCGCGGGGGGTCTCCACATTGAAAAGCAAGGGACTCGGCCGTCTTAACAGCAATGGCAGCATATTAACATGGCAGATTGATGCCACGCAGCGCACGGCGGTCGAAGCAGGCATTGATTGGCCCCATATCTACAGGTGTTGTATCCTGCTTAAGTCTGTCCAGGTTCAATCCAAAAAGAATAACAAAAAACATTAATACACCGAAAAACCACTCTGAAAAATGACAGCTTCCACAATGAATTATCACCAGATTGGCAGATGCAGATCCTCTTGGCTAAACTCCAAGCTTAAAACATATTCCAACAATATGGTCACCAGCACCATTTCATAAATGACAAACAGAACTCTGACATCGCCGAAACCCACCATAATTTGCCTAATGTCCCTTGCTGGAAATATAAAGAATGCATAATCGTATCTGCTGCATATCTACAAAATGGTACTAGGGACCCTATATGTGGGTTAAAATACTTGAGGCTCCTATTCCACACAAACAACTCCATTCGTACTAGTTCGTTTTGCTTTGTGGTCATAAAAAACGCATTTCAAGTTAATCTGCTTGTATCATCTACAATGGACTTGACCTATGTGTGGGCCTAAACATTTAACATTGCAGATGATGCTGCTAATGCCACTAATCTAAATGGTGGACTGATACGCACTTCATTTATATCACAAACCTCTTTATGCTAATCGGTCTCCCCACATCCAAACCCACATAGTCATGAGATAGTAAACACGGAACAGAGGATGGGTTTAGTTCTGTAAAGTCTTCCAGAAAGAAGAAAATTGAAGCGTTCCTATTAAAAATGACCATCCACTGGGGTGGTGGTAGTAAAGAGACAAGAACAAGAGCCTGTGCTTTAACATCCTGGGGTCTTTTTCCAACAGTGCCCCAGGGAGACGCCTTGGAGAACACAATATTCTCGCCACGATTTCCTGCCCATTCCGGAGGGCCCGTACGTGCTGCACAACTTTGGCCCATCACCAGGAGATGGTGGCGTTGTGCTGGAAAGGTGGCGCGGCCATTACATGGAGGGCTATGGAAACGCCATTACCATTGAATGTCAATGTAAGATGCATTTGCACTGCATAATGACGTCATACTGTATATGTATGCTGATTGGGGAAGGACCCGGAAGCATCTGCAGATATATGGTGATAAGTTCATTAAGAGGAGAGGACATGAGCTTGACATTAAGTTCATTAGGTTAATTACCTTGAATTTTCAGGTTTTTCAGTGACTGTTGTGAAAAGTTGCAGATCCCCTCCAATGTATTTGTATCGCGGGGGGATCCGGTGGACAGGTGAGTTCTGGAGAGGACATGAGATCACAGAATACCCAGCAATTCCTATCGATCTGTGACGTGTGCCTAGGCCAGGGGACCAGGAGGGAGAAGGAGTGGGGGGGGGGGGCGGCGGGGGGGCTGCACTGAGGAATCTTCTTAAATATTAAGTGCATGTAATTTTTTCGTTTCCTCTCTTTATGAGAGCACTTCTAGTGCCATTCATGTAATCAGCATTCTGGGTGGTTTAGGTTCTACTGCTTCTTGTTTAGGCGTCAATATTAAAGCCTTAATTCAAAAAATGGCCTTTGTGCTTTGTGGTTTTAGGTGATTCCCACTGTCACTATCTAATGTATTAATAGCTCTCAAGCAGGAGAACTTTCCTAAGAATTCGCCCTGTAGGCAACAGACCTCTGATCAGAGTGGGAAAATTTTTGTCAATAGTTTTTATTTATTCAGGTGAATGGAGATAGATACAGATTAACCAGTGTTGTTGTTTTTTACGGATGGATCCTCCTCGACGGTGTGAAGACGCCACCTCTTGGATCACCATGGACCATATCTATAAATGAACTTTTATGAACAGTAGCATAAATTTTTTTAAAGTGGAGAAACAAAAAGAGCCTGGCCTATTTCAATAATTATGTAATGTTCATGTGATGATGTTGTATGTATTTATTGTCTTAGAAACACTAAGTCAAGGATAACAACAATTATGATACTGCCTCTTTTAGTCCTAGGTGAGAGTGGTAAAGGAAACCGTTCCTGCATCCTCCTGCCACCATCAATGGATGCTTTTTGCCTATGTACATTGTAGATAGTTAATTTTTGCGAGGCATTTAGAAATCATGAGTGAGCTGAAGTAATGAGAATTTGCACATCTATGTCAAAAGAGTCTTTACATAGTGTGACGAACGGTGGTGGAAGTGTCGGAAGGTGGTCCCTGGCGGCAGAAGTGATTTGAAAGGGTCTGTGGTGTATCCACACAAGATACACCTGCTGGACCCTAACCAGGATGGCCGTGTGGTTGTGTCTCCACAAAAGGAGTTCCTCATCCTCATCTCAGGGCTCCGAGATTATGACGGGTGGAGACAGTGCGCTGGGCTGCAGCAAAATAAGGGCGCACAGGGAAGTGGTGGCTCCCACACTGGTGGCTGCTAGGAGGCAGGCATTAAGGTTTCCCAAAGGAAGGGAATCGTTGTTTGATCACTGCACAAGCCGGGAGGCTTTGGCATTTTTGGGACTTTCCATTTGGTATGTAACCCCTGTGAGGGTGTTTTTTGAAATGTTTGTGTTTTGGACTCGTGCTGCTAATAAACACGGCAGGAGCCCTAGAAAGAATTCTTTGTTCTTGTGGATATCCTTCATTGCAGATGCTGTTTAAGCTGATTTCACCACAAATAGATAGTGGTGTGATGTATCTAAAGCGGGCCATACACATATCCATATAAAATCACTCTATACAATGAGGGTCACCCCAAAAAATTCTCCATGGTGGTTGCGGTTCCTTCATCCCCAGGTGATCCTGCACATATATCCCTGTATCTGATGTGGGAGCCTATTGTCACCCATTCTATTTTAGGGTTACCTGTTCCTTTCCTATGGATTTTCAACGCAAAAGAATTTCTGTCGGTGGTGGGATATTGGTGAAATACATCACTCGCCAAAAACCAACATGCTACGCGAATTTTCCAATCAAATACGATCATCTTCGACGAGTTTGATCGGTATTAAACTATTTTGGCGAACGAACCATGTGTGCAGGACACAAGTCGACCATGAAACTTTGATAGTTTTAAGTCGATCGAACGCTAAATCAAACCATGTATGATCCAGCATTAAGGTAAGTGCATTATTTTATGCTGTCAGCTGCATAGGTTATAAGACTATGACGTTTCAAGGCAGAGCTCTAAGCTTTCACAAAAACTCCATATGTTCCCGCACTATTGATTACCGATTAACTGAAACACGTCATGCATTTTATCGCTTCATGAATCCCCTTCCGTGACTAAGCAAATGCCTTCAGAGTCATGTGGTGACAATCCATTTCAAAGTGAGGGTTAAATTTCATGCAAGTGGTTTTCATGGTTGAGGAGGCCAACCGTATGAGGAGCAAATCGAAGAAGACACCAATGCGTAAAGGATATGCTTTTAGTTTTTTTCGCTTTAACCACTTTATTGCTAGGCTTAAGTCAGTAAATAAAGCTATATTTTACCAATGTCATGTGCTATTTCTTATGCTTAGTTCATAGCCCAGTCGTGCATTCCAAAACTTGCCGGGATACAGGAGTATGTGTCAGGTTTTCACACTCTTTGAACAGTGTTTTTTAATGGGGAGGTCGGGGCGTTATTGCGGGGGCTGTTTTTTTGGTTGGGGTGGTTTATTATTTTTTTTTATGTTTAAGTTAACCTTTCGGGTTTACTTTTTTTTTTACAGGGTGTGGGGGTTTTTTTTATTTTTTTTTAATTTGGGGTGGGGGGTTTATTTTTTTTTTTATTGGTTTTTTTAAAATGATTCCCTTCCTTATCTAAGAAGGGGGGGCGTGCCCTGATATACGCGAGCCTGAAACGGTTTGGGGAAACACTAGGGCTCACCCTTCTCCAACTCCATTTTCACGGGCCAGATCATTCTTGTAACGCAGTCGAGTTTTAGTTAAGGTGTGCGTATTGTGAACGAAAGACGGTCAGAAAATGACTATTGATACCAAAACCTGACCCCCTCAAGGATCACAACCCTTGCAGGGGAGTGAATAAAGATGGACATACCTTTCGAGTACACGCTACCAGAGCTGCACGGTAGATGAGGAACTACTACTACAGGTATAGGAGCAACGGATAAAGAGGGGAAAATAATGGCAAGTTATTACAGTCAAACCACCAATGCACACGGTGTTTTGTATTTTGACTTTAGACATATATGAGGATTTCTTTATAAATTGTCTTAACGATTGCTTCCCAGAATTGAAAATATCCTATTGTATTGTCTGAATTGGCGTGTCTGGTATTCCAAATTTATTCCAAAACCTGCCCCCCTTGTACAATAGGTCAATCACTCAATATTCATCATTACTCATACACAAACCCGCCTATGCTGTATATGATGATCAATGGTCCTAATCTTTCGAGGTTCAGTAGTATTGGTCACCCTCTTACTAATCTGCACTGTGTCTTAGGCTTGCCATACCACAGGCACGGATATTCTGTGCCGGGGATTATGGCGCGTATGGATTCTCGGGCTCGGCGTGACACACGACGGGTGGATCGGTGGGATCTCCATCGTGACGGAATCCCCTGCAGCCCATCCTTGCCCGTCACGCATTAGCATTCCGATTGGATCGGGGGGCACAGATATCGGATCGAGGAAGAACCAACCTGTTGGTCTTGTCGTGGGTCCTGTCTATTGCGGTTCGGATTCATGGGGGCCGTTGTTTTGCGGTCCGCGGAGTGTACGATCCATAGGAAACGGATCCGGCCTCTTTCGGAATCGTGCGTACAAACGGTGGGTGCTGGCCCTTACGATTCGGATTATCCTAATTGCCCTAACTAGTTCTAATCATGCAGGATAACTGCCCGGCGGCAGGAATCGCCGGATATCGATCGGTGTGACTGTTGATCGATTGGCAGGGGATTCAATAACGGTATCCACTTTGCTGTGTATGGCTGTAGCTTAACACGGGCCAGGAGCTACACATTGAGTAAGTTTCATAAAGGTGTTTAAATAAAAAACATTACAAATGTAACTTTGACTGGAAAGAAGTTGAATTGTTAGCGGTGGATAATGCAAGTGTTGCTATTGTGGACAGGAGAAAGCATACATTTCGATAACTTGATTGCACTTTCATTTTATTAATTTAATAAACCTACGACAATTATTTATACTTGATGTCAAGTAAGTCTCACAAATATGTTTCCACTCTCCAAAAAGGTTTCTTGGCACTAGTAGTAAGTATAGAGTTATATCTCATTGATAGGCAGTTTTAGTCGCAAAAAAATTGTCCATTGTGCAAATCACCGTTTCCTATAAATAGTTTCACAATATTCAAGAATTGTCATCGTGGTACACGGTCCTCTTATTATTTATAAGCAAAATCTAGACCACGCAGCGTTGTGAAGTTAAACCAGTCTATGTGCCCCAGTGGGGGTTCGTAACATTGAATCTGAAATGCGAGGCCGACCAGATCACCACCGAACAGATGGATCTGTTTCTTTAGCTGTTCTTGTGGTTGTGGTGATTTACTAATATAACTAGAAATGTAAGTATAATCAACATGAAAAGGATCAGCAGGCTACGCGCTGGCACCACAAAGTTTGCTTGTGTCTTGACGGTTTAGTATTAGATCCCATATAGATGTTAAACGTGACGAGGATTAGTTTGCTACTTCCATACAGTTCATTGAGTTTCTTTAGTTTGTGTACGCACACAATTACCTCATTGACGGTCCCCCAAACATTGAACCAGTAAACAAAAATGTGTGGCATATTTAAAAAGCCATCAAAAATTCGTTATTAGTCGGTTGGCAACGGTCTTAAGAAGGAAGATGATATATCCCGCACCTGTGGTGGATTGTCCATCATCTATCGACTATCCCAGTGGTGCCCAACCTAACTGCACCGTTTGTGGCATGTTCAGTTCAAGTTGACCCCCGCCATCAACTCCAACTTGCTCGCCCCCGAAAACTCGTTAATTGCATAAGGCATTCGGAACCCTCACCTGTCCGATGGCTAATGTCCCCCCCCCTCCCCCCATACCTATATGAGATCTTGAGGAGGGTAAATTAAATTTGATGATAATACAACAGACCACAAATATTTTGTGCCTTTTTATGACCAGAATTATGTTCTCCCCTAATGCTTGAGAGGGTGCATTTTGTTAAAAACAGCCATGCCCCATGGCGACGTCCTTTTTTAATTATAAAAAAAGAAACGCCAGTCTAGTAAATTGAATTACATAAAGTTTATAGCGGCATTCGTAGTGACACAGAGGGCCCGCACGTGGGGGGCGCTCGCTTTCTCACGCCCTCCATATCAATCTGAAGTTGCCCACCACGGATTCTAGATTGCAGGGATTATATCAACACAAACCTTACCACTGTCCACCCCACGAAAGGGCAAAAAAGGGAGAAAATATGGGAAAGAAAAAATGAAAACGAGGGGGGAGGGTTGTGCGGGGGGGGGGGGGGGGAAGGGGGAGGGCGGGGGGCGGCGGTGGGGGGGGGGGAGTGGGTGTGAGGGGTGCGGGGGTGGGGGGTTGACGGAGTGTTGGTGGTGAGGGGTGGTGGGGAAAGTGTGTGTACGGGGGGGGGAACGGGAGGTGACGCGGGGTGGGGGAGGGCGTGAGGGGAGGTCCGGGTGAAGGGTGAAGGGGTCTCTTTTTTCGTTTTTTTTTTTTGCTTTTTTTTCTTTCTTTTTTTTTTTTTTTTTTTTTTCTGTTCAGTGCTCCCATAACATAATCTAGCTGGAACCTCATAATGTGTCTATAGAATTACGCTTAAGGGGATCGGCGCCATACATGGTCACGCTCCTGATTGCCAAACCAACCTTTGGAAAGCGATCCCTGGCAGATTATCTCTGATAGGTGGTAGGGGATTAGGATTTACCAAACATTGTCGGTTGACTCCAGGCATTCTCTTGGACGCGGATGCACCTCTCTTTGGAATCAAAGATAATAACATTTGCACTATGTGTCCGCTTAAAGTCCACCTGAAATCGTTATCTTATATAGCACATCGTAAAGATCTGTGCCTCAAGCAGATGAGAGGTGTTATATGATGTGCCCGAGGGTGCACGATCTACTCTGAGCCCAAGCACAGTAGTTTTCACAGTCATGGGCTCCTGCCAACGTTAATATGGGGTTTTGTTGTCAAGTGGTCCGATCACATACAAGCCTTTTGTGCTCTGTGCTGAGTTACTGTTTTCCGAACAGAAGCAAAAGAAACGCCATCTCATCTCCTTTTTTACATTTTTTATTGGCAGCAGGCTTTATTGCACACGACAATATTACCATGTTCGATGGTTTGAGTTAATTACTGAACATAGCTTATTTGTTAATCCTTGTGTAGGGGGGCGGTATTGCTCCTTTATAAAAGTAATTATTTTATAAAAAGATCGCTAATACCAAGTGTTATCTATTGCTTGTTATTGAATCAGAAAACATTTTGCAAAGAGATTTGCACAAACGGGATTGGCATAGTGAAAGTAAGTGAGATGAAGGCGGGGAGAACGGGCTGGCGTCGGGCAATATCCGTAAACGGGCCATGCCTCTGATGCAGCTCTGGGGGGACTGACCGATCTTTACGGATTTCACCAGCAATTTCGCCGGGGGTTTCCCAGGACTACTCTTATGATGAATGACCAGTGAGCCTTCGGGTTACTCCGCTTTTAGCCCCCAGCCCCAAAAATCCCCCCCCCACCCCTCTACCCCCCCCCAACAACTTTTCTTGACGACGGCCCCTAGCCCTCTCCCTGCCCCATGATTCCTTCTGATGAACCAATTAACTTGAAGGAAAGACACCTGTTGCTCTATACAGATTTATAACTTGTAAATCCAGGACTGGACTGGACTAAGTACCCCCCCACGTTGATAGTCAATCTGACACCAGACTCCACATTTCGCATACGTGGACAAGTGAAGGAAGGGAGTGGACACCATTGAAGTAGAATTGCAGATGCCCATGTTTCAAGCTGTCATGTGCTGTCACTTGCCCCTCGCTACTTGTTCACTTCAATGGTTGTCAGACATGTCAGCATTGTGGTACGCCGGTGGTTACAATAGTCGACGATCGCTCGTTACGACCCTCGCGAAGTCGGGGAGTGTAAGTGGGGGTGTGTGGAGGCGTGTTTGGCTGCACAGCAAAATATCACAGCTTTTTTTAATATTTAAATTCAGCAAAATGGCTATCGCCGACAACATCCCTTTTTATAGCACCCGCATCGTATTGCCATGAGGTATGCCACCAGCTTTTCTACCCTTTAAACTAATCCAAATAACACTTGTAGAAGTTGGACAATTGAGTCCCTGTAAGATCATTTTTCTTTACCTGGTATCTGTTTTTTCTGTTATTTTTTGTTTGATAGATTTTTCCAAAATATTTGTTTAGTGATAGTGAGTGTAAATGTCTGTGATGTTTGAAATTTTAAAAAAGTTTGGGCATTTTTAAAAGACTCTAAGCCCAAAAACGAAATGATTAGGTTATCTGATTCAAAGATAGAATGAATACATCACCCAACATCAGACCCTATGGAATATTAAACAAAATGAAACTATATTCAGAAGCGAGGGAGATCAAAAAATCACTCATGATTGTTGAGAACGCAGGAAACACGTCTTAACTATCCCCCTGAACTAATATTTTTGTGGTACAGGAACAGAAGCCTCAAGCTTGTACAATGCAAACTGCAGTTTGTATAAGAAATTTTACATAGTATCCTGGGTAAGGTCATCTGACTGACACAAGCTTTATTACTCAGGATGGAATTACCAAAATGTCAGAGTTAACAACAAAACAGTCTGTTACACATGTTGGGGTTGAAGGGACCTTACAATGTCTGATCCGTGTTGTCTGACAGTTGATAAACGGTGGCATTGTTAAAGTAACAGGTATAAGCAGTCAGCCTATTCATATTCAATTGTTCTTTGCAAAATACAACATAAACAATTACAAAGAAAGACATTTATTTACGGTTTATGTCCTTGATGTTTTTTTTTTATTCTGTAATGGTATCAAACATTAAAACTTCCGGTTTTTATGTGTTCCAGCCACCAAAAAAACAGCAATTTCCTGTAGCCAAGTAATCCTGTCTCGTTTGTACAGTCGATAAAGTAATCTTTTCATTTGATTTAGACGTTAATAGGATGTTGATGATGAATTCAACTCAGAATAATTTATTTCAAATTTTCGGGGCTCCATTGTCAAGATTCTGCTGAATTGGTATCATCCAAAATCATATGCTCATTATATATTATTTGTAACTTTTGTATGTAATATAGTTTTGACAGATAATCACGTAGCACTGATTGATATTTCATTATGACTTAAGGATTTATGTGTATCCATTGAGTTGGGAAACTATCAACGCTATGGCGGGGATATGGGTTCCAACGATTAAACAGAGTAGGACATTACCTGCTCGGCGTGAGAAGACTGGAGAGTCTGTTCTTCATTGCGCCGAGCCGATCCGTCGGTTGTAATGTCTGAGTAGTTGCAGTATGTTCAGCCTTTACACCGGTCGGATGTGTGTAAACAAGAACCATATCGCCGGCTAGATCGCAAAGTTGTGGGATACGTCGGGTACCCCTGCTAAGACGTTATACGCTTAGGAACGGGTGAGGGGGGGGTCCCAACGTTTGTAATAACTGGAAAATGCCCTTATAACTGTACACAACATAGAGGAGGCTGAATGTTTACAGTGTTCCTACATGTTCATATGTATACTAAGTTACATTTCTCTGGTTCCATTAGACAGTATTAGTATAAAAACTAATATACATGATTAATTTATAAGTATTCTAGGTCAATATTACCACACAATCTAAGGACAATTTATGGGGAGGAAGTTATTATAATGATAGAGTATGGTTTCCCGTAATCTGTTCGCGCGTTTCGCGAATCTGTTCGCGGGAGAATATGTCGTCAATTTAGTTCGTTTCGCGGCGATATACTCGAACTAATGGACGAAAATATAGGGTTTGCCCCCTATCTTTGTTTTACAAGTGTACAAACTTTGAACCTTGTGGTCTCTGGTCAGCAGTGCATATCCAGTTCATATCATGCACCCATCCCTACTCACGGAAACTCGCTAACCCTCTATCACTCAGCAATGGGAGGAAGATTGCCATTGTCACATGCTTCTGAAGGTGTGAGACACGGACAAAGGTCAGGTTGAACAAGGGTCAATGGTTCTTTGTAGTGACACGTGACATAAAGGTGTCAGTGACATCGTGACATGTTGTGACACGTGGGCAATGTTTGGTGACACGGGGCAAGGGTCAGTACAGGACAATAGTTGTGACAAGGCCAATGGGAATGGTGGGAGTGACACGGGGACAAGGTGTGACTCGGTTCTTGGTGGTGGTGATTTTCGCTTTGGTTGAGACGCGGGCTAATGCATTGCGGATACGGCTTGAAGTAAGCAAATGATCTTGCCGGTGAAAATCGCAATACACGCGAAGATAAAGATGACGCGGAAAACACGCACCAACGCGTTCTCGACGGATCATTGACTATCATTTTAATATCTTATGGTGCGGATTGGTTATTTTGTGAAAAATCATAATTTTTTTGGGAATGTTTTGAATTTTGCCATTGGGATTCCTCACTCTGTAGATTGTCTTTCCAGGTTGTTCAATGCCATGAGGCGAGCGGAAAAACCGTCCCAACGCGAGGCGACGATAGATTGTTGATGGACACGAAAAAACCCGTCCAAGTGCGACGCGATTCCAATGTGACTATCATTTGAAAATATGTTGGTGCGGATTTTATTGTGTTTGTGAAAAAAAAACGACTTTCTGCCAGGGATTGCACCCTCGGTGTAATGTCATTGAACAATCGTGTTTAGGTGTTGACCCCTTGAATGATGAAAAAACTTTCAACAACTATTGGGGCCAGAAAAGGTTAGTAGAAAGGGGGGTGGGTGGGTCCCTTTTGTATTTTTTAAAATTCGCCTTCCCATTGATAGTAATGGCAGGGGTTCGTCGGTGTTGCTGTTCGCGAAATAAAGTACTCTGTTTTTTTTTCTTTTTGTAATCTAGGAATAGGGCAGTGGTTCCCAAACGGGGGGTGCGGAGGTATTCCAGGGATGGGGGGGAGGGGGGCACAGCTAGAGTGCTGGAAGGGACAAGCAGGAAGCCAACCATGGAGAACATTATGTTAGTGTTTGTATCCAAAGACAAGTGGCTCAAGGTTTACTTCTATCCTTCATCAATTCTTCTACTTTAAGAAGAGCTGCATTGGCCCCTGTGATGTACGAAAACCTAAAAAAGCTATGTGCAGTTTATTGAAAGAGTATTTACATGCTGACACCAACTCCGAGGGCAGAGAAGGGGTGAAGACTTGGGTAATAAAGATTGCAAGCGTTGCTACCAAGCTGCTGGAACCTGTGGACAGGGGGTTATGGACTTTCTCCAAGAAGTACTGAAGGTCGTCCGGTCAGGGTGTCACACTGAAGGATAGTGGAGATTCACCTCACTCAGGGTTACTTGACTGGGGACACCACTGAAGCAAGCTGTAGTCATCAGGGAAGCCAGATCAGAAAAGCCCAGAATGTTTCCGGACTATAAGACGCACCTGACCACAAGACGCACCCAGTTTTTAGAGCAGGAAATCAGAAAAACAAAATATTTCATTTGTTTAAATGAATGTGAAAAAAATCGCATGCAGTACCCCTATTCACCCACTAAAATTGTGTCACTAGAGAGCACACTTCAGCGTCTCTTCGTCCTCACACAGAGCACAGAGAGGGGGAGCCCCCCCACGGGGGAATCAGCACTCTGGTCTCCCTGTCCCTTCTCTGCTACGGCTGTGTGAGGTAGCTGCCAGCCAGTGCAGGCAGCTTTCCTCACATAAACTCTGCATTGGCTATATTTGCGGGGCTCTGCAAATACAGCCAATACAGTTCAGCTACCCACAGCTCTCCCGTCTGCCGATGGAGATCACAGAGCTGACACTGGCTCCCGTCTGCCGATGGAGATCACACAGCTGATCTCTCCCATCTGCCGGCTGATCTCCTGTCCTATCTGCCGGAAGAGGTGGTCGCACATTCGGGCCATAAAACGCAGGCACTCCCCCCCCCCCCCAATTTTGGGGGTGAAAAAGTGCATCTTATGGTCCGAAAAATACATTACTATTTATTACCTCAGACAGGGGCTGGCTCAAGGCCTGTAACTGGGCAGATCAGAATAGTTACATTTTGGAGGGAGACCTAGAGAGCAGGAAAAAGCTATTAACTCTGTCCCTGCAACAACTTGTAAACAACAGCCCTTAAAGGGACAAACACCAGCTTTATAAAGCACTATACAGCACCATATAGCAGTATATTATAGCGCATTATATACAATTTAGTGTCCCTTTCTTGGGTCACTACACTATATTTTTTCTATTGTTAAAGTCTGTAGGTGATAAATGGAGCCCAGTGAATTATGATCAGTATACTATCTAGTAGACGTTGCATTGTCAGTTGTAATGGAGGTCACTGCAATGGTGCTGGAAGCGGGTGCCTTTACTACTGAGCAATTCCATCCAGCTCTATCCAGACTCTGAGTTGGCATAAGGCTATGTTCCCACTTAGGCGATTAATCGTCTGCGCTGGCGATTTTTAATTGACCATATGATTTTCACTGGCGATTTAAAAAAGAATGAATGGCTGCAATTTGTGATCACCTGCACGTGCAGGTTTAAATTGCCTTCATTCATGTCAATGGGGACGATTAGAGAAAAATAATCGCGCCCACCGAATGCAGGGAGCTGTGATTTGATCGCGACCCCAATCCCAACCGCGCGCGATCCTATAAATGGGGACAAGCCCATTGAAAGTAGTGTAGGCGATTGGCGGGCGATTCTGCCGACGAGCACATGCGATTAATCGCCTAAGTGGGAAAATAACCTTAGAAAAGGAATGACATTAGATAGAGTAATATGTATCACCACATAGCATAGACGTGTGGGAGTCCCCTTTAAGTGTACAAGACGGGACACTAAAATATCTAAGATAATGGTTCATCTCATGAACTTTGTTTCATGGGAACTTTCCTTACATCCGATAAGCTGCCCTTTCCCCAACTTGGCTCCCATAATGAAAGCCAGGACTGAAATCTGTATTGTTTCCTAATAGAGATGACATTTGTCTGGCCTTTGCAGCAGTTTTGTTCAACATTTATGCTTTGAATGATTATAAGACCAACTCCAGCCAGACGCATTGTTTAGTTTTTGAACATACATGGAAAGAGCAAATATTTGTTTGTGCTGTTAGTGACCCCATTAGAGAGATTTCACCTTGCTTCCTGTATCTGTTACAGCAGCACAAAAAAAAAGGCCGATACTGACAGATAAGGACTTTCATGCCTGCTAATGGGGCTTAGCTTTTGATTCCATTCAGACACCCCAGGAACCAGGATGACGGCTGTTAAAGCTCAAAAACTTTTTATTTAACAATGAGACCCTAACAGGGTCTCCAAACACAGGCAAAAGAGGTGCTCAATAGTCCTCAACACCTAGCCAACAGTATGCAGCAACAAGCTAAAGTCCAGTGAGGAACCTCTACCCGGCAGGGGAGGTCCTAGGACAATACCTCAGCCTAAGGAGGGCCACAGCTGTTCGGCAAATCACCACTGCGCGTAGACACCGGATGGGTGGCGGAATGGTGCCAGCGCTCCACAGGCACAGCCACAGATGGGTCGCGGGAACACTACACCCCACTCTGAGCGTAGCAGTCTCCGGGTACTGGCAGACAGGCAAGTAGCTGTTAGGAGAGCTGCATACTATTGTGCTCGCCGGCTGTACACACACCGGCAGTGTAAGCCGTATTGAAGTCGGGGCTGGGGAGAGGGACACCTGTCATATGTCCTCGATCCCCAGACTGCGCACCTCCTCTTGTAGCTTCCTCTTAAGCCTTCAGATGGCTCCGGTGTATGCTTGGGCGCGTTCCTTCGTCCTCTTCACACCACAGCGTGCCACTACAATTCTACTCAAAGATGGACCACTATCACTGAACACACATTTACACTGAACCCTAAATCTGAATATTATATTTAAGAGTATTTTAGAGATATGCACATTTTTATACATAAATGGGTCTTTTTTTTCCGTTGGGCTTATATTATATAAAAAGGAATATAAATCAGCTGAGCTGTTTGGGTGTAGCAGTGCAGGATACCAAAACATGACAATATATGCAATCTATGTTTCAATGATTCACTAAGGCAGAGCTGAACTCATGGATATGTCAGTAAACAATGAACTTGTTAAATATTACAGACAACCTGCTGGATCAAGTTAGCAAACGCCTTCCTGCCAAGCCCATGTGAAATAATGACACTGGTCTATATTAGAAGTAGTTCCATCAAACTTCATACGATGCAAAAGAGCACTTCAGGAATGATCAGTACTGGTCACACGGCTCGATTTTGTAATAGATTCAAACGCAATCAAGCTCCTTACACAGTGCCCGATTTTCCTCTAAACTATAAAAACATTTGAGCCATCCAGGCTTCTTTCGAGCCCAATCAACCAATCTACAGTACCTGTGTGTGCCCAGCAAAAGCCTACATTCCTTTTTTTACTTTTTGTATAGCTATAACTATAAGGGCCCCCATACACCTTTAGATTTCTCTGTCAGATTTCCTTTAGATCTCCTTTTGTTTTACCAAAACCATGTAATATGAGGGACTTTCTGAACAATCTACCTGTGTTCAATCCCAGAGGATCCTATACTACATAGTTGTTGGTAGATCTAAAGGATATCTAACAGAGAGATCTAAAGGTGTATGGCCAGCTTAAGTTGGGTACCAGTACTTTTGCTTGACCAAACAATAAACATTATGAAGTGACATTCTGTACTCCAGTACCCTCAAAGGGGTACATAAAGTGGCCCTGTCCCATCCCCTTTTATCTTACCCTAACTGATTTCTTGGTAAATGGTGCCTGCGTTACTATAATATAAATAACATATATTTATATATATATATATACATTGTACTGTAGCACGGGCACTGGACCTGTTAGTGTACCAGCGGCCCCAAATTCTTTTTGGATAGTCCTATGCCCAGCTCTGTCACTCACCAAGCACACAATAAAGTAGCCAGGCAGCTGGTAGGGGATATGTACAAGGCTTTATAGTAGGGAAAGTATTTACAGGCTCACACCAAACCCCCTCTAGGGAATGGGGCACACAACCTAGGGACTACAGTTCCAAACATAATACCAGCTGCAGGGTGACTGATGGCTTTCTCTTCCCAGTGGGACAGGGTCAGGAACACAAAACGGGGAGAAGGTCCATATGAGGTGGAGAAGGGAGGAATCCTACGTCTGCCTATATCAGCACCTAACTGTGTACCGCATCCATCCACTCACAATTGAGGGAAGCTGGTCCAGGGGACCAGGGATGGGGTCCTTGGATACCAGGCTCTAGCCGATGGGAGAACCCAGGGAAGGTGGGAGCCCTGTGCTGACTGGAAACAGCTTGGTTCAGGAGCTAACCCCAACTCTGACTAGGAGGGCCTAGGGAGGTATATATTTACCTCTCTGCCAGAAGGAGGGCAGTAGTTTGTCTCCAGGCAGATTGTAAAGCTAGCCACACATGGTTCAATTGACTGTACAATCAATGTAATTCAATCTATTTTTTTTTTTTTTCGATTGAAAATTGAAGCATGTCCACGTGGTACGATCGTTGAAATTCGATTTTAATTGTCTTTTATGGCATACTCATGTGGTGTGTACTTCGATCCATTACATCGCATCAACTTTAAATGATTGAAAACGTTGTCG
>CM070037.1:23612147-23624145 GCA_036250615.1 Ptychadena robeensis
TCTTTACAGCAGGCCATGGCCCCCAAGAGGAAGAGGAGGCCTACACTGGAAATGACCCCGGACCAGCTTACGGAATTCATTGACCAGTATCGCCAACTGCCATGCCTGTGGAAAGTCAAGAGCCCTGACTATTCCAACAAGCACGTCAAGCACCGGGCGTATCAACAACTGCTGACCTTCTGCCGGGGCTTTCTGCCCACCGCCACCATGACCGACCTCAAGAATAAGATCTCCAACCTGCGGTCGGTCTTCAAGAAGGCTCACAGAAAGCTGGAGAACAGCAGGCGGTCGGGGGCAGGTGTGGTTGAGGAGTTGGGCCTGGTGTGGTATTACGACCTCCTGTCGTTTGTCCAGGACCAGCCGAGGGCATCAACCTCCACAATGGGGCAAGGACCTAAGGGTGGGGGGCCTGAAGGGCCCAGGGAACTTGCCCCATTCCAGGAGGATGGTTCCACTCCGGAGCTCCATGGCAGTGCAGTGAGTTGATACTGTTATTTGTCTATAATGCTCAGTGTTCGCCAATGTGTATGCTTGTCACTAACATTTTTTTCTCCCTCCAGGACAGACCTGGTCCCTCGCATAAGGAGGAGCCTGGTCCCTCGCATGAGGAGGAGCCTGGTCCCTCGTATGAGGAGGAGCCTGGTCCCTCGTATGAGGAGGAGCCATCCGGCAGCCATCTCCCCTCCCCACGCCTCTCACGTGGCCGCAGGAGGAGAGCTAGCCTGAGCCACAGGAACAGCCTCACCCAGACCCTGCAGCAGATCTTGGCAGCAAGGGCGGACGAGTGTGAGGCCTATGGTTTGTTCATTGCTGCCAAGCTGCGCAGGGCATCAGTGGCCAGCGGGAGGCTGCCCAGGACTTAATGACAGAGATGGCGTGCAGGGCATGCAGGGGGCAACTGGACACCGCTCTGGTTCATGCATGGATGCCCGTGGAGACCCACTCTGCCCCATCATCTGGCCAGCCTATGCAGCAGCCCACCTACGCCTATGGGCACACAGTAACCGAGGAGGGGGGTTACACTTACCAGCACCTGTGACTGTGACTAGTGATGGCGCGAACCCTCCCTGGGGTGTCCGCGAACAGGGCGGGTCGAACTTCAAAGATGTTCGCCGTCCGCTCTGTTCGCGGACATATTCAAATTCCCCGCCTCTAGGCGGGGAATTTGAAACGGAGAAACCGGATGTGACGTCAGTGATGTCACATCCGGTCCGTGGACCGCAACCTGGAACGCATAGTTCCTGGTTACGGCCGCAGGATGTGACGTCACTGACGTCACATCCGGTTTTTCTGCCGGTCTTCTCACTACAAGACCGGCTTCTGTAGTGAAAAGATTCTTCCTCCGGCAGGATTACACAGGTTGTGATCCTGCCGGAGGAAGAATTTAGACCTTCTTCTGGCCGGCGAACAGTACGGGTCGAACACCCGTACTGTCCGCCGGCGAGGCGAACGGCGAACATGCCGTGTTCGCGGCCGAACTGTTCTCCGGCGAACAGTTCGGCCCATCTCTAACTGTGACCTGCAGCTTTGTTTCAGGGCCATGATGTAATGGCATTGTGTTAATTTGTTATTTTGTTTTACGAACACAGCACAACTGTTACTTAACAGGAAATTTTATTTTGACAGTAAATAAACACTTTTGAACTTAACTCAATGCCTAATCTTTGGCCTATCAAATGGGGTGCATGGGAGACATCAGGTGGTCATGTCATACTGCCAGGAGACAGCCCCCACACCATTGAAGTAGGCTACATAGCCTTCACGGTTGGCCTGGGCCTGCAGGGATTGTCCCTGAGATGTCTGAGGAGGGGCATGGTGGAATAGTTGTCCCTTCTGAGAAGCCAGGACTTGGCCCATAGCCTTCTCCTCCTCCTCCTCCTCCTCCTGCTCTCCTTCTCCTCCAATTCCCAAAGCAGGAGTGCTGCCACCAGTCGTGTCCTCCATTCGGGCATGCTGTCCACGTGGTTTGGCACGGTGCAGCAAATGTGATGGGAAAGCCACACACCCTCTTTATTGACTTCTGCTGGGAAATTGAAGCACCCAACCTGATGAGGTCATGGCCGATCGACTGAAGATGGGGAGTCTGATCGATCGGACACGGAATCGTCCAGGAATCCGTGGGACAAGGTGGTATGTAGCGATCGGACACACTTAATTGGCCGATCGATCTGACCTCCGATTTCCTCTGGCATCGCCGGAATCGATGGGATGGGTGATCGATCGGCCATGGAATCGGAACATGTATGGCTAGCTTTAGGTTTCTAGACACCCTGAACTTGTGACCATGACTTTGGCGGGCTTTTCCTTCAGCACATATACCTCAGAGAGGTAAAAACTTTATCTTGGTTAGTATGTATAATATGGCAAGGGATAACTACTCAAGGATATGTCCCAAAATATATTGGTCCATTATATTTCTTTACAGATACATCCAATCCAGCTCAGAGACCACAGTCCAGTTACGCTGGGTCCATCTCGCAACTCTCCCACTTCACTATCCAACTGAACCTTATCACAATTTGGTTATATCCATCTAAGTAGATTACTGGCAGGAAATAAATACAGCACTGTCGCTGATCCCAGATGGCAGGATACTTTCTTGGGTTATTATTCAAAACAGACCAGACCCCTTTACCCATAAGAGGAGTGTACCTGCCCAGGAGTAAATTTGTGTTTATAACCCATAGCTACAATCCTCTGGGGCTGTCCCTCATCTTACCCTTAGCCCGGGTAGGGGATCTTAACCCCCCCTAGCGGTCAGCCCTCATCGGGCTATTTTCAACGGCCTGGTATGGGCGATCAAAGTACATTGTACCCTGCTTGTTTTCCCAGCCCTTCCTCCTCCCCTGTCCACATTGCTGACGATGTGTACTGTGGAGTGGGAACCCCATTGAAGTGATGTGTACTGTGGACTGGGAAACCCACTGAAGGTGTGGTGCTGGAATCGCAATTTCTAGGGAGGTTAACACTCCAGCTGGTGCTTATAGTTCCACAGGCTGCCATCTCCCATAGGGATTACCCTGTGTGTTATCTAGATGCAGAAACAAGACATGTTGCTCCTCCTATCTAGACCTCATATACCCCCTTAGGGATCAGCACCACCCTCTGCACATGCACAGTCGTTACCAAATACAATTACAGGAGTAATCTTTATTGCACTTTATCAGTCTTTTGCAGTCCATGTACAATAGAGCCATTGTGCTAAGGTGCTCATTAACCAATAAGGGACATTCTGTTCACACAGAAAAGCTGTGGATTTAAATGACCCTTTTACAAAATATAGCATGAACAAACTTTTGGACTCAGATACTACATATTACCACATTTAATAATCAGTCAGATAGTCAGATGACAGTTAAGCCGGGAACACGCGGCTCACTATATAAGCTGTTCGAGCTGTCCGACATCGAAAGGGCTGAAGTTGCAGCACCCGCGGTCTCCATGCAAAGCAATGAACATCGACCGTGATTTATGGTTATGTCTGATATGCCTGTTTTCGAGCAGGATTGATCGAAAACAGGCATGGTCACATTAGATATGGGCTAGATAGATTGCTGTGAGCGCACGCGGCTATCGATCTAGCCCATATCTATGCGTGTTTTCTCAGCTAGTGATATGACTTCTTTGTAACACTTTGCGTAATATGTCGGAGCTATATGAATATGGGATGATAATAATAATACAAATCCTCATGAATATTCCATACATATTTATATGTTCATCTGCTTCTAATTTCCTTCCTCATTCTCCCAAACCTGCCTCCACTCCCTTCTATTAAATAACCATCACCCTGAATGCCTGACTTCTTCTATCATTACTGTCTTCTTTCTGAGAAATGTTTATATTGACAACTGGGTTACATTACTCACATGTCATTCATCCATTTGTGTTCTTTATTCTATTAGTTAAATAGATTCTCAATGGATGAATTGAATGCCTTTATTGCATTAGAAGGTCACAGGGATTCTGCTCAAAATGTGACCTTCATAATTATGAGCCTTCTGTCTGGTCAATTCCCTCTGCTGAGTACTAGTGCTAAAATGTTCATTGTGTGTGCTCCTATTATTGTAAAACTGAAGGAAATAAAAATGTCCATGCTTGTCTTCCCTGCATACAGTTAGCTGATATTTTGAATTCAGAGTAAAAGGTCCACAGTGTGCAGTTCTGACGTTCCATGGACCGATAAGACTAAACAATAATTTGACAAAAGGCTTTCATAATGGTGTATGTATTAAGTGGGTTACACACAAATAATGATCCTTCAAGGTCCAAGCTTTTATCCTACTGCAATTATCTGGGGTTTGCCTACTGTCCCCTTCTCTTGTGCTCATTACTTCTGTTGGTAGGCGTAAGGCTTCGTTAGATGTGCAACTCAACTACACACTTTAGAGTTCTATTATATGCTGAAAAAGTCCACCCTTCACCTACCACTACTGGAGGCCATGGCAAAGTAAGAGCAGATAGGACTTTTTATGCGCTTTACAAAGCATATAAACAGGCTGTTACCTTACATATGCCAAATATGTGTGCGCTTATGGCCCCGGGGACCATTGAGGGCTTCACTCCAATATGCCCCCAATGCCCAGGTAAATAAGACCGGTGGGGATTTCCTTTCTTCTTCAATGCGATGTATCCTGTATTCCCTCTGGGAGGGGGGGGGGGGGGGGGGGGGGGGGGGGTTTGTGCAATGTGTCCTCACAAGGGGCCCCCGAAGAGCTAGAGACGCCACTGCATATATAGTCACATAGGTATAGAAGAAAAGAGTAACATGTTGACTGAAGGCTGCTGGAATCATTTCAATATTAGGGTGTTAGAATGGAAAATGGGGGTTGTATTCCACTGTGGTTTATGGCTTGTACTGTGGGAGTGCAATAGGTCCCAGTGTTGGTGTCATTGGCTATACCAGTGACTCCCAGCAGTGGTATCAATGGCAGCCATACTAACCTCTGGCTGTAATAATTGCCTCTGCATTGGTGGTAACCTCCAGCTTCTTGGGATACCCAGTTATGGCATGCCATTTCTTACACAGCAAAATAATTTGATACTACATAAGAATTTAGGTTTCATTGCCCATCTCTCCTTCTGAAAGAGCTAAATGCCCATCAGACAAATAGAACCCACCGGCTTTTAAACATGGACTAGAATGCAGATGCCAATACTTAACTGATTTTACTACCATCCACTCAAGCAACTATCATTGTCAGAAAGAAGTCCAGCTTTACATTTAACTTTAAACATCAGGGCTAAGTTTAAAGTTAAAGTCATATAATGGCATTATAGACTTTTGTTACTTACCTACTAGTTTTTAAACTAAAGTTATTAAAGTATAAATCAAATATGTTTCTAAACTTTATGTAAAGGAAAGATAAAACAGTGATGGACAGCTCAGCATTGCCTTTACAGATTTCATATGTCTTCTGTCATCTGCAGGGTGGCATGTTCTGACAAGCATGCATTATAGATGTTTACCATGTACCCTGATAAACTGCTATGGGACATGATGGTGATTTATTATAAAGTAACAATGCATTACTTCCACATAGATTAACAAGGCTTTGTTGTATTAAGATCTCTTTGCTTTGTAAATATCCCCTTATAAACTTCATATAATGTTGTACTGGAGCTATTTAGAACTTCTTTGCCAAAAGGAATCAATTATATTTCATCTTTCTTCTCCAACATAAAACAATAGCATTATAATAGAATAAAACAACATCAAAATGAATGTGCATTTGAAAGGCAGCATTAAATATTAATAACCTGCGCTGTAAGAATGAATTGTAAAATGTGCATTGGCTGTATTGTAAGGAGCAAAGCAAAGATGGATTTTATTTTTGGAATACACCTCCTAAAAAGTGTCTTCAGTTTGGTTGCATGACTTGGGCAAGGCCGATGGAGGAAGTGGCCCTGTATACCTGAAGGAACCCCCCCCCCCCCCCCCCCCCCCCCCCCCCACTTAACCTAAATCTTAACTACAAATAAAAACATGACACAATAATCGGTTTAAGTGGTTGAATTAAAAGGCCACAGCATTACAAACAATCCAACACATTACAAAATAATTAAATAAATAACATTCCCTTAACTCTCATTTTAACGTTAACTTCTGAAAAGGTCCCCTGGCAGTGCCCTTAACAATGACTGAACTCGAAACTGCCTGTACCGGCCACCAGCTTTACGAGCTCGGTGACAACTCCCGGGACAACTCCCATTGGGTCATTGACACGTGCACTCAGGGTACCATGGGGACATCACCACACTGACCTTCACACACCTCTACCCCAAGGACACTGCCAAGGACCCGCCCACTGTGACGGTGAACCTGTCGAGATAGAAGGCCATACACGAGTAGTTCACCCTAAAAAGAAACAAAAAGACAAAGGGAACAACTGTGTAAAGGGAGGGAGGAAGATTCCAGCTGAAAGGGAACCATCCCCTTCCGTTTCCGCATTAAATTTGAAGAGGCCCCGCCCACGCGCACATCATAGACGCGCGCCGTAGGTGAGCCTCTTCCGCCCGGACTGCCCCAGTCAAGTGCCCTTCGCCTACCGCACTTGGTGTGGTAGGCGAAGTCCAAGATATTCTCTTCCACACCTCCACCCTTTGGTAGTCAGTGGGTACCCAATGCTGCAAATCTTTTTAGACAAAGTCATGTAACTTTCCAAAATGAGAAGGAGAATTTTTGGGGGGAGCGAGGATGTTGGAAGGAATCCACACAAAGTAGAGGAGAACATACAATTCCATGCCCAAGTAAATCCTTGCCTTGATTCAAACCAAGGGCCCTAGCCACCCTTAGGGTAGGTTGTTGACATCCTGAGTTCTCAGAAAATGGGTTGAATGATGAAGAACAATATTAGTACCAATAAAAGGCTCTGAATGAGCAATGTAACCAGTGATGCTTTCGCTATTAGCATTGCCTGGCCTTTTTATTATTATAAGGAAAGCAGCATTCGGGTTTTAAGCTACTTGGACAAAGTTTGTTTGTTTTGCCAAGAATCGTCTGGGTAATTCTCATTAGTTCAATTGATCCTGTCTAATAAATCTTTCTGGAAAATAACAGGATCTTTTTTTGAAGAACAATCGCATAAACATTTTTTCCAGGATGAGTCAGGGTTCTGGTGCCTCCTGGGAAATTAAATTGTATGTCTAGGTCAGAGTTATCTCAAGAGGAAGGTAACCTAAAGTTCAGAGTCTGAAACTTCCTGTATGGGTCACGTGTGTATGTGTGGGTCCTGTATAGGTTATTTTCTCTGAAAATTAAACTCAGCGCCATTGATTGATGTTATCTTTATTTATGAAATGGAAATAAATAATTACTACAATGCTATCTACAGTGTTTTGTCCATACTATACCTGAACTTGAGTAATTCATGACATGTAGAGAGTCTGCTTTTTTTTTTTTACAAAGTTCCCTCTGTTTAAAGTGTTCACATGACCAGACTTTCTCAGATTTCTCTTTCCCTATAACTGGAGGCTTTTCCTGCTCCAAAAATGTGGGTTTCATATCTTCATCTGAAGCAAGACAAGCAGCCCACTGATAACTGTATACTTTGGTAGAACAAAAGTTGATTGTACAGAAATTGTATGGTAAGATTGTAAGGTGTATGGGGCCCTTTAGTCATTCTTCATTAGTAGCAGTGCCTTAAGGCTGCCATACACGGCACGGATTCGTGCCGGATTCTGGCGCGATGGATTCCGGGCGCGTGCACGCGGATCCATCGTGCCGGAATCCCCTGCAGCCCACCTTGCCCGTCCGATCGCATCCGCTGGATCAGGGGCACAGAATCGGATCCGAGGAAGAACCAACCTGTTGGTCTTTTCGGTCCGATTCTGCTCTGATCAGGGGGCGTTGCGGTCCGGGAGGCGAGCCATCGGACACGGATCCCTCCCGGATCCGGCCGTACAAGGTGGGCTGCCACGATTGGATTCCCTAATTGGCTGATCGTTCTCACCTGTGGATGCCGGTGGAATCGCCGGAATCCATCGGGTGCTGAATCGATCAGCCAGGGAATCCGTGCCGTGTATGGCTAGCTTTAGGGTCCCCACACACTTAAAGAGCCGGGGCCAATTTTGCAAAATGGGGCACAGAGCCCTGTTGCCCCAAAGCTTGGTCGGCCAGAGAACGGACATGTCCATAAATGTCTGGCCGATGATATTAGTTTGAATGGGGACCGGCCTTTTCGTCCAAACTAACGGCCGGCACACAAAGGGTGCCCGCCGATACTGTGAGTAATGGAGAGCAGCGTGCTCATATGTCAGTCCCCGCTCGTTACATGTGTGGAGACCTTTCGTTTTCATTGTGCTCAAGTCTCCATGGCCAGCTTGTGGCAGAATCATTACAATGTGGTGACATCATCACACTGTGAGGAGTCGCCTACAGAACGAGCCTACAGATCCTGTGCGCTCCACCAGGGGATTCCCGTCAGATTGAAGCCAATTAACTTGGAGGGGGAGGAGACTCCACCTCCAAGTTAACTGCCTACAACAGGATCGGCCACAAAAAGTACGATGATCCGTCCTGCCGGCTTTTTGTAGGAAACCTCAAGGTGGGCATCCCTGTAGTTGCGGGCAACGGAGGGGGTGTGCATTCCAGTCAGCCGACCGCAACTATGGCCGGGAAACGGCAGGTCTATGGCCGGCTTTAGAGATGGTAGGAAAAGGCTACAACTGCTGTCAAGTCTTTAATATTGTCTGTGGGAAACAAAATGGTCATTGCCCTGATGAAAAACTGCAACTAGGTTGTTGCCTGGGTTTTCCTTCTTCTGGTAAGGCTTCCCCTAATTCATCAATAGGACATGGCATTAAAGCACACCTTTCACCCGCTTTGAACTATGACCAGACTAGAAGTTGCACTAGAAGTATAGGGCAGAATGCAAAAAGCTCACCTGTAATGAGTAAGCCCTGAATGTCCCTACTCTCTCCTCTCTGTGATGATGCCGCTCCGCAGTTGTGGTGGAGGAGCCGACTGTAAAGGGAAAGTGCCTGATCATGCTGTGTATTGGCACACAGACGCAGGCCGATTTCTAGCATTTCGGTGGCCCTATGCAAAGTTATTGCACAGGGCCCCCTGATGCTGAATTGTTAAGCAGTTGGTTGCTATTGTTTGGCCGGCTGAGTTGTTGAGGAGGGGTAGTGGTGCTATCTTTTGGCTGGCCAAGATGTTGAGCAGGAGTGGTGGGATTTTTGGGTGCTATCATTCGATCAGGTTGTTGAGCATTGAGTTGTTGAGCAGGGAGTATCGCTGGGCAAGTTGTTGTGCATGAGGCATCGGGACCCACCGCATAGCGGGAGAAACGGCCCTACACAGACGCATTCTTGATTGAAACTCATTATATGGAGCCCCCAGTGGTCACTTGTGATATTGCACTGAATTAACCACCGGAAGCCTGGCAGATAAATATGGAATCTCTTATATTAAATTTGCCTGTTGTCTCAAAGTTTACCTGGAGTTTATTAGTCATATATTAAATGGAAAGAAAGGGTGAAACTGGGCTACCAGATGCTGTTCAACATATTCCAACTGTGACTGGGCTGAACAATGAACACAATGCTGAAGAAATAGGTGCAACATGAATAATTATTTTGGGAAAGACTTAGGTACAGCAGATGACACACCAAATGATATTGTGTCCTTGGCTTCTAATTAGGCACCTTCAGGTGTGAAATATGTTATTCTATCTGTCACCCACTGCATCTGTGTGTCCATCTGTGTGAATACACTTGCTGCTGATAATTGTACATTGAAGATGTCTTTAGTTTAATTTAATAAAAGTTAAATCAAAATAATTTAAAATAAATTCCTCTTATGGATGAATGTATGTTTGCTCTACTTTTGGTCGTTTCCTTTACCCTTGTTTTCTCATTCTTGTGGTTAGTAAAACTATGGAATTAGACTTCGGCCTTTAGGGAAAATAACTAACTTCTATGTAACCACAGAGACATTCTTATTATTGGTTTATAGTCATTTCATTGTTTTAATGGTTGGTATTTAGTATGGTGTGTGGGATGGATTCATAGACTACAACAAAGTAATTTTGGTGCTTTAGACTGCAATCTGTAATATGCTGAACAGAAGAAAACTCTGTAAAAATGTAAAATTCACTTAGTTCTACTAACTTCACTAAGTTCTACCTACTTCAACTCTAATACATGTATAGTACATCCATTATGGTCCAGAGAAAGTTTTACAATATGCACATACATAGGGTTGTTTCTGGACTAAATGGCACCCTGCTTAAGCCCCACGTTTAAGGTACATCCCCTACTTGTGCAACCCCACTTCCCAAGGCATGCACCCCAGAGCCAAAGTGCATGCACTGTTCCCTCCACCAATATGCAGAGGTGAACAGGGAAGGGTACTGAAGCAGCAATACTTACCTTTTCAAGCACCTGGCTGACTCATCTGAGGTCTACATAGAGCCCAGGTGCCCAACCTGCAGTCCTTTGAGCATTCTTCAGCGCCCCCCTCCCAGGTTTTCCACTTGCGGCCCCCAAACCCTAACTGTTAATGTATGCTAATCAGTGTTCTCAGGTGCCGCAGTCGGCAAACAGATGAGGGCCTATGCTATTACTATTCCACCATCGAATGGGGGATGATTGTATAATATATATTGTGGCACATAAGTTCAGAATAGGGGCACATAACCTTTGATAATAAATATCACACAAAATGTGCATTACAACACTACAGTAATTCATAAAGCTTGAAGTATAAAAATAATGTCTTCTACTTATGCCCACTGTCATTTTTCCATTATTAAATGCTTATACAAGTCAGTATAGACTGAAAATGTGGCCCTCCTATCTACACAGTTGTCCACCACTGGGAAGCATGGTGGTGGAAAATTTTGATAAGGGTTACTTCTTTGTTTAATTAACCTCCCTAGCGGTTGAGACGAACCCTGTTCGTTCGGTGAACAGGGTCCTCTCAACCGCACGGGAAGCCGGCGGCGGGAAGACCCTATGCCTCCCCATAAAGCTGCAGCGATTGTCTTCATCGCTGCAGCATTTCCGGGTTGGCGGCGCCGCCCCGATCGCGTCACGGTGACGCGGAAGGGTGTGGGGGGAGCCGGCGCCATAGACCTCCATGTTAATGGAGGAGCGCCAGCTTTCTCTCTCACGCAGCTGTTGTCAGTAATGACAACAGCTGCGTGTAGAGCTCCGGCGAGATGCCGGAAACGTCAGGCACTGCCTCGATCACCCGTATCGCACCGTTGTAACGGCTAGGGAGGTTAAAGTCTGGGTATCATATCAAATTGCTTAATACTTCTTGGCTGAAGGCTACAGTTGAGCTGGAGATAGATCTGTTAACATACATCTTGTCATTAAGGAAATTTGTCATGGAGAAGTCAGTGTCAGATACTGGCAGGGAGTTGTGCAAAATGCTTAGAATTTTGATTTATGAAAGTTACTAAAAGATGCATGGTTACAAATGTCAATCATAGGGAGAGTCCTAGATGCAGACCTAGGAAGGGAGGGCTCATAGAAACCAAATTCAGCTACTTCTATAAATACCATCAAGAAAGACCTACACAGCCAAAGAATGTTTTTAATGATGCATGAGAATCCCATTAAATGAAATCTGCCAGGAAGCATAACACCTACCCCAGAAACTTCTGCTAAAGGCCACTATTCCCTGAATCATGAAATCTGTATTTACACTGGAACACCACTTCTCTGAGGTCATTTGTTGGCTTTTCTTCCCAAAAAATCAATGTGAATATTACATTGAAGGAAAATGGAATAACCAGAAATGTAGGCCCATTCTACCCATCTACCATAACCAGAACTGAATCTTTTCTCTGGTGTCTGATAGAAATAAAGCCACCTATGATACTATGGAAAAGTCTGGCAAGAAGTGACTTCAATACAACGTGTAGCAAAGTGTGACCACATGTCCAATCATATTCAGTCTTTTACCTGCAATAAGCCTATAGTGAGTGTAGCCCCCCTATGGGTGCTAGAGTTATGGGTGCTACAGTTAAGTGAGGTAAGGGGT
>CM070037.1:23624245-23635690 GCA_036250615.1 Ptychadena robeensis
TGCCGCTGCCCAGTCCCACCACTACACTCAGCAGGACCAGTCGGTCTCATTGCTACATGAGTGTACTACAGGGAACAGAGACAATGATCAATCAATATCAACCACATACAGAACTTCCTCTAGCACAAAACTCCAGGCGACAAGAATATTTCATGACTGCAGTGGCATGAAAGTGAAGAGCCCTTTTCTACATCGTTTAGCGACAAGGTATGATATATAGCCACCAAAAAGAGTTTGAAATTATTTGTATCTACAATTCTGAGTTATACTAATTGTCTAGACCAGTGGTTCCCAAACTGGGGGGCGTGGAGGTGAGAATCGCACTGTCAACCAGAGAGAGGAGAGAGAAAGATCTGCCTATTGTCTCTCGCCACTGTCGGTTCTCTTCTTCCTCTGGGGATTGCACCCACCCTCCCTACCACTGCCAGCCAATCAGGCAAGCCTGAGAGATGGACAAACAGGAAGACAACCATGGGGGAACTAGCTGCAGACAATAGGCAGAGTGCATGTAATGTGTATGTTTGTCTTTATGTAAAGCCCCCCATACACATTTATCGGGTTACAATCGGCCGGGCACCCTTTGTGTGCAAGCACTGTCCGTCGGTCCCCCTAGCTGCCCAGGCCGCCGTCAGGGCCCAAGCAGCTAGGGGGACCCAGCAGACAGCATTTAGGGACCTGGCCGTGAGAAGAGGCTGCGAGGTCACTGAGAACTGTCAGTGAGCTGGCAGCCTAGCATGAAGGGGAAGCTGCCAGTACCTCCCCCCCCCCTTCCCCCCTCACAGCTTCTGAGGGAGAGAAGCAGGCAGCTACAGACAGGCTCTGTGTCCTCAGCTGAGCTGAGGAGACATACCTGTAGTTTGGACAAGGAAACTTGTCCCCGTCTAAAGTAGAATTACAGACATATCCATAATGGCTTAGATTGATTTGGCGACCAATTTCGGCCCTCTAAAACTTTATATCGGCACCTGATTTTTAGGCCGAATATAAGCGTGTATGGAAGGCTTGAATGATGAATGTTTCTATATCATTAGTGTGTGTGTATATAAAATGCATCTCTTTGCATGATCGATGTGTGTGAAAAGGGAGTTGTGGCTATGGAGCATTTTTTTTGTTCTGGAACAGACGTGCTAACAGAAATGCTCCTGCGTCTATTACATTTAATAAAACCATGTGTTTCTGCATTGACCTGGCACTACTGTTCGTTTATGTCTGGAAAAAACACAACTGAAAATGTACTTACCTAGTACCTTTCTTCTACCTAACTAATCTATGGTGGTCTCTTTGGGGTCTTACCCTTAGGGCCCCCATACACCTTTAGATTTCTCTGTCAGATTTCCTTTAGATCTCCTTTTGTTTTACCAAAACCATGTAATATGAAGGACTTTCTAAACCATCAAGTCTACCTATGTTCAATTGCAAAGGACCAAGCACTTCATACCATAGTTGTTGGTAGATCTAAAGAATATCTGACAGAGAGATCTAAAGGTGTATGGCCAACTTTTGGCCTGCGCTCCACTATGCATGGGGGCACTTGGCCTCATTGTGTCCCCGGTTTAGGTATCCAACGGTTCTGCTGGGATCTGGGCACTGGAGGATCTGGGCACTGGGGATCTGACCACCGTTAAACACCCCATTGGAAGGATTATTAACAAAAGTTCTTCTTTAGAACGATAGATTCACATTATTACCTTCTAAGGACATCAACATATCTTTTGTGAAAATCTTACACTACAAATATATGATATATAGAAAGACTTAAATCCTCACAATACACAACAGGAACAGTGGACAATGAATAGACAAGTCAGAGTTACATGGAACTCAGAAGGAAGTAATCCTTAGCTTTATTACAGCAGAATTGTTGAGGAATTCGCAAGCTTGTTGACTTCTTTTTTTGAACTCTCTTGTGGTTTTCTCCGTGCTCCCATGATTTTATCCAGCAAACATCCGCATCCCTTACAGTCCCAGAAACCATATTATTGTAACTGCCTCTTCCTGTCCCAGCACAAAGTTTTGTCTCTTGTCAGCCTCCCGCGTGGCCGTATCCTGGCCCATTGATTTCTGTTTGTATACGTTCTTCTTTAATAATCTTTGTTTTCCGGTGACTCATAATATTTCTTTACATTATGAAGTCATGCTCTAAAGCCGGATCCATGTTTTAAAGATCCTGATAAAATCATTCAAAAGATTTAGAAAGGAAACTATTATCTGGTTTACAAAACAAGTATGCAGATATGGTTATATGAAGTATAGTATGTTATATGAAATAAGTAGAACATTACTTGTCGGGCTAAATATCCACAATAGTAACATCTCTCATTCAAGTGTAAATCACTGTGGCATCAGACTTCATGACTCAGTATATATTGACTCAGTGGTGGGCAACTGAGTTGATATGGAGGCCCTCAGCATCACTAAAGGGCCGCACATAACATTTTCAATCTACACTGACTTGTATAAGCATTTTATAATGAAGAAATGACGGCTTTTCGTGCCATTAAAAATGGCGCAAAAAGCTTGTAATGCCCAGAGGGTTAATATAGGTGGGGTTATGAGGGGGGCTCCTGCTCTAATGATTATGCTCTCCTGAAGAGCAAAACATGTCAGAGGGGGGCCTGACTGGCTTCTGGGGGTGATGGGGTCCTGTTTTTGACCTCTATTCAGGACTCTGCACCGGATTGTTGCTATACTTTAGCCTATCCCACATACACGGCTTGTATCTTTTCCTTTTGAAATAAGTGCTGATGTTTTCTTCTTACATCTAAGAATATTCTGGCAAACATGAGGCATATTGCAGAGTAAGTGATAGGTCTATCATGGAATATGACCGGCATATTAGATAAACACATTCTGCTTAGAACAGGGGTGCCAAACCTGCCCATCGTTGTAATTATATTTGAAAGATGACCCAGATGTGTTTTTTATTTGACATTTGATGTCACATGTGTTAGTGTATAATGTTATGCTTGTTTCAGATTGAGTGTTTAATTAAAAGTCAAATTTTAAAAATGTTTATTGTTATATCTCGGTGATGGTGAACCTTCAGTTCCCATCCGTCCGAGTGCCCAAACCAACACCCCACTTATTTATCTCAAAGTACCGGCATGGCAATTTAACCTGAATTACACAACTCATATACACAAACGAAACATGTAAACACACACTCTACTTTCTTATAACATAGAATAGTAGAGATGGGGCACTGAGTGCAATAAGAAGAGAGGGGAAGAGAACTGACAGCAGAGAGAGTTAATAGGCTGCAGATCTTTCCTCTGTGCTGGCTGACAGCTCACATGCCCACAGAGAGGGCTCAGAGTGCCACCTCTGGCACCCGTGCCATAGGTTTGTCATCACTGTTATATCTGATAAGGACAATTGAGATTTTTTTAACTAGCTGACCATGCGAGTTGAAGGCTTTGGACATGGTACAAGGCTGTCAATATCGCTGGCACGGAATACAGGGTTTCGACCAGCATCTTCTATGTTCCAGATGCCCGAAGTGACGTCAGTGACATAAAGTCCCCTCCCTCCTATTAAGTTCCAGCTTAACTTAGGAGGGAGAGGTTGTTACTCTCCCTAGTAATGCCCCACATCACATCATCTGCACAAGCGGAGTGACACCCCCTCCCTCCTAAGTAACCCTGATTTCAAAACCCCTAGGAAAAATGTTGACTTTTCCGGCCAAAACAGGAGGGTTGACAGGTATGATTTGGTATCACCACCAAAATAGCCAGAGATGAATTTGACTTGACTTTGAACTTCATTCTATTATTGAGCAATACTTTCTTTTTATAGTATACCCTTTACCCTTCTCTACATCTCCAGCAAGATGGTCCATGATACCATGTTTAGGGGCTTTGCAATCAACTCACAAATTTGAACTAGTTGAATTTAACAAAACAAATGTGACCATGTCGCTTGTAAAAATATTTTCATTAAATATTAAGGTTGGCATATGACTTCGAAATTTTTAATTTTGGTCTCCTCCCCAACAAACTGCAGTAATATACACTGCCTGGACAAAAAAAAGTTGCCACCTAATAAAGGTCACATGCTCTAATATTGCCTTGGAAGGCCTTTAGCTTTGATTGCGGCACACATTCACTGTACCATAGTTTTGATAAGCTTCTGCAATGTCATAAGAATTATTTCCATCCAGTGTTGCATAATTTTTCACCAAGATCTTGAATTGATGATGGTAGACTCTGACCGCAGCTAAAGCCTTCTCCAGCACATCCCACAGATTCTCATTGGGATTAGGTTCTGGACTCTGTGTTGGCCAGCCATATGTGAAAATGATGTCTCATGCTCCCTGAACCACTCTTTCACAACTTGAGCCCAATGAATCCTGGCATTGTCATCTTGGAATATGTATGTGCCATCAGGGAAGAAAAAAATCCATTGATGAAATGACCTGGTCATTCAGTATATTCAGGTAGTCAGCTGACCTTATTCTTGGAGCACATACAGTTGCTGAACCTAGACCTGATGAACTGCAGGTTGGCTCGTACCGATTTGCTCAGTTAAATCCACGTGGCGACTTTTTTATTTTGGCCAGGCAGTGTAGAAAACCAGAAGCTGTGGTTGAAGGGTTACAACTTGGGTTACAATCCTGCTCCTTTTTAGGGACTAAAGTTTTACTCACCCCAAATGCTTGAGTTCTGGACAGCTGCATTAGTAGCACAGTAATACAATTAATAAAATTTCATCACACAAATCTCAGTTTACTATAAGGGTTCAGGGGTCGTGTTATGTAGTACAGACATGGTTAATAGTCCCAAAGTGAAATTATTCCAACTATGTTATTTTATAAACAATAAGAAGAGACGGATGTTTTCGAAATGAGCTTGGTGATCCCATTCCCGTTTAATATAAACTTTAAATCTGTAAACGGACCCATTAGCATGGTGTGTAAAATTCCAGTAAGCATTAGACACATGAAAGTTTCACCATCAGTGGAACCGGAGAATGAAATTATTTGGGATCATTTTAAGGCCAAACACTTAGTAGGTTGCATTGGCCAGAACAAATGAAATAACTATATAACAGTTGCTTCTTTCTCCTGGCTACAGATCTCAAGCCCAGCTTCTTCTGTGTCATCAGGCATGCATGCTCATCAAGGGTGGGGTTTAGTCTTTGTACTGGCAAGCCTTTGAGGGATTGTGGGGAAGATGTTTAAAGGAAACTGCCCATTGTCATCCTTGGCTTCCCAGCAGCAACAGGCCTGGGCCTCACACTCTCTGTGAGCCCCCTGTATCAGCTGCTCCTGTAACCACAGGCCTGGCCCCACATTCCTTGTGTGCCCCCTGTCTCCACTCTGTCAAAAGCCCTGACACAATGGTCTGAGCTCCTTTTTGTGGATATACACCAAACTCCACTCACCTGTTTACATGTGTTAACCCTTACAGTGTACCTGGGGGAATAGGAAGGCCCACCCAATCCAATCCCTCCTATCCCAGAATACAGGAACCATGTAACAAAAACCAAAACACTCAGCACCATGGTGCTGGGCAAATTACTCCCGGACTCCTTCCAGACACCCCCTAATGGTCCATTCACACAGTGACAGATGACCAGTCTGTCACACAGGTTGACTCACTGTGCACTACACTAACATATGGAAGGTTTCTGGAACTTAGTAAAATTAGTATTCAGAAAAAATATTTAAGAATTTATTATATTGGTATTTAAGAATACTTCTCATACTGTCTATCAAAGGACTAGAACTGCTTAGCATTGTTCACTAACATTCTTATTTTTCCAACCTGTCAATTGAATGGTCAGGGACAGGACTGTGATTGGTAACAGTCCTCACCAATTTCTTGGAACCTTATCTGCTCCGACGCCCTCACTTTTATTTTATAAGTTTACAGAACACTACGTAGATGTCTAGGCTAGTTGTACGGTGCTTTCTCCCACCCTTTCTTTCTTAAGCTGCATGAGATACAGAAGTAGAAGGTCTATAAACATTTAACCATATTGACTTTTGTTGGCAATGAAAGCACTTTTGAGCAGGAGGAGCAGGCAAGATGTGATGTAAAGAGTGCATTTAGGAGAGACACCATTCACAAGCACTGCTCCAGGTGTCTTTAATACACAGCACTTTACATATCTTTATTGCTGTTTTAATGGACAAACTTCAAAGTTTGTTCTCAAGTTACAGATTTCATATGTTAAGTCTCTATGTATATTAGCTTTCACCTTAGACATCAAGACCTCGATGAGCTAATATGTGCTGTAGACTGGTTTGGCTAACACCCAAAAAATATTACTAAGGCTTTGTTCCCACTTGGCGATTCTAATCACGGCATGGAGCTGCGGGAGATCGCTAGCACCTGGCGATCTCCCACTGGCTCACGCAATTAGAGTAATTTCAGCCAGGAAGTGGGGTGGGGGGCAGGACATCTTGCCCCTCCCCACCTGATCGCGCCCATAGACAGTGAATGGGCGTGGTTAAATTGACAAGTCCACTCAGGTCTAAGGCCGCTGTGGCCAACTGTGGCCCATGAACAGAACGCGTCGGCCCCACGGCTGATCGCCTATGTGGGAGCACAGCTTAATTCTGCTACCTTATTTTTCAGTGAGAGTCTCTCCTTAATCTTCCAATGTCAGAATTTTGTATAACCTTTTCAATTTGCTGATCCTTTGTAATGTAATTGCCCCTGCAAAATCACCCCAAGGTCAGACCATGTAGCTTAAAACAATTGAGATTTTTACCATGGCTTGGTTTTTGACCAAGAGAACTACATCTCAAACTCTACAATTATTAGTTAATACACAGGGCCGTTTCTAGCAATTGGCCCCGTAAATGCTAGAAACAGCCCTGTTAACACATTAAATAACAGTAGGATTAGACATGAATTGAACAAGTATTTATTGTTTTGAAGGGTTGCCAGCAGAAAGCCTCTACTTTTTCAAAAGAACATGGTAACATGGCTACGTTTTTCAAAGTTGGCTCTGCTCAAAGTACAAGAGCTCTGGAACAGTGTTCCTAAAACAGATGTAAACCGAACAGCATATCGGAACAAACACTTCATACCAACACTCATGCATGGTGGTGGAGAGGGATGCTTTGCAAATGGGAATCTGTGAGAAAGCTTAAGCTTGTCTGAAGTTGGATCACACAACAATCTCAATCTGGGCAGAAAATCCATAACAGAATGACTGGAAAAAATAAATCATGGTGGTGCAATAGATCTTTTAGGGCCCTTTCACACTATATCCGTTCCGTTTTAAAAACATGCACCTTTTTTTTTTACTGCACGCATTTGTTTACTGCGCACATTTTTACATAGGCAACCAATGTTACCATTCACACTGCATGTGTTGTGTTTTTAAAAACACAGCTTTTTAAAATGCCCTGCTGTATGAAATTTTTATTGATTTTTCATTGATTTGTTCAGAAACGCAAACGCAGATGTAATGTGAAAAACGCATGCATTTTTGTATATATGCAGAAACGCATGCTTTTAAAATATGCATGCCTTTAAAAACACGTGTATAGTGTGAAAGGCCCCTATAGTTGACTTCTCTACATATAAAGAGCTGTATATAATCTAAGAACCACAAACCCAAGTGAACTAAAGCTATTATAAAGATGATGGTGAAAATCCACATGGATATGAGGGCATGATAAAGTCATACAAAAAAACAACAATTACAAGTTACTGCTGCTAGAGTAGTATAGTAGTAGACTATAACTATAGAATCATGGGGTGTACTTAGTTTTCACACATGGCTTCTTAATGTTTGATGGAATATGCTGTATGTTGTTTTACCCCCAAGGTTAGAACCTTAAAACTTCAGGATTGAAAGAGGGTGTACTGTTTTTCCCTATAATTTGTGATCCATATAAGGATTTTCTGTTAAGTTTTTGTTTTTATATACCCCATTACTTTATCAGGTTAAAGCTAGCCATACACGTGTCGATTCCTGAGCGATCGATCAACTCTCCGATCGATTCCGGTGAAGCCACAGGCGTTGATCGATCGACCATACAAGTCTTTGCCTACCACCTTAGGCCACCGATTCCTGGACGATTCTGTTACCAGTCGATCGATTCACAAATGTCAACGCCCCTTGATGTGAGCCAAATCGATCAGAAAACACCAACAGGTTGGTTCTCAGGCCGATCCGATTTGGGGGCCATGTAGATCAGGCGGAGTCACTCGGTCAAGGTGGGCTGCACTCGATTCCTCATCGATCGATCGACGTGCACGCGCCCGGTGATCAATCGGCCAGGAATCAAGTGTGAAATCGACCCGTGTATGGCTACCTTAATAAATTTTTTAGGATTTTTGTCTGCCTATTGCCTTCTCATTTAGTTGTTGAATATTTTGGGGGAAACTAACAGGATCCTTCCCTATTCTGTTCCTCACTTTTTCAGGCCCAAGTGAGCCTCATTGTCATATTGTTATGAATAATGCGGTAATGTATTTATAGAACCTTCTCTTGCCATAGCCTGATAGCTTTTGGTGGATTTACTATAGTTTGTTATTCTCTTTCAATGTGAAAAGCCCCACTCCATCGATCTATGGTTTCCATGCACGGCACTGATGATGGCCAATGAGCCTGAAAAATCTGTATGCAGATTGGAATAAATGGCTCTGTACCATAAAGGCTATATTTGCACTGTGCACCAGCGGTTCTGGATGTGCATTTGGCTGATGGGGCGTGAAGGAATAAATTGCATGGCTCCGCCCACTGTCCTGAAACAAGGGTTTCTACCTAAACTTTTGGGATTTGTGCTAGATTGGGCCATGTAAATACCTTCTGATTTAAGAAGGTTTGATTGTGCTATGCACTGCTTTAGCTGAGCACTTTTTGATTCCTTTAATCCCTTCTCACCATAACCTTCATGGTTGTTCCTCGATGTGAAAAGTAAATAGCAGGCACCGTCACCGTCAACGTTCAAAGACCTAATTTAGAGTGGGTATTTTGCTTCATCTGCATGCGGGTCTTGCTTTTGTTCTTCTGTTGTTTGTGACCTCATTGATCATTTGCTTCACTGCGAATACTACATCTCTATTGCAAATGATACCAGCAAATCCGAAATGTAACAAAGGGGTCATATATCACTTAGTACTGATAACATCAAAGTCAATGTATTCACTCAAACACTAACAGGTGTGGGGGCGCAGACACACAAGAACAACAAATGCTGCAAACATCTCACTTAGTTTGAAGATCACATCTTGTTACCTTAGCATAGAGGTTCTCATGTATACCGAATACAGGTAGAGAAGACAAAGTTTTTTTTCTCTCTTTATTACTTATTCGGTAACCCATAATAACCCAAAACAGAATTTTACCCAATTTAGTAAATGTATTACAAAGAACAAACTGAAATATCACATTTGTGTTCAGACCATTTGCAACAACACTTGACTTTTCATCTCAGGTACCTTCTAATGCACTTGATTACTTGTGAGATATTTTACACTGTGATTGGAGTCCACCAGTAGTAAAGGAAATTTACTGGACATAATTTGGATATGTTACCACCTCTCTATTGAAGGACTCATAGCTGACAATGTATATGAGGGCAAAAACCAACCTTTGAATATAAGGTTATGTGCCCCATAGATATAATCAAAGGCTTTGATGATATCTATGAGGCACATAACCTTTGATACTTATATATGACACACAATGTGCATTACCATACCAGTGTTCCCTAATACTTGAAGTATAATTCAAAATAAGTTTTGTTACTTTAGAAAATGCTTATACAAGTCATTATAGACTGAAAATGTTATGTGCGGCCCTTTAGTGATGATGAGGGCTGCACTTGTGGCCCCCCATATCAACTCAGTTGCCCACCACTGATATACACTGTATCAGTAATCAACTGAGCCTTAAACACCTACTACATCATTCAGTAAAAAATTTATCCAATGACTAGAAGGATTACAGTTAGCTGTGTAAAACCCTGCATTGGATATATTTTTTTGGATTGAACTCAGAAGGCTTTAGGATTCTTTCCACTTTTTGTTTTAAGAAGGCTTGATTGTGCTTTGCACTGCTTGAGTTGAGGGCTTTTTGATTCCTTTCATCCCTTCTCACCATAACCTTCACGGGTACTTCTCTTTTTTCACTTTTTCCAAAGACTACATAGGTCCTCTGTTGCATGAGTCCTATACACTGTCAAATGAGTTATTACAGTGACATGTCCCCACAGATAACCCATGGTGCTCAGGGAATAACTTCTCTTACTTAAAGTGTTCATTTTATAAAGCAGATATGATATTAATAGAGCAAGGGGTTAGATTTTCTATTGTGTGTTAAGGTTTCCCATTGTTTCCTATGGAGGATAACTTAATTGGTTGGCTCCCATCGGTCCTCTGTTCTACCCTCATAGAACATCATCTCTAAAAACAATAATTCCCAGTGACAATTATCTTTAGTGTTGTCTGTGTCCTCTGTGCAGAGGCTCCAGGGACATTGTCATCAGTGCTGAAGGCCCTTTCAATCTTCTACAGTTGCAAGTATGTGAACCCTTTGGGATTACGTGGAGCTTTGCATGAATTGGCCATAAAATGTGCTGTGATCTTCATCTAAGTCACACCAATAGAAAACACAGTCGGCTTAAAATAATACTACACAAACATATATGTTTTATTGGACATAACATTGAAGCCAGGAGTGAGCCAACCTCTTCATACAAGTCAACAATTCTTGCTCCTAGGTATTCTGAGAGCTCTTTTTTGCGAGGCATGGTTCACATCAGACACTGCTTCTTGAAACCAGTAAACCCAAAACTGGTGTGTGTTTTTAAAGGGCAGGACAGCTTTCAGCAACACATCCAATATCATCACACTGGTTGGACTCAAGGTTGGCTAACTCCTGGCTTCAATTAGCTCTTGGAGAGGTCATTAGGCTAGGGATGCACATACTTTTCCCAGCCTGCACTGTGAATGTTTAAACGTTTGTGTAGTATTATTTTAAGCAGACTGTGTTTTTCTATTGGTGTGACTGAGGTGAAGATCAGAGCACATTTTATGACCGATTCATGCAATACTCCATGTAATGTTATTGTAATGTTCACATGCTTTTTCTTGCAACTGTAAACCCTTGTTTTATTTTGTAGGTTTCGCTGTGCAAGAAAAAAGACAAACAAACGCTCTCTAAATATCGGTTTTATTATAATTGGCATCTGTGTATTTTTTTTTCTTATCCAGGCCATGCAGTTATTGTTTAGTTTAAGTCTAGCTCTGGAAAATGTTCATGTGTTTATTATTTCGCGCAATAAGTGGTGATAAGCTGCACATCCAAAAATGCAGTGAGCTGTTATTTTACATACGGGGAAGCCATGACTTCCACCCACAACACAATTAAGCCAAAGCCAAGATGTACTTCTCTCCATCTGAGATCCCAGCATTTAGGAAACGTTTAGGTAGGAATATATCGAGAAGTGTGGGGTATTGACCAAAGTCCAAAAAATCT
>CM070037.1:23641870-23653901 GCA_036250615.1 Ptychadena robeensis
GGGACATTAGATTGTGAGCTCCTCTGAGAGACAGTTAGTAATATGACTATATATGCTCTGCAATCTCACATATTACGCAGCGATAGACTGGACACTAGCTGCAAGGAGTTTGCATGTTCTCCCTGTGGTTTTGTGGGTTTCCTCTGGGTGCTCCAATTTCCTCCCACACTCCAAAGACATGCTGGTTGGTAAATTGACCCCCCCCCCCCAAAAAAAACATTCTCCTATGTTAGTTACACATGGCTTAGACTGTGACATATGACATGTATGACATGTGTTAGTTACATATACATGACTATGGTAGGGACATTAGATTGTGAGCTCCTTTGAGAGACAGTTAGTGATATAACTATATATGCTCTGCAATATCACATATTACTCAGTGCTATATTATATAAAAACAAGATAATAATAGTTATAGGTTTGAGAAAAATTCATATAAATCCAAAAACATTGCTAGTGTAGGTTTTTTGCACCTGGGATTTTTACTGTGTATATATTTGGAATAGTGTTACCTTTTATTATTATTAGATATTACAAGCCATCATTGGAGATGCATGGGGGACCTTTATAAATTACATATCTCCATTGTAGGCAGCATTCATACTGCTCGTGTTAAGTCACTTACTTTAGTGTGATATCACGTATCCTGTTACCACTGCTGACTTCCTAATCATTGTCACTGCGCTTTCTAAATTTGGCACCAGGTCCCAGAGCACCTCTACTGCCAAGTCCACTTGCTGCAAGCATTTCCTTTCTGTGTGCAAAAACCGAATGTGACTTCTCACGTACGGAAGTATTTAAATAACTAAAAGTAATGACATGGGTGGCATTCCGTGGTGTGCATTTGGATGATAAACTATTTGGATAGGTTTGGAAGTATATATTTACAATTCGACTCGGTTTGCTGCAACGCGGAGGCACCACTGGGGGAAGTTTAATATTGCCTTTAAGGGACAACACAGATTCTTTTCTAGTGATGTGCTACTTGTAGACTTGCAGCAGAACTTTCTTTCAGTAACAGAAGGTGTGAATTCATAGGGAGATGGATTTTTGAGTCTTGTCTCCCCTCACTCGTGGGGGGGGGGGGTGGAGTGGCTCCTGAGGTCTATATCACCCCCTATCCTCATCCCTGCCTTCCCCTGCCAAACATCTCCACTCCTGGGGAGAAAGAGGGGAGGTGAGTCTCCTCTACTCTCTCCCCAGGCGAGTGCACGGATAGGGGAGAAGACATCTTGGCGTCGGAAAAACATTTCTGATGCCCACATGCCGCCCCCGGCATGATGCCACCCTGGGCAACCGCCCAGGTTGCCCATGCCTAAAACCGCCACTAGTAACAGTTATTGTTAGAATGATAAATACCCATTTTGTCCTATGAAAATTGCTGAGCAATGCTCTAGAACAGTGATGGCGAACCTATGGCACTCATGCCACGGGGGGCACTCAGAGCCCTCTCTGTGGGCACGTGAGCTGTCAGCCAGCACAGAGGAAAGAACTGCAGCCTATTGGCCTATTTTGGACCTCAGGTTTGAGAGTAATTTTGGGTATCCCAACTCTATGCAAACTTTTATTACCAAAAAACCAACAGAGGAAGACTTCTACTACTAACTTCCTCTGTTGCTCTGGCAGATTAAGTTGTTATTGTGTTTTTTTTTGCAATAACAGTGACAATTGGGTGAGCTGTCCAACCTTATGTGAAGCTTGCACTGATAGAGTGAACCTGAGTAGTGATGAGCGGCATAGGCAATATTAGTATTCGCAATATTTCGCAAAAAAATTCTACTAATATTCGATATTCGCAAATATTTGCAATTCGATAGTATGGCCATGCATTGGGAAAATATATTCGCAGTTATAACTGCGATTTCCTTCAAAATTTATGTTACATGTGGAATTTATTTTTGCATTGCAAATATAAATTTGCAATGCATGGCCATACACTCAAATTGCATATATTCGAGATTGCTAATATTCGCGTCATATTCAAGAAATTAGCAAATTCGAATAGCCGATATGCTTGAATTCTGCTGTATGTTCCCTGTCACAATATCTTGTTCCATGTGAATTATGTATTTTAATATTCTGTTCTATAGAGAGGGTAGGTATGGAGGTATGAATGGGCAGCATCCTACTATGTCCCCAATAAAAATTTGGGGGCATTTGGAAGATTGTGGATCAGAAACTCATCAAGTCATACTGGTTCCAAGATTTGTACAGCACAGCAATAAATAGCTCCATTAAGGTAACGTACTGTATTTTTCAGGCTATAAGACGAACCTTTCTACCATTCAAATCAATGGGAAAGTGTCCCTGGTGTCTTATGGTCCAAATATGGAAAAAATATATATTTTTTTTAAGTCTCCCCATCCTAAAAGCAATAACTATGCATCCCAGGAGGCAGAAATTTGCTCCATTAACTCCAACCAAGCCAAAATTCCACTGCCAAGAAGAAATCTTAACTGCAGTAGCACTTGCAGTACCCAATCTCTGAACACACTGACCAACTTTGGAAAGACACATTTTACAATTAGTGTATTTACATTAACATTCTGCATTGCAATAAATACATTTTGTGACCAAGACTTATATTTCCTCCCATATGAAAATAGCTGCTCTTAAATTGTAAGTTGTTCAGTGCCAGATTGTAAAATGTGTCTCTTCATAAGTTGATCAGCGTTTTCAGAAAATCAGCACTGCTAGTGTATAGACACATGCTTAAGTTTGAGCCCTGCACACTCTGCTGCAGCGAAGACCATCCTCCTGGCATTGGCCTTTTGGCTGGAGGAATATAGAGTGAATACTGCATGGTCCAGTCATGCCTACTATGCTGGAACATTCTGTACATTCACTTGATATCTGAATAGCTGTCTCTGTTTTTTTCCCTAATCTTCTCTCCAAAACCTTGGCATGCTTCTTATATTGCGAAAATTAGGGTAAGTAAAACATTACTGAATATCAGAATAAAACAAAACTAAATATCAGGCCTAATATAAGTGTGTAATGCCAATGGATGAGGAATAGTTTTTGTTTCGAGATATTGTTATTGACATGGAAAATATGGTTTCCATAAACTCCTCTACGTGCTGGTCACCATGGATTCATAGAAGAATTTCGGCTGCTATGGTAGATTGACACCTGTAACTGACTGGGGCCCCCTATTGCTTTGCATCACAAGCTGCTCTTTTATAAATTGCTCTTCATATGCATTCCAGTAAACAAATGAATATAATGGGAAATTCAATAAACATACAAATCAGCACATTCATCAGGGTATGAATGGGGACTGCCATCACAAATGGGCACGGTTCTAAAACTCACTCTAGTTAGGGCACATATTCTATAGTTCTCAGAAAAAATGTAAACTAAAAGAGTGACCATGACGGTAGCTAAAAAAAACTCAAAAACGTATATTCCTCCTGGAAGAATATCAAGAATACAAATATTTTATAAATGTAGATTTATCATTTACAGATCCTTATCTCCAATGCTAACATTATACTGCTATCAAACATTGTGAAAAAGTGAAAAGATAGACCCAATACAAGGCTAAAGAAAAAAATTAAACATTGAGTTCAGCTTTAATATAAGTTCCAGTATAATTGGTAAATTGTCCGTAATGGCAAAAATATAATTTTTTGGCAAATCTGAATTTGTGATCATCTGCAATAGTCACGCTTTAGAGAGTCCAATCCTTCAATGAGTGGCACAATTACTGGCACACAAATTACATAGATCTTTTATAGGGCAGACTGTGGTAAATATACAATAATTAGGCAAAAAATAAAACAAAGAGAGAGTCTCTATTTCTAACCAAAGGAGAATGCTTAATTCCTGTTGCCATTAAGTTCTCAATTCACATGTGATATTGTCCAACCAAGAACTACTGAATATATTACCCCAGAGTATATATTCCCAGTAAGATCGTGTACAGTCACTCTGAATTAAGAAAGCCAGTCAGATAACTAGCAAAACATCTTTAAGAAACAAAACACAGCAAGTCCAGTTGATTTGAATTAAACACTACAGATATACAATGACCTGGATGAATGAGAACCTTCACAGACATACTGAATATATTGTTATCTGAATGATGAGGTAGGTACATGTGAAATACCAAAAGATCTTAGCCAAAAGATTCCTTTATGCGCAATGTCAAACAGGCAATTTCTTTTTACAAAGTGCTGTGTGTTTACCCTCTACTAACTTGAGTGTAGGTGCTGTACAGGTTAGTGGATGGCAAGTGGATACAAGATGCAGAAAATAACTTTTATTCTAAAATGAAATACTTTAACAGCAAACTATTACATAGAGGCCGGGTAAACCTGATTACATTAGGCAACCCAGCCAGCTCACACCACAATGTCTAGATGATTGGTGGGGCCGTAATTGCATGCACAGGGGGTGAATACAGTGGATCGACAGACCAACTGGAAACCTGGCACAGGTCTGTGGCTGAAAAGGCAGCAACTCCTTGTAACTGGGGTTTAAACACAGATTGTATGCTACTGTGCTTCCAGCTGCCCACTGGACTAGACTGTGGTGGGTAAAAGATCCCGGAGTGGACAGCATGCCCAGTTACTCCTACTTCATCAGGCCTGTCTTCACAGAGCAACCTCCTGGGGGGTAAAACCCTCCTTCATATACCCCTGGGGCCCAGTGGGATCATGGGAAGGAATCTTAAAGGGGACACTACCCTGAACCTGTGAACGCATGTCACTCTAGTGCAGTGGTTCCCAAACTTTTCCTGCAGGGCCCCCCTTTTCTATTTAGAAACATTATTGAGCGCCCCCTCCCTATTCAAACACAGGTTAAGAATGAGGGCCTGTGCCCCCCTGGAATACCTTTGGCCCCCCCAGTTTGGGAACCACTGCTCTAGTGCATCATAACCTTCACGAAGCTGCTTCATCATGACCTGGTCCCCTGATACCGTCATCAGTTTCTTTTGATGACACAAACTCTATGTGTATCATACCGTACGTACCGGTGCCCTGTAACCATCATCAGATCATCTACAAAAGAAAAAGTTCAGTAAACAGTAGTGTTGATCTCGAATATTCTAATGTCTAATATTTTTTGCGAATATCGGCAATTCGAGAATTCGCCAATATCTCGAATATGTCGGCGAATATTCGCAATTCCGAATGTTCGCAATATAGCCATGTATTGTGAAAATCATATTCGCATTGTGAAAATAAACATAGCATGTGACCATTCATTTTAAAGATTTTCTCAATGCGATTATGATTTTCGTATACATGGTCATACTGCGAATATTCGAATTTCCGAATATAGAATCGAATATTAGTAGAATTATTCATGAAATATCACGAATTCGAATATTGCCTGTGCCGCTCATCACTAGTAAACAGTAAAAATTTCTGACCTGTTTGAAATATGGTAATACTCATATCACTTCTTTGAAAAGGTCCATCAAGCCATAGGAGACATCTGGCTATAGATAACATAATGTGTGTGGTATATGGGTAGACAGGAGTACCGCCCCTGTCTATGATTAGTGCAGAAACGTGTACCGGGGGTGAACCAAAGATCAAGGTCTGGCATCTTCCAACACCACACACTGTCTGGCCTCTTCTTTGCAGACCCTGTTGCACCCGGCATCTGATTACCACTCCACTAGTTAGAGGCAGTGTCCCAATACAGGCCCTTGCAAACGTCCCACGTTCCAGTTGGTGTAAGTGTACCCTTTATTCATGTTCTTCAGATACAGCAAGCAGTTCCATGCCAGCCATGTGGGAGCAGCCATTGCCAACTTGTTAAGTCTCTGACCTAACCCTCAATCCTACCAGTAACAATTCCTCAGGGCCAGGGCACCCTCGCCCCTAGCTGGGTACAAGGGAGATGTCTTCAGCTACATTTCGGCAAACTCCTGGTCTTCCACCCCACGGACTGATAGTGTCTGTCAGATCACAGGTCACCAGGTCACTTGCTCAGGCACCCAGCAAAAGACCCCTCCCGTCTGGAAACTGGGGCTTATATCACCTACTCCTAGGCAGGGCACTCCCACATGGCTAGGTCATGGTCACATCTACTATATTTAAAGGCATATTCATCATTAACCCTTCACACACTGGTTTTTACCTTACCATACCAATCACAGGTCACTCCAATACATATGTACATTTATAAGGAGGTGATAATAATTAGATCTGTGGTCTCTCTTTCCTTTAAGACCAGAATGGGTCTTTTACTATTCAAGCGTTAGTGTTGGTCGTTCGTGTTGGTTGTCTCTCTGCTTAAGTCATTAGCTCCTGGCTTATTTCTAGTGGTTACATATTTTTATTTTGGGAAGTTAAGGCCCTAAATGAAACCTGGAATAGGATCAATTCGAGTAGAGTACAAGCCCTTGTCAGAAAAAGCAAGCAGGGGAAATGAGAACAATGCATGCAATGTATTATTTTAGCAGGAAAGCACTTGAATATATGATTAAGCTTTTCCTTTAGTACGTTTCTGTTCCAGTACTAACCTTCCATGAGCTCAGTTCAGCTAATTATTTTCTTATCTCCATCCGGAAGGCATAGACTGACTGACAATATTTAAAACCCAATGTTTAAGCACCAAAATAAATACATAAAACCAGGGGTTGGTTAGGTAAAGTGAATATCAACCTATGGGTTCCTTTACACTGACCCATAGGTAATTAGTGTGTGTTTCCATGCAAGTCATTTATGATGTGTTATGACATGTTCCACACATACGTTGACATGCGTTAAGTTGTGTTTTTATACATTTGTGTATACACTGACACTGAACAGGCTAATGTTAAATAAGCTTGTTTAGAATTGTGCTTTTCATTCTTCTTTATTATAGAGAACCATCTGGAACTTACCTTTCTAATAAAAAGATATATACATTTAAAGTAATCCTAAACCAAACACGAAACTCTGACCTATTTTACACCTTCATGCTGTCATATTCACTAAGCTGTATAATATATACCTGTAAAGCTTCAGGCCTCCACACACTCCTGATTAACGAATCATGTGCCAAGGCAATGGAACACATTGTCTTTGAAAGCCCGGGATCCGTTTTCAGGCAAAGCCAATAATAGAATGTCACTCTTTGCCAAAGACCACATATTCTGCTACCACAGCTGTGTGCTGGGGAATGGAAACCATAGGGTTCCCTGTCCGCAGGTATTACATAATTTAATGTAGCAGATTAGGTAATAGGACAGCTGGGGAGGAGAACTATTGCCGGCTCAGGTCGGGGTTTAAGTAAGCTTACGTTCTATATATTATTGTAAGGTAAAAAAAAGTCTGCTTATTGCATTGTAAATCTTTTATTTTTATTAAAGAGGGTACAAAAAAAAAGGTTGTGGAGAACTTAGAAGAATAGAATAGAATAAAAAAATAAAAGTGTGGCATGAACTCTACGATATCCCAGGTCAAACAAAATAAGGCAGTGTTAGGAAACTGATACATAAAACATTTAAATAAGAAACAGAAAAAGATGGCGCAACACATTTTGACGGCTGCTCACAGCTTGATAGCAAGGAATTGGAAGTCGATTGTTCCCCCTACCTACTACAGAGAATTAATGGCTAAAATAATGGAAGTGAGGACAATGGAATACCAAACTGGTACCTACATAGCTGGTTTACACGAAAACATTTTAAACTTTTATGATGTTTGGCACCAATGGGACGCTTATATTAGTGGGTAGGGAGAAAGGGTATGAAAGACCGTAAGAAATAATATGAGAGGGAAGAACGGAGTTCAAGCAAAGTATGTATGTTGTAAATGGAAGTGTAATTTACTTGTAGTATTTGTATGATTTTTTTTTTTTTTTAAAAGCAATAAAGAAATTTTGAAGTGAAAACAAACAACATAATCAGCAAAGTGTGTATGGCTAATATTGATCAATGTCCAATTAAAGGGTCCAAGAAATAAGCGCATACCCAACAGATAAAATAGATATAGGATCTTTCTAGTGTAGTGATGGACGAACATCAGCTGTGGCTGTTTGCGAACTGGTGAATCAAACTTCTGCAAATAACCGCTGTTCGCATGTTCGCGGCGAACCTCCATTGAGTTAGATGGAGGGCGAACTTCTCAAACCTTCAGGTCATATTTGCAGCCAAAATACCAATAAAAAAAGTCAAAAGGGTGCAACCACCTGGACAGTGTCTTCTCCAAAATATGGATTTTTTAAAAATGCTGTTTTCTTCAGGTCTAATGGCCAGAAATCACATCTGGATTAAAGATTTTACCCAAAGTTACCTGACAGTACCTTCTGCAGCTCATCACATCTAGTCAGATCTCTCTGCAATGCATAATACAGCATACACCACCGAGAGAAGGACTTTTGTGGCTCAATAATGATGAACTACATGTAACAGAATACCTTAGCTATAGTTACAGATCACTGGATGGAGTATAATAGCAAAGTAGCTAAGCTATTCCTCAATCGGTAGCAGCAGTACTCCCTATCTATTTAGTACTGGAGACACAGGATAAATGTAAAATGGCCCACTTATGTTGACAGGTATATTAGCGCTTTATAAAAATCCAACTGCAGCGGTAAAAGTGAACGAGACGAGGTCTCAGTATTTCTCAGTGACCAACGGCACATGCCAAGGTTGCCCTCTCTCCCCCCTTATATTTATTTTGACACTTGAGCCTCTATTATGTACAATAAGGAAAGATGCAAGAATCCAGGGTTCCAATAAGCAGAAAGGCCTTCAGCCATAAAGTAGCTGCGTTTGCAGATGATGTATTGGTTTTTTTTGTCGAACCCACAGGTCTCGATCTCAAACCTATTAGATACTTTGTACTATTATGCGAGTCTATCCAATTATAAAATTAATCTCAGCAAAACCGAGGCCCTCTTCATTGGGTTACCAAGGGAATCCAATGACGGGAATACACTCAGCGTTCCTGTTTAAATGGGGGAGTGAGAAAATAAAGTATTTAGGGGTTTATCTGAGTTCAGACCTTCAGTCAATCTTTAAACTAAATTTTACACCTCTCCTAGCTCAAATAGGCAAGGATCTCAAAAAGTGGCGAGATCTCACCTTTTCCTGGTTTGGGAGATGTGCAGCTATTAAGATGAATGTATTACCAAAACTTCTATTTGTAATGCAGGCACTTCCTCTGAAAATACCCAGTGTGTTCTTCCTACAACTAAGAAGGATGTTTTCAGAATTTATCTTGCAGGGGAAAACCCCCCGAATAAAAATGGCGACTCTTACCCTCCCCAAACAGAGAGGAGGTATAGGACTGCCAGACCTTAAAGCTTACTATAAAGCAATTCATATCAGTAGAGTAATCGACTGGTGCTCTCATGAGAAAGGAAAAAGGTGGGTTAATATGGAGGAGGAGGGTGTGGGTTGTAATATAAAAATAGTACCGTGGCTGAAGGGTAAATTGAAGTTCAATAGCCCAGCATCCCACAGTAGGCCCAACAGTAGAAATAGCACGTGAGGTCTTACAATCCTATCTCCGCACCCATCACCCATGGATCCGATAATAGGCAATCCAGACTTTATCCCAGGTTTTACATCGAGACCACTGCAGAGGCTAGCTGCGAAGGGGCTATTTAGAGTGAGCGATTTTATGAGCCCAAATGGCTGTCTTAACCAGGAGGAGATTAGAAACTTAGACCCCACAAACATGGATTTCTGGAGCAGTATACAGATTAGGTTTTACCTCTCAGGTTTAAAATTGACACCAGATCACTACAGACCTACTAACACGTTTGAAAAAATATGTAAAGAGGCTTTTCCGGTTAGACATGCAATCTCTATGACTTATGGGGCTATTATAGACTCAGGGGAAGAACAGATCTCATTTACTAAGAAGTGGGAAAGAGATATAGGGAGAACGTTAAATACAGATGAGTGGAAGAAATGGGTTACAAAATTGTGACAAGGTGGTACAGGACTCCAGCTCAACTTCATAAAATGCATAATACAATCTTGGATAAATGCTGGAGGTGTGAAAAAGGTACACTCATACATGTATTTTGGGAGTGTGATAAAATAAGACCATATTGGAGAGGTGTAAGAGAAATTGTAAATTTGATCACAGGCCTAGACATGGGTGATAAGCCAGAAACATACCTGCTACACTGTAACATCATGCCTCCCAAATGCTTTAAAAGATCTTTGACCTGTCACCTATTTAATGCAGCTCGGGCAGGGATTCCACTTGCATGGAAACAAACTAGTCCCCCAAGCCTATCAGTCTGGATGGACAAGATGGTGGAAATTCATCGTATGGAGGATCTGACAGCAACAATGCACAATTCAGAAGAGAGGTTTAAGAAAACCTGGTTACAATGGGAAGAGTTTATAATTACGAATAAATTTGAAGAGGTAGCACATCATTGAGATGTCGAAGCAAGGGAGACGGGGGGGGGGGGGGGGGGTATAAGCAGTTGGGTTTCTTGTGTTTTTTTATTTTGTTTATTTATTTATTTATTTTTTATATTTATTTTTTTCTCTCTCTCACTTGGTGATGGAATGGGGAGGTAAGTTAAAAAAAAATGTAAAATGGCTGCCGGGCTGCTTCTTTTATAAGGGGGTATCCTCCAGGAGCGAAAAATGTGTTATTAGCTGTACTGTCCCCCCTGACTATAGGGTGAGGGGTCGCACTTTGTCTTCATGTTAAGGTATAGGGCGTGGGTCACCCGGCTTTACAAACTGTGCGCCAGGCGAACTTTTCGGCCATCACTAGGTAAGAGATATCTAAGCTTTTTTCCTACGTGTACAGTATGGCCCCAGTTCTTGTTGGTCTGCTTGTGGTTCCACTGCACAACTTTACCATATCCCGTCCTATAACACATTCAGTCTTTCATTCATAACCAGCTGCTGTACAGTTCTCATAACACACACAGCAGACAAGGTTCAGCTGTCTGAATGCCAACCTCCATCCCATAATCTCCGCTCCCTACTTCTGTCGTCTGGAAATGAATCATTCCAGATGTCCATTTCCAAGCTATAAACCAAGTGAAAATGCTCTGATTGTTTGTTTGCCAGAAAAGTGAGCCGGCTCACATCCTCCAATGAGATAGACTTAAATATTGGCAAAACTATGTTTACAGTAAGCAAAATTCATATTTTCACATACAGTTTATAATAGTCTTATTATTTGTGTAATGTGGTGATCTCAGGCTACACTTGTTTCTGCTTACTGGCTGGTCATACTACTACACATGCGCCTATATTTACATTACATAGGCACCTCTGGGTATTAAGATAAATTGACCCATGTACACTAGTGCTGCATGTATATGACCAATGCCCACACATTTTTTCGGATATTATGTGCACAACCAGTGCGTGTAATAACCCCTTATTGTATTCAGTAATTGAATGTTTGCTCCTTGGCCATCATTGACGATGCCCCCACCTGCAAATGTTATACTGCTCTCCATGTGGTCAGTGTTTGGTGCCAACTAATGAATAAGGTCATCCATTATTCTCATCCATTTAAACTTCCATACATTCTAGTGAGTACCAACAACAATTGGCTTTCTGTCAGTCAGTGGTGTCACTTAATGTCCCCATACACGGGTCAATTGATAGGTCGATCATAAACGTTTGCGGTGATCAATTGTTCATGAATTGAACGTGGCCACCCTTTCCACATGTTGGTAAATCCCGGTTCGATTGCCTTTACTTTGGATGGGGTCAAAGTGGTATGCATCAATTGACTGTTCAATCGATGAACACTCGAGCACAGCGTGGTGACATCACTTTTATGTCACCACGTCTGCTCATTCATCGACTGGTGTATGGGCAGCCTTTGTCTACTTCAAAAACAAAAGGGACAGCATTTCCATGGACACCCCAGTCTAACATTTTATAATACCATCATATCTTTTGTAGTGCATATCTGCTTTCTTTCCTTCGTCCAAGGTTCTAAGTGGTGGGCAACTGAGTTTATATGGAGGGCCACAATTACAGCCCTCGGCATCACTAAAGGGCCGCATATAACATCGATTCAGACCCTCCCCCCGTCTAAATATCTCAGAAGGGCGGTGGACCAGATCCCGACAGGCAGTCATA
>CM070037.1:23653919-23667661 GCA_036250615.1 Ptychadena robeensis
CCCCCCCCCCCCCTTCCCCTGGGTGCAGCACTCATATGTAGACCTGGTTTCCCCCATCAACATTGGCAATTTTACTGATGTAGGACCGCCAAAGTTGATTAGGAAAGCCAGATCAGCATGTGACTATTTCACAGGTGAGTTGCTATGCCTTTTGCATTAACAGTTTTGGGGGCCGCATGTGGAGGACTAAAGGGGGCCACCAAACAACCTAGGTTCTTAAAGTAACTTTCTAAAGCAGTACCCATGCTGCTCCCTTCACCTGTCATCGTGACGTTATATTAAACCATTGGCATTTTTAGGTATGACCAAGCATATGAATCAGGCCTTCTCTTTTACATTCCAGAATTGGTACCTTGTGATTTGGGGCACATAAGGAGTCTATATCCCTTGCAACCTCTAAGACATTGGGTTAGGGCTCGCACAGGATATTTTTCTCCAGGTCTCAGTGGTTTAAAAAGCATTGTAGGAGCCAAAGGTGAGTATATGCTGCTGGGAAAGGTGGCATAAGAAAGTGTCTTATGTTTATTTTTGCTCCCAAAGATGTCATACGTCTTATTTTTTAAGGGGATGTCTTATTTTTCCATGAAGAAGAATACAGCACTGGGGTATCAGGGTGGGGGGATCACTTAAAATGACACAGGGGGATCAGAGGGGGAAATCAAAATGGCGCAGGAGACTCAGAGGGGGGATTACCATTTTAGTAACCCCTTCTGATCCTCCTGTGTCATTTTGATTGCCCCCTCTGATCCCCTCTGTCCAGAGATACAATACCGTACCTTCAGGGGTTTCCCTTTTTTTGGGGGATGCCTTATATTTCAGCGTAAGGCAAAAATGTAAGGGTGCCCTATTTTCGGGGAAACAGGGTAGCAATACTGTACACTATAAATGATATACAGTCTAAAAAAAACAATATATATATATATATATATACTATGTGGCTGTCTTTTCAGTATAATAGTCCATTAAAGGCTCTTTGGTCACTTAAAATAATCAGAAACATATGGATCTTTGAATAACCATACAGACAACACAGACAATTGTGGGGTCAACTACTTGCTTGCTTTGCTCTTCGTGGGAATCGGCACACACCTCAGTTTTAATTTAGACTTTTGTGTCATTGAACCCAACGAGCGTGATAATCTGCTGGGAACTGTGAAGAAAATGAATGTAATCGTAAACATACAATGACCTTTCCAATGTCCCCCACCGCTTCCTAACATTGTTCCTGCTAGTGGTTGGGTGGTGGATAGAACACACTGATTTAAAATCATTGTATAACCAACAACCGACCTTCCTATGTGACCAATGAAATATTTGTTTTGGCGTAGATGTGGATCTTTCAGAAGAGAAGCAAAAGAAAAGTTTGAAACTGTTTATTTAAAATGGTTTTTTTTCCAAGTTCTGTTCATAGTGATCCACCATAGAAAAACATGTTTATTGTAAACAGCTGTAGAAGGAATGTATAATGGTTGTGTATATATTGCACTTCCTTATGATGTGTACATTTATCTCTAAACATAATAAATGTTGTCATTTTTACTAGCTATGGGTGGGGCTCTAGGCTCCCCTTTGAGTTATATGTTTTGCTGAATGTATAGAGTTTTATTTTATGGATAGTTTGGATGTTCTCATCTTCTCATTCCTAACATCGCCATCATGCCAGTCCCCCCCACCTATTGTATACCTTGTTCCCCAACCTATTAGATTGTAAGCCTGTCCAGGCAAGGTCCTCTACTCCTCCTATGTCATACCTGTACCTGTGTGTTATTGTGTGTTTGTATCTCTAATGTATTGAACAGCGCTGTGTAATATGTTGGCGCTATATAAATAAATGATAATAATAATAATAATGTATAACTATTTTAAGGTTCGAGTTTCATGTGGAGTAAAGGTCCCCATACACGTTTCCATTTTCCTATTCAATTAACCTAAACCGATTGATTTTAAAGTCGATCGACCAAAAATTGATGCCTGTCCACATGGTTCGAACGACCTAGATCGATCGAAGTTGACCAAAGGTTTGATTGAAAAATAATCGGACATGTTGGAAAATTTTGATCGATCACTTATACATTGAGTGTTATTTTATTTGTGCCCGACAGATTTTGGTTAGATTTAAACAATATTCATACTTATACATCCTTTGCCAGACATTTTGGTGTGTTTACGATCGACTTCCTTTGATTATTTTTTTGATCGATCTAACCAACATCGATTCTCCATGTGGGAGGTATTGAATCTGACATCGATTGTAGGGAAATTGAAACGTGTATAGGGGCCTTAACGCACTCATAGATTTTTTGTCTTATTGAGAGACTCCTCTTCACTTTGAAAATGCAGGAGAAGAGAGACATGTCCCTGTGGTGAGTGTGTAAGAGATGTCCCTGTAGTGAGAAAAATTAAGCAGGGAACATAGATATGGGCTAGATTGATGGCCGCTTCGAGCACCGTGTGCGGTCACCGCCCTCTATCTGGCCTATATCTAATGTGGCCATCTCTGTTTTAACAGAGATATCAGACATGACCGTAAATCACAGTCAATGTAAATTGCATTGCATGGGGACTGCAAGTCCCTATGCAAAACATCGTTAGAGCTGGATGAGCAGTGCTGTGCCTTCAGCTCCTTCGATGCCAGGCAGCAGCGCGATGACATCATCATGCTGCTGCCAGGAATCTCTAACCACTTGTATATCGAGCCGTGTGTTCCCAGCTTTAAACAATTTATAGATGCCAGTAAAAATTTCTCCTGATCTCTTAGCTTTATGACAACATTAGAATTTAGAAGTTCATCAGGAGAAAAATAGGGGTAAATACACCCCATACACGAGTCGAAACCTGTTCAATAGATGAATAATTGAGTGAGACGTGGAGGAATTTTTTCACGAATCGGCACGCACCGATTTGCGCAATCCATTCCTGTTTGAATGTAGTGGCGATTTAATGGGATTAAAAATCATGTCCATTTAAGTAGTGAAGATTTATGTCCATGTCCATATGTCGTGTCCATTGCCTGTTCGACCAACTCCACCCAAGTAATCCTCTTCTTCCATTTAACAAAACGTTGAGTTCTGTCGTTCCATTATAAATAATGTTATAATTAATAAACAAAAAAGTTTGCCTGTCTCCCACTTCCTGGATTTTTTCCCTCTCCAGTGAAATCGCCCAGTGGGGAGGTCTGAAGGCAAATCTATCTAATATGGAATCTTGGTGGAAATAAAAAGCCATCTACTTGTTTTCACCCTATTGGAAACTGATTGCAATGAAAATGTTGACATGTTCTTTTGAACTTGTTCTTTACTAACCGGTACTGAGCTCATTGTGTTGTACTGAGTGACTTTACTAATGTATTCTTTTCTCTAACTAGAAAGTGGTGTTCAGTAGTGAGAAGCCAAGTAGTGTCCTATGTGGATTTGTGCAGGACGGAAAAGTATGTGATAAGGTCACAGCAGCCTTGTCCCTTTGGAACCCTGGACTGTCAGAGGACTATGTAAGTAAATATATTCAAATACTATAAGATCAATATTTAAACATATAATTATATATATTATAAAGTGCATTTAAGGGATATCTTTTTCTAAATTCTGAGTAGACCCTACCCTACACTTTTACAGAGTGGCTATGTACTTGTCTTTCCCTGACTATTCTCCTACATGTAGTAACGGGATTCACCTATAGGGTCGTCTAATCGAGTATTTGCATATATGGGGGAGGATATTCGCAATTTCGAATATTAGCAATATTATGCATTGGGAAGCTAATGGCCATGCATTGCGAAAATAAATACCATATGTGACACATGTGATGTGCAATGTGATTATATTTTCGCAATGCATGGCCACACACTCGAATTGCGAATATTTGCAAATATTGGATCGAATATTTGTAGAATTATCCGCAAAATATCACAAATTCAAATATTACCTATGCTGCTCATTACTATTCACGTATAGCTTCGTTGGCAGAGAAACGACTCCCTGTGATCGGCTGCAAAAAGTTCAGGCGATTACAGGGCATCTAATTAAGGACCCCATAGAAGTCCTTTTGGATGGCAGCCCGAAAAACTACTGGAAACCCCTGCTCAATCTCCATTACTTTGCATGGAGACAAGAATTGTCATGCAAAATATTGGAGGAGCTGCCTCCTGCATCCTTCCTACACAGCCGTCTGCTGTCAGCGTGAAGGGGGCGGAGCCAGCACTCCTCACTCGGAAGCTGCTGCTGTGTGAGTGAGGCAGGCTGCTTCTCTCCAGTTTGTAGCGTGTTGTGATTCACACATGCTACAAGCTGGGGAGAATGGGTCCCCATTGAACAGGAATCAATGTGCCCATGTGGTGCACATTGATTTCCACTCAATTGATCCCCAATAAATCACAGTGTGGTGATGTCGGGGGTCGATTGCATAGCTTTAGGGATAGCAAGTTGGAAAAATATGAACTTTTGAACTAAATAATCAGAAAATCAGAGGACATTTTGGTAATGCATATGGCCATGCTGATTTGACATTATTTTGTTGCAGGTACAGAATCGCTCAGAGACCAGTTTATGAAATAAAAAGAAAATTTGTCACCAGTTTAGAATGGAAATGCTGCCCTGGATATACTGGCTCCACCTGTGAATATGCTGGTAAGGACAACTGAATAGATGTACGAATAACTCTCAGGCTTGATAATGTGTTATGTATAGTATGGGAGATCACTTTAATCATAGGAAATGTTGGGTAAAGAGCATAAGGTGTCAGCCAATCAACAATGTAATTGTTTTGCCTTTTTGTCTAGTGACCACATTAACATGTGACAACTCTGTCCTAGTAGTGTTGCATTGTGTTAAGGTGACCATGCGCGGTTCGACTTTTGCACCATCGATCTCAGATTCAATCGACCTAAGTCGTGTGATGAATTTAAACTCAGTTGATTCTTTTACGATCAACTAAAATTTTCCAACATGTCCGACTGATTTTATGTTCACTTACGTTCACTTTTGGTCATCCGTACCAGGTTTGCAGGAAACAAACGTTTTTCATCGACATAAAACTCTACCCGCAGTCCCCATTTAAAGTAATGGATTTCGACCAAGGTTTTCCAACATGCTGGAAACCCGTTTGGTTGAGTTCCTTTTAGCAGGATCCATTGATTCTGCTTGAAGGAACCGTGGATGGCTCAAATGAAGAAACAGATTAGAACAACATCAGGTGCTGTGAGCGCCCACGGTGTCCGATGTTGCTCTAATCTGTTTCTTCATTGAGCCGTGTATGGTCAGCTTTATGGTCAGCTTTAGCCATCAATGAATACAGAAAGTTTGACGGTGGACCATGTATTGTGTATATGGATTACCAGGTTTAGGAATGTGAAGTGTTAACTGTGCTTGGCTGAGAAACTGTAAGGAGATGTAATAGGACATGGACAGGATGAGTTACTGTATTGATTACTGAAATGGTCAAGACATGCCAGAATTTTCCATCCTATGTAAACATGACAATCCACATGGAGTGGCCAGCTTGTGGGGCAGAGGTATTATAAGGCCCAGGTATCACTTTTGTCCGGGTATCACTTTTGTCCTAAAATATTTCTCTTGGCAATTTCTTAAAAATTTATATTCTTTGGTACAAAATCCTTCTTAATCTTTTTATTTTAAACAGATCCCAATTCTATTCCCATTCCTCTGGAACAAACATCTAAAGCTGAGAAAACACAAGATGCCCCCCTAGATACAGGTACGCTGCTTCTTTTAAATGGAGAATGCTTTGAGTTATGCATAATTATAAGCCTAAAACAAACTGGGTCTGATACATCATCAATAATGATTATATAAGTGATATGGAACTGTTTTTATAAGTATTCCAAAATAAGGCTCACAAACACCTATGGGGCCTTATGTATGTGCATAGAGCCCCGGGGATCCCGTGGGTCATCTAGCTGGTCCCTGGCAAGCATATTCCCCACCCTCCATCCCACCCTAATCCGAGCAGCGAAAGGGGAAGGAGAGGAAGGAGAAGCAGCAGTGTTCCTCCTTTTCTTCTTCTACAATAGCACCCCCCTGTCGACAGCTTCTCTATTGCACCAATCTGAGCAGCTCGAGTGCCCTCACGGTTGGGTCAGAGGGTCGTGGGGTTGTGAAGTGTAGAGGTGGTGTGTGTGTGAAGGGGGAAGGAGAGGAAGAAGAGGGAGGCGGAGCAGCAGCATGTTCCTCCTTTTCTTCTTCTCCAATAGCACCATCCCCTCCGCTCGACAGCGGGCTCTAGGCAAGAACTTGCATAAGCTAGAAATGGCCCTGTCCTTTACAATCCTTTGGTGCTCCTAAGTATTAAATGATATACTGATTTAATTCATATTTTATTTAAAATTGATTAATCCAAATTAATAAAGTATCAACTTAGTATCAGTTACCACCTTTTGTGCATATAAGAACTTTTATTCACTCCAGGGGTGTCAGTGTGGTCATGTAGAGGGTGTGTCCCCCACTGGGTCACACCTCCGCTGCATCTGCATTCCTGGACACTTGTGTTGATCGCAAATTTATATTGCGAGTATCGGCACTTTGAGAATTCGCAAAGATCTCGAATATAGTGCTATATCAGTACCTGGAACTACTGCACATTGCGTTCCCAATGTGCGCATGTACAATTGCAGATTTGTGCAAAGAAAGCAATAAATTGTTAGTTTTCATGTGATAGTGTTGATTTTGCGATAATATGTGAATATGGCTTTTCATTGTGAAAATCGTTTGCATATTGAAGGTAATAATGACTAGGAATCACAATGTTTCACATTTGCTAATTTTTTGAAAATATTAGATGGAAAATTTTCGATATTTTACGAATATTGTCTGTGCTGCTCATCGCTACTGGACACCATAATCTTATCAAATTGGTCATTTTGTGCTGTTTTCCAGAGGTGACAGAAATCCTTCAAGCAGTAGAAAGCCAAGAGAGTTTGTTGGAGGATATACAGAATGACATTCAGGAGGCTACCAGTCAACTCATGGAACTACAGAATGTCCTAGAACATAATACCACCACAGATTTCACCAGGAACCACAATGAATCAGAAACTGAAACTATTGAAGGGAGAGGTATCCACTCACATTTTTTTAAATTGAATAAAAAATACAGTTTGGAAGAAAACTGAAATAATTATATGCCAAATACACTGACAAAAAATGCACCACCCCCCAAAAAAGTAATCAGGGGTAAAATATCAGGGGCAAATAACAGCATATCACAGCAGAGAAGAGGCACTGCTGATAATGAGTCTTTGAGTCGCCAGGCTTTCAATAATGCTCTTTCTCTGACTTGCTGCATACCCTGCCATGGGGTCACAGCAGGTAATATATTCACTTACATACAATACACTGTCATTGCACAGGCGCTGTGTCATGTCTTCATGCAAAGTAATGGAGATTGAACAGGGTTTTCCAACATGTTGAAACCCCGTTCAATCAAGTCTCTTCAAGTGGGATCAATAGATCAATAAAGGAAGGCACACACGGGTAGCTTTGTAAACAGATAAGAGTACAATCAAGCACCGTGACCGCGCACATAGATTGATTGTCTTACAATCTTTTTACAGATCTACCCATGTGTGCCTAACACTTTGGATAAGTGTCCAATCAGCCGGTGTCGGGGTTGGATTTGGTTAATGGCTCCCATACACGTCTAGATTTTTCATTCAATCAACTTCATTCAATAAATTTTTTTTGTTGATTGAATGAAAATCTATGGCAGCCCACATGGTTAGATTAACCTAAAATGACTAAAATTGGGAAAAATTATTTAATGTTAATTCAGCATTTTCATCAGCTTGCATCAGTGATGCGGCACCCAGAGCCCGAAAATGCTGCAGCAAACATTTTCATTGACACAAAAACAGATATTTCCAGCTTTACTGAATAAAAAAAAATGATGTGACATGATATTGGTATGTAGGAGTTCTGAGAATTATGTGTTAAGCAGAGAACACAGGGCTGGATATTGTAGCCGTCCGATGTTCCCTGCAGCAGTGTGACAACGTCATCGGGCTGCTGTCAGAAATCGGAGAGGCTGGAGACACAGCACTGCACCCCACGGTTTACATGCAAAGCAACAGACGTTGACCATGATTTATGGTCATGTCCGATATCCCTGTTTTGGAGCGGGATTGATTGTTTTATTTTTTTGCAAAACAATTATACTTTACTCACTAAACAATCATTTTAAATATGATGATTGTATCCTCCCTGGCAGTAATTCCTAGTGTGGATAGGAATGGATTTGAATGACCAAAACTGGTAACCCTGAGCCACACTCAGGATTGCTTACCTGTTCCAAATAAGCCGGCAGTATCTTCTTTTGATGTCATGCGGCGCCTTCTTCCAGTGATGACACCCATGAGGACTGCTTGTGCAATTTGCCAATATTTCAGGACAGGCATAAGCATATGTCCTCACATCCCCGGCATCATCAATGAGATGAGGCTAGAGCGAGCTGGAAATGTACATGGTTATCTCTTTAGATTTTCCTCTACTACTTACCACTTATACCACTTTAAGCTGTAAATGCTAGATATAATTGTACCACCTGGTCAAATACAGTTCTCAGATGCATTTTTCATATTTAACAAATCTAATTATGACATTTTTTATATTTTTGATGTAGAAATCGATGACCGCCTCCTCCGAGAAGTCTTCCTACCCCACGTGGAAAGCTTTCTAAAGGCTCATTTTAACCCTGTGTGGAACAGCTTCAACAAAAGTCTACAGAATCTGAACATCATGGTGAAGAACCTCTCTGAAAATGTTGAATCCAACAGAAAGAGGTTGGATACATTCCTTGAGAATACTGTACCCCAAAAGGACCTGTATGAGATGGGAACCAAATTTGAATCAAAAATCCAGGAGAACGTTGACAAACTTGAGCAGCTGAAACAAGAAATGGCCAACCAATTTCATAACCAGCAGGCGGTGATCCACTACAACTTCACCTTGATGAAAACCGACACGGACCTGAAGCTGAAGAGGAACCTGAAGATGCAACAAACACAGTATTCCTATTTGAACTTTAGCATTGGTGAACTCCGAAGGGGTCAAGAACAAATTCAGGATGATCTATTGGACATAGCTCAGAATATCTCATTACAGTGTGCTTCAAGAGAAGGAGAAGTGGTATCAATTACAAGTCCCCAGATAAATGATACTCTTAGAGAACATAAACGAGAGATTGAAGACCTCTTAACAGAGCAAGATGTTATTTTTGAGAATATTTCGACCCTGGAAAAATGGATTAAAGAGCTTCGAACAGACTTCAAAAAAAATTCTGAAAGGGTCGAGGTTCAGTTTATGGAGAAAAGTCTCATTATGGAGGAAAATAAAGACTTTATACAACGACAGATAATGGAGCTCAACTACACAATTATTAGCGTCCAAGAAAGTATCGATGAGCTTTTCAACGATTGTGACTGTCACAAAATGAATTCAGATATCCTTGCTCTTGTGGAGATCCAAAGAAACTTCTCCAACCAGTTTAGAGACATTTTATATGGATTTGAAGATGTGAAACAAAAAGAAGGAAGTTCAAAGATATCATTGCAACATTCAGTAGAAGACATCTCATTGGAAATCCAACTTAACCGTCAATCTCTGACAGCCCAGCAAGAACAGGGACGGAAGCTCCTAAATATCACCACTCAACTGCAGTCTCAAGCCACAAACTTTACAGTTGATGTCAAATTTTTAAGGTTGGAAAATGATAAGATCCATAACCATATCAAACACCTGGACAGTTCATTCAGCTCTTTGTTGGAAGATGCCATTAGACATGAAAGAGTTTTGGAAGCACTGCTAGGTGAAGAAGTTCTAGACCTTTTCTCAGAAGATAACCCTGAGGAACTGCATGTATCATTAGCCAAAATATTTGAAACTCTAAATAATAACGAACAGAGGATAGACAGTCATCAGATAAGGATAGATTCCATTTCTGACCGACTGAGTTTTCTGGAAATGCAGATACAAAAAGAAAGTTTACCTACCACCTCCACCATCTTCAATATTGAACAACACAAGGAAGAAAAAAGCTTTTATGGTTCTTACCAGCCTGGAAATTTGGCTCACATGGAACCAAACCACGAAGCATCGAGGGATACAGATGAGTCTGAATATAGTGATGTTGCCATCTTGAAAAAAGACATTAAGAATCTTAGCAAGAAGATGAACACGCTTGAGTCTTCTTTTGCTGAAGGACATATTTATAGCAACGATACAATAGAAGCTACAATAAAACCACTCAATTCTTCCATTGCCTCCATTAAAGAGGACATTGCCAACCTACGAGAATTCCATAACACACATATACAGTTATTCCACAAAATCTTTGGAAATTATGAAGATCTACTTTCCTCCAACGTAACTCTTGACATTGCTCAGATTCAGTCAATTATTGATAAAAAAACAAAAAAGAAACTGAAGGCAGCGGAATTACAGAATAAAAAAAGTGGTAAAAAGCAGAGGGATGAGCAGTAGCAGTCTGTTCAAACCCGAAGACTAAATGAAGGTACTTGATTTTCTATCATTTATGGTCTATGATAGTTTTTAAGGTAGTAGATAGAACCAGCAGCTGTAGAATCGGGTAAAGTTCTCTTAAGCAGGGAATGCACGGCTCGATATTAGTGCCGTTCGAGGTTATCGCGCTGCTGCCTGACATAGAAGGAGCTGGTGGCACTGTACTGCTGTGTCTCCACCTCTGACGATGCTTTGCATAGAGACATGCAAAGCAAGGGCCATTTACTGTGATTCACATATCTGATGTCTCCCTGTCCTGCTTAAAAACAGGGGTGGCCGCATTAGATATGGGCCAGATAGATGGCTGTGAGAGTGCATTGTGCACGAAGTGTCTATCGATCTGGCCCATAGCCATTCTTGTTTTCAAGCAGGATTGATTGGTCCCTTTCGAAAACACGGATGGCTATGTGCCAGATCAATGGCCGTAAATTTACGGTCGATGTCCATTGCTTTGCAGGTGGACCACAGGTCTCCATACAAAGCATCGTGTTTCCTGTCTTTATCTCTCCATCTGGTTCTATGCATGCAGTTTTTTTTCTCCCTCTTGTTTACTAATTATATCGCAGCAGAAGAATTATGAGGTAATTTGTCTTCTTCTGTCAGTACTGTCACAAGAGCCTTGGAACTCTTAAACCACCACCAGAAATCCATGTTTTCATGAATGGCACTAGAAGTGCCAATAATAGGGAGGAATGCAGTGAAAAAAAAACTTACCTGTAATTACCAATTTTATAAGATAATCCCACAGCTCTTCTCACTACCTGGTTCATTTTAGGCAGAAAAAGGCAACACGTCACAGGAAGCTTTGAAATTCCCATAGAAGATCACTGAACGCCCCCAGTGGCCACCCCCGATATTGCACCCCCCAGTTTCATGTGTTGCCTTCAGCGAACCCGGAAGTGAGGGGCGCTCTGGGGTAATCTTCTTAAAATGGTCATTACAGGTACTTTAGATGCCAGATTCCTGGTCAATTCTTTGGATGGAGTCCCTGGTCCTCAGCCAAAGGAAGGACTTTCAAAGAATTTACAGACATGTCCTTTACCTGCACGACAGACATGACTTCCAGCGGGATCGGTTGATCCTACTTAAAGAAAGGAATCCATGACTAGATTTGTTTATAGATCAGAGCACAGTGAACACACATGTTGCTCAATTGTGCTCTAATCTATTTAAAATCGAGCTGTGGATGGATACCTTTAGGCTCCAGGGTCACCATAATTTGTTTGGCCATTTTATTGGCATTTAGACACTGGAAAAAGCACAAGTTCTTCATAAACTCATTAAAGTCTTTTTCCTTTTCTATTGAAATCTTTAACATTGTGTTCAAATGTTGTTTGACTTAAATCAGAACACTCTATACATCCATTTCTAAACATCCAGAGACGTTTTTCAGGCGTTTGCATAATTTTGCAACTGGCTAAAAATGACTCTGTAATTGCGAAAAATGGCGTCCTAATGCTTCCAGCAACAAGAGGATTCCTGGAGAGCGATAAATGGCATGGTAATGGCTAACTGTCCCCCTTTCATGAATCCAGTTGTATGGGGGGGGGGGCATAGTTTACATTGGGTACATTGGATAGAGTTCAGCATCAACCAAAGTATCTTAATAAATAGATAACAGATGGTTGTATACCTGTGTGGACTTGGAGGCACTCCCTTATTCTTGGGGTTTCAATAGCACATATTCATGGTAGGAACACTGAAGAAACCTTACAATACCAAGCTAGTGAAAGTGAGTTACTCTGGCATATATTTTGTGAAGGTTATTTGTACTGATGATGAATTATGTGTCACTCGGGAGCAGACCACATTATTTCTCTTACTGCAAATGTAAAGCAAGGACACCTAGGACAGGGTTTCTCAACCAGTGGCACCAGATTTAAAATAACAGATAATGCATAATATGCATTTCACCATTATTGTTTTATGATTTGAAAGCATCAGACATAGCCTGGAAGTTATTTTTAAACATTAATATGTATTTGTGGGGACTGGCACTAAAAAGGAACCATTGAAGAGATAAATAATGGGGGCTTACTTGGTTGACCTCATATACAACCTAAAAAGGAAGATGCAATTATATTTAATTGCATTTTTAAGTTAAAACATCCAATTAGTTTTGTGAATGATTTTTATTTGTTTTAAATACATTCACAAACCTAGGTAGCGTGATTCTTTATGTATCCCTACAAAGCTGAACAGATAACTTAACATCTAATGGGGCATTACTTTGGCTTGTAGTATTAATCGCTAAATCTTGATCCAGTTAAAAAGTATTTCATAAATTGGGACTGAATTGGATATACACAGAATATAAATTACATAAACAGTAATAAATTAACATGATAGAACATGTTGGAATATCACCAAACAAGTAAAAAGTCAGAATGCTGCATATCTAGATGCTGCTCTCGACGTGTTTCGCCCTTCCACGGGCTCCTCAAGGGGGGAGAAATTAGGTCATGTGAGTTCATGTAATCCAGCATTATTAAGCATTGCATTTTAACACATTTTGAATATCATTCATAGATCCAGGTATAGAAATAGAAATTGTATGTAGATTAAATTGAAGCTAATCCTTTAATGTGTTATACAATTGATCTAACTTCTCAATATCTCTTTTTAAAGTGTCATGTGCCACATCCCATATAACATTTTTGAAAAAAAGTTGAGAAGTAAGGACCAGATGCCGAGCGCATAGGCTCCTGACTATCTCGACTGAAGGCTAGGGACTGAGGGGGACTTTAAAGGCACCAGTAATGTTAAAGTATATTATCCGTATGTTTAATTCATTTATTAGGCAGAATTAGTAATATGACAATTCAGAAAACAACATATACATCATTGTTTCATCCAATATTATCATGATTATTAAATTTCGATGGTATTGAACAAGATAAAAACAATATTACTTATGATATCCTGCACCAGGGTTCACAATGTATATAGCAGATATTGTGCACATTAAGAAACATTATCTCAACAATGTAAAGTGGTTACAAAGGACTGCGAGCCCCCTACAGTGGTGCGAGGTACCGGAGGTCAGTGGTCGGCCATCAACCACATGTGCCACCCAAGGGGACAGAAGTCGCGAAAAAACGGGGGAACTTGATGGGTGCACGCCCTTGGGCCACGGCCACCTGCGGATGGAGATAATATTGGGTGAGGTACATACATCCAATATACCTAAGGGCTTGTTTCCACTAGCGGCCGAGC
>CM070037.1:23681437-23742223 GCA_036250615.1 Ptychadena robeensis
TTTTTTCTGGATTTTCTGCCCTAAAAACTGGGTGCGTCTTATAGTCCGAAAAATACAGTAGTTCAAATAGAGTCGCATTAAATAAAACCAGCAGACACACATTTACTAAAATAAGCTTATTTACTTAGAAATGATACATTGGACATAGTCTGTGTACAGAACAAAGCAATTTATGGTAAACTTAATATAAGGCACCTTTGAAACCAGATGCTGTACAAAATACATTTATAGTGTTACACTTTGTAATGTTATTCTACATGTATGGCGTTTATATTTATATATATATATATTTATAATAGTATAGCCACTGGTTTAGGTTATCATCCTCTTACCAATTTACACGGACTAGTTTACTTACAATGTTATCTCGCTGTATACAGTTGCGGTCAGACGTTGGTACATTAGGACAGAACACACAGTTACAGGTGAATGTTCCCTTTGCTCCCTGCAGGGAAAGGACGTAAGGAAACAAACTTGCTGCCGAGTTGTAAAACATGACATCTGTGGAGGGGGTCAATGTTTTAATGGCTTATGTAACACATCAATACTCCGCGCAGGCAACAAAGAAATCCTCCTGGGACCGATGACGGTAGAGGACAGACATAACAGATCTATCCGTCTGACGTAGGGTCGTCTATAGATGCCACACTGCACCAAATAACAGATATAAGGGCGAGTTCAGAGATCTGAGCATTCCACTGCAGCTGGAAGGACGGATGGACAGGCTTTTTTTTTTTTCAATACGGATTTTCAGATCACCAAAATGTAAACAATGGAAGAAAGACATTTCAAATCCCAACATGCAATAAGCAGCTCAAACAAATCGTAAATCTGAGTCTAAAGAAAAAAGTTATTGAACCTTAACCAGCAACTACTGGAAACGCGGTCACCGAAGACCGATCATCACATCGCATCTCAAACATCACATCGGGTCACAACCCAACTCCAGACAAAATGTTTTAGCTGATGACAGAGGGGAGGAGCTTGTACAAGTTTGCTTTATTTCTGCTTATATTTGTAGTGTATCAGAACTGAGATGTTTCCCTGTCCTCCTAACCAACCACACCAACAGCGACCCTCGCTCCCCATCCAAAGCAATGGAGACCGAACAGGGATTTACCAACAATTTGGTTCCCGGTTTGATCAAGCTGTATATGTGAGGGGTCGATTGAACCCACTCAAAGACAGGGTGGGCGCAATGGATGACCTGACGATCGACCTAGTGAGAAGTGCTGGCTCCGCCCCCTCCACACTGACAGCCGGGCAGCTTAGCAGGAAGGAGGCAGCAGCTGTTCCAAAACTTTACGTGAAGACTCACGTCTCCATTCAAAGTATTGGAGATTGAACAGGGTTTTGTAACATGTTGGAACCCCGTTCAATCGAGTTTCTTCGAGCGGGCTATATTGATCCTGCTCGAAGGAAAGCACACACAGGTAGGTTTGTAAACAAATTAGAGTTCACCATGATCACGCACGTTGATTGATTGTACGCAAATCTTTTTACAGATCTACCCGTGTGTGCCTAGCTTAACACTTGGGCTTTCTGGGGTGCTGACAGTCAGCAGCCAGACACCCAAACAGCGGCCGTGGACGCCACAAGACTGCCTTCATTGTAAAGAATAAATGAGTTGGGAAATCAGAGCTTCAGGAGGGGGTTTCTTACAGTAACTCAGAGCAAATGTTTCTTAATCAAAATGGCTAAAGGGATCACATGTCCTGTTCTCAAATTAAAAAGGTCTTACAATGAAACGTGCTGATGCAGCAGTTCTGAAAACTGTGTGTACATTTGTGATATTGGCACACTGTGATCAGGAATACATTCTGTGGATACTATATACTGTGGATCAGTTTTCATACATCTAACCAGAATACAAGAACCATCATCCTACTGCCAGATCTGTCCCACCATAACGTCTTTACCAAATCCATACATACAACAATTTTACCTCATGGGCGGAATGCCCGTACCTATACACTGTACTCTGCCCTGAATCCAACCCACCCTCCTCCACACATGTGGGCAGGGAAAGCAACGCTCATCCATTAACATGGAGGTCTATGGCGCCACCTTCCTCAAGCTTCAATTTGCTGAGCATAGGGGAGTATGGCCGATCCCAGCTGGAGGTTAATGTAGCCATACACAATCAATATATTTAAGTCAATCGAAAGGGAGTCGCCCACCTGGTACAATTGTCCAAAAGTGATCAAAACTGAACATGAATTAGATCGAGCAGTGATCGGACATGTTGGTAAATTTTAGTCGAATGCACAAGTATCTGACCCAATGAAGCATGTGGTGTAGTAAACTCTTCCTGTCACAGGGCGCGTCTGGAGAGCACAACGACACTGCTAAACCGAGGTGCGTGTGAATACAAAAGAATCAATCGATTTGGAATAGTTTGCACGGTGTGGTTAGACTGACAACAGATATTTCAATTGCACAAGACAATCGATCGCGCAAAAGTCGACCCGTTTATGTCTACCTTATATCTCCAGAGCAGCCAGGTTCACACAGTGTACCCCACAATGTGACAGCAGCAAGCGGGGGGAAGCGATGACAATGTGCACAATCCTGGAGACCTATGAAAGATTTCGCTTCTGTCGACTGGGATAGTATAGGATTCATTATTGGAAGGAAGTGCTCACCTCTGTATTACCACAATAGGAACGATTTCACACAAATAGGATTAGTACCTTAGTACAGTTATTGATATATTCTTGGAGATCTCTTCTATCATAGGGTACATTAAAAGGTCTCACCAATAACATGACCAACTTCTAAATCTTTCATCTTTGTGTTGTAAAAAAAAATGGTCCTGAGCCATACCGTCCCAACAAAGGGAGACTGCAAATGTGCATTAGTAAGGACACCCTTGGTAGTGTATATGTGTCAGGGTGACAACACAGAAGCACGCTGGGTATCCGCAGTTGTCACACCATATTGTTTAAATATAATTCTAATGATTGGGCTTATATTATCTTTAATATTAGATTGTAAAATTTTAGGTCAATCACGCTTTTGTTCCTTACATGGTGGAGATATATATAAATATATATTTTTTTGCAAGGACTGACAATTTTACATCATAACATTTCATCACAATTAATAAACCGTATTATTGAAAGATAAAATATATATTATTTTCACTTGAATGTTTTCTTTTATCACCTAGTTAGGACAAAACTCATGATTTGCAGAAACTATGCAAAATCGGGAGGGGCTGCATCTTTGTTACACCCCCTATTCATTTTTAATGGGAGCGTACCCACAATGTGTGCATGGGTCCATACAGGAACACGCCCAATTAAAGTGAATGGGGGGGGGGGGGGGGGGGGGGGGGCGTACTGAATATTTTGTTGCATTGTGACAAAACGAAGTGGCGTTTTGGTCTTGCATGTCTTTATTTCATATGTTGAGATACGGTGGCTACACATGGGAATTGAAAGCAGCCACTTACCCCATCGATCCCACTTGACATGTCAGCAGCTTTCAGCCCATGTTGTGAGCTATTTTTGTCTAAGAACAACGGGTGTACTGGGTCCCCATGGAACAGGAATCAATGTGCAAAGTGGTGCACATCGACTCCAATATGATCGACCCGCAACAGAGTGCAGCGTGGTTGCGATCAATTGAAGTTCGATCGAACAGGTATCGACCCATGTATGGCTAGCTTTATGTAAAAGATCATATAAATCTTTCAGGGCAAGTAAGCTTAGGTCTCCCATTGGAAACCATTTACTATACACACTGCAATGTTCTGCAAGTTAAGCATGCCATACACCCGAGTGGGTGCCAACAGAGCTGGTGCGATCAGCTGTGGTGTGCAGTGTGATGACGTCATCATGCTGCATTCCCGAGAGGTAAGCATCGGCGGGCACCCTTTGTGTGCCCGCCATTACCTTCAATGAAGACGCCGGCCTTCATTGAAGTTAATGGCATCTGCCAGAGAACATTGGACATGTCCGTTCTCTGGCGGGCCGATAGCGATCTGTCGGAGGCCGATTTTGCCGCCGTCCGATGGCCGTGAGCACGCACGCCCGTCAGTTAGCGGCAAAATCGGCCGCCGATCGCTGTGTGTATGGCAGGCTTTATACAACACACAGGCTCAAGCTGATCAGCAATATCTTGATCTTCCAATAGATAATGGATCGTCTATGCACATGTCAAAAGATCTGATGGGTTGCTTTGAAAGTTGTCATCAAATACAAAGAGGAGTCTGTTGCACTGCTGATTTCCCTTCAGATCTCAAAATGTTATCCCATAGGATTAAAAGCCGTAATCAATCTGCATGTATCCAAAGGACATTGCTCCAATATGCGAGGGGACAAATGTGTCAGTTAAATGGTTTTAGAACATTCTAACTATGAGAAATGTTGGGAAGAGCTCAATACACAAATGATTTCCAATCTTTATATCTTGTATACAAGGGTTTGTGTTTACCTGGAAGTTCCTATATGTTTGTGTACATAACCACCTCAGGCTGGCACAGCATCATTTCACAATGTAGTATTCCCAGAGCCAGTTTCAAATATATGTGGTACCTCCTAAGACGGAGGTACATATATACTTACCAAAGAGTCTTCTCTGGACTACCTTAGAGCCAGAGCAGATCTTTTTAATAATATACATCCTGTAACTTCCCCATGTTTATGAACTTATAATAAAAATCAAACAAGTTTGGCAGACAATTTTTAACTGTAAAATTCATTCAAAAATGTGTATGAAAGAAAGAAAAATAAACTTTTGGCTTAACATATAAAAAGTGGTATAATTGGCACAAAATCAAATATTTTGAGTAAAATACTCCAGCTTAACCTTTTAGGGGAAAAGTATGGTCAGTGTTAAAAATCGACAAATATTGTATTAGCTGCCCGTGTCCTTAACAAGATTCCCTCTCACATCTCTTTTCTAGTGATGGTATTTACTGTGGACATGTAGGAGACAAACCTCTGCTAGCTGTTTAACCCTCTGAGCGTTTGCCACGTGGCACGGTTTTTTCATAACCGTGCCACAGGCAATCGCGGCGGAGCACAATATGCTCCGCCGTGATTTCCTGCTCAGCTGGAGGTCATTAACATAAGCCAGGCATCACTGGAGACGCCGGACTTATGCTGAAGAAAAGCGACGCCCCTCCAGTTTGACAGAGGTCTATGGCGCCGCCTACCCCCGCCCCCTTCGCGTCACTGGTGACGCGATCGGGGGCGGACCCGGAAGCATCGGCATACATGCCGGTGCTCCCGACCGCCGTAAGAAGACGGCGATACCTAGAGCGCGGCTCTAGTTAACTGGGGCTGAGTTTCATGATGCATGAAACTCAGCCCGAGTTAACTCGGGCCAGACGCTCAGAAGGTTAATATTGGAGGCGTCACCATTTGAGAAACTTTCCCTCACTTCCTGTTTCAGGGACAATGACCACCAGGCAGAAAGTTAGGAAAATGAGAACAAAGAGCAATACAACCCACACGCACTATGAACAACCAAAGCGAAAATGTGGGTGGCTCTGCATTAATGTACTGTGTTTAACAATGGCGGCATAAAATTACATACTGCATAAACCGTTAGGATATTCCCCTGTTTCAAGTGTAAAAACAATCCATTGTTTACCAACAAGTCTTCAGCCTCCATTCCTTTTTATATGCATAGGGACTGTAAAATATGAGGCTGGCTCTCAAAAAATAAATTGTCCAATTAGAAGAATCCCAGTGAACATCCCTGTGGTCTGTTCCTCTGATTCTGACGCGCTCCACAATTGATATGACATTGTAACAGGTACATGGAGATAGTGTTTTGCTTATAAAAAAAAATAGTTTATCGTGGCAAAATAATGATATCTGGCACAGAAAGATGATTGGTTTCCATATAACCATTATAGAGGCAATGCAGTAACAGGTTTCTTCTACATAAAAATAAAGGCGAAAGGTTTCAGAACATGGATGCTGCTTTCATGGAAAGCGAATAATCTGAACATGCAATTCATTGCCCATTAGACTGGAGAGTTTGTGATAAAAGTCTTGATAAAATATAAAAAGAAAAATATTTCTGTTCTGATGTACACAGAAGCTCCCGGTGGAGAGAAGATGCGCTCTGCACCATATACACACACAGTACTGAGTTAGGTCAGTATATATATAGCAGCCTGCAGGATGCCACAGGGACAGTCGTCTCCTCCACACGCACCCTGCTCCCTCTTATTCAGAGTCTTTATGCTGGAGCCGATGTTCCCGTTGTCAAATCTTTACATCTTGAGCCTCTACCATCTTTGCCAGCGTCTTTTTGATGCGCAGGGCTGTTAGACGGGAAGCCGGATTTTGAGCCCAACATTCGGCCATTAGTTTCAAAATCGCTCTTAGGCACTGAAGGGAGAAACAAAAGATATGTGTAAATGACTTTGTAAAAAAAAACATATATAGAAGGTCTTTTATGGTCAACCTGCTACAAAGGAATGGAAAACATTAAAGCGGACCTACCACCTGCGATTCTGTCTATTATCGCCACCAGAGGTATGGCAGATGGGAGGTCAAATGTAACAAAAAAAAAACACCCAGTTAAACATTAGAAGTTCTGCAACGCTCCACCTCCCCTATGACAGAGCGACCCTGCGGCCCCAGGGAGCATGGGAAAGAAGATGTCACTTCTGATGTCCTCTTTGCCTATCCCAATCTACCCGTTGCATCAGAATCAGGTGATGTGCAGCTGGATGGGTGGGGTCGGCTGTGGAGTGTTACCCGATTCAGATGTGGATAGGTGGCTGGAGCGAAACCGGAAAAATCTCACTTCATCTTGAAGCCTGGAGGGCCGGACACTCCAGCCATGTTGGCGCGGGAGTGAGAAAGCAGGAAAAGTAATATTTCTTTTTAGGGGTCATTGTCCCTGATCCCAGATCCAGGCGAGTAATGTGTATTTGTATATTTTTAGTTTAAATCGGCTTTAAGGCCACATTCAACTATACACCTATTCCAAGCATTGTAAATGGTCTCCAGGCGCCGCCCAATGGCTGAAAGCATTTATAACATGTTCAACTTCTAGCTCTGGATGCCAGTGGAGGGGTAGAGAGGTGTTTAGGGAGCATTAATGTAGGCCATTTTTACAGTGGACATGTAGAAATGCCCCCATGTAATCTATATTGCTCGAAAAAGTGACAGAAGACTGCCTTATGCTGCGTCTTCCCAGTTGCAACACTTCTCTAGAGATGCAGCATTTCAAGACACTCCTTAAAGAGGGACCTGGCAGGATTGTCTAGAGTTAGGTTCCCAACCTGGAGTCTGCACTGGAGATTGCAGGAAGGGAGCACCATTAGTGGTGTCAGGGGTGCCCCCCTCTCTGCAAGCCAAGCTCAGGCAGAAAGTAGAGCTGGACTCTGACTAGTGAAATGTAAACAAGAAGCAATGCCATCTTGTTATACTAATTTCTACTAGACATGGAAATTCGTTATAAAAATTTCACTATGTGGCTTTGCAAGTTTATTACGAAGCCCCTTAACATGGTATCATCCCTACAGTTGCTGGAAGTATAAAGATGGGTTTATATGTATGTATGTATGTAAGTTAGGAGGGATGAAACATACCCCAGGGTGGGAGGGTTTTGACGTCACTTCTGGAAACACTTCTTTAATGAGTGTTTGGGGTGGAGGGGTGTCGTGGGGGGCTGGCTTGTCTTGAACACAGGCAAGGGGGGCCTTAAGCAATTGACCAGAAAGCTGAAAGTTTGATATACAACAGCACATTTGTGCATTACCAACACCTTCATCAACTTTGATTATTAAATAATTGCCATGGCATTTTACAGGCTGCAGGCTTTCCTAAACGCCCGTGTGATTGGTCCCTAACAAGACAATATCTCTGGTACTGGACAACGTAGAATATTTATTTTAGCAGCTTGTATGTTAGGTTTCTAAAAAGTAGACATTTTAGGTGGCCCCACAGTGACAAACATTGGAGGGGAATGCAAATTTGTGTGTTTTGCTTAACATCAAGGATAAATACGCAACAACCACCAGCCAATCAAAGCAAGTTAACACCGGGAATTACTTGGACTGGCTGTCCTGTCCAGAATTAATTCTCTCCAAAGATTGTGTTGGTCATTGGGGGGGTCAATGTTCTGATATTAACCCCCCTAACGTTCGAGGCGAGCCCACCTCATTCAGAAATTGTTTACAAAACAAACTCTGGCCGAGCTGGGATCGACTAAACTTACATATCCTCAGGGAGCCAGCAGGGACTTGCCGAGGTCTGGCTGTTCAGTTCTGGGCTGGCTCCACCTCTTCTGCGTCATTGACCACCATTATAATAGAGGGGCGTCGTTTTCTCACCCCACATCCCCAGCCAATGATGCCAGCGATGTGTAAAGGGAAGGAGGGGGGTGGGAAAAACAGAGTACTGTGGAGCTTAAGCCACCTCCACATGATCCAATCATTAGTTACAGGACTTTCATCAATGCATTTAAGATATGAAATCTCATAGCACTTACCTCATCACTGTTCCACCTATTGGACACTGTGGGACGTAAACACTTTATGCACACAACTTCTCTCATGTCTTCAAAGGATGGGTCGCTTGGCACCATATCATAATATGGCAACTGATACTCTTCAACAATGCCTGATAAAAGTTACAGCAGGAAGAAAGATCATTAAACAATGCAAGTTCAATTAAGGGGATTTAAGTAATAAAATGTTAACAAAGATATTTTTTTTTGATTGATACATGTAAATGTAAGAGGATTGATGAATACAAAAGCCAGAATGCAGCTAACATAACACTGTTACATTTTGTTTTCATTACCACTGGAATTCAGGGATTGTCATATACCAATAGATTGTAATAGAACAAAACCATACTGCTCTGCAGGATATTACATTGCAAACTCACACCTGTACCCTCTCTGCTCATACAGCACTTGTATTATTATACCACTGCATGCTCATCAACATTTGTTATTACCTATCATACAAATAAAAAAAAAAATAGAATAGAAAAAATGTATTCTGCAATATGTTACTTATGAACCTCTCCCCATTAACGTTCTAAGATATGGTTAAAGAAGTTTACTCATAGCGAATGCTTTGGCTTCAATACTTTCTTGAAAGGCACTGAGCTGGAACACCGCTTAAGAGAAGTATTATAAATCACTATGTGTGTTCCGTGAGTTAAAGTAACTGCCCCATATACAGCCAGGAAATTAGCATTTTAGGAAGCAGCACTGGTAATCCTATCAGGCAGATGTCAGGCATACTTTCCATGTCATGAAGAGATAAAGAGTTGTATTTTCCTTACCACCAGTGATGCAGCGGCGGGTCATTTCCCAAATGATCAAGCTAAAGCTATATATGTCCGCCATTATGTAAGCTTGGAAGTGGTTCTTATTCAAACTTTCATCCAGAACTTCGGGGGCCATGTAGCGTTTAGTGCCTACACGCGTGTTCAAGGGGATATCCACTTCATGGGTGTCACTACGGAGGAAGGGTGGATAAAAATTTTCTTTTTGAATTTTTACACTACAAGGTTATTACACATATTAGCAATAGTAGAGTCAAGTGTGTCGAGGGGAAAAAAAAATATTTATGTCCTTGTAATTTTTTTCTCGCTTTTCTCCCCTCACACCACTGGCGTCTAATTTACACCGGTGGTGTGTAGAGGGTCCGGGGGAGAGCTGGCAATCATGGCGAGGACAGTGTACTCCGCCACGATTGCCCGGGCAGTGGCTTTTCGTGCCATAAAAAATGGCGCGTAAAGCACATCGCGCTAGGAAGGTCAAACTCCAAACTTTACATATTAGCAATGAAATGATTAATATGACAAATAACATAAAAAATGGTATTACTATAGAACACAGCGCAGAATAATTTTACTGGCTAAAAGCACAGCAGTCATCATTAAAATCCTAAGCGTGGCACGCTTTTTTAAAATCGCAATCCCAAGCATCCCCAGAGGAAGAGATCGGCGAGTCCACTGATACAGGGCATAGACACGCATCCACTCAGGGTAGGTTTGTGGGGTCAGCAAACTTAAGTAACCCATACATGGGCAGATTCTCCCTCAATAGATGAGGGACTGACAGACCCTTAGATGATCGTTCGGCACCCTTTGTGTCCCCATCCAAAATAATGGGATCAGCCAGGAATTTAACAACATGTTATATCACCGTGCAATCCGACATGCGGGAGGATCCTTGTCGATCTGACCAGGTGGGCACCCGATTTGTGGTCGCTCCTGATAAGCTCTGAGCAGCCGCATAATCAAGCAGGAATCTGCCCGTGTATGGCAACCTTTACCTCAGGATAATAACCCAGGAGGTTAACTTGTGAATTTGTGGAATGGGTTTAAAAAAAAAATTAAAACCCTAACTGAAGGTAAAGAGAATTCTGTAGCAAGCCACCTACCTATGAGAAGATGCTAAGTCTAGAGATGAACCGCACAATGGTATTTATATAACAAAGTATTATTTGCGCTATCACTTGATATTCATTACCTGTTAAATTTGACAGCCAGTCCCAGGTCAGCTATGCAGCATGTCCAGTTTTCCTTGATAAGAATGTTTTTGCTTTTCAGGTCCCTGTGTGCAATTGCTGGTTTCCCCTGAGTGCCGTAGATCTCCGTGTGTAGGTGGCACAAGCCGCAGGCAGCCGAGTACGCCAGCTTGAGGAGAGATCTTGTATCCAGAGTAGCACACTTGAGAAAATCATACAACGATCCATTCTCGTGATATTCTGTTATCAGATACATTTGCGTCCAGGAGCCTGTCCCTTTAATATCTGCGGCAATGAAACCTGTAAAAACAAAGGGTCTTTAACTAATGGCTCAAAATATTTATGTAGTAGTTATGTTATTATGAGTTGAGGAAAAAAAGGAAACTATACACAATGTCTATATGAGTAACAAAAAGTCAAAACAGTGATTATTATCGGATTATTTACTGCACAGATCATGAGAAACAGAGGTCTGTGCAATAGGTATCAGCTCTTTTAAACTCTAACATTAAATAGTTGGGGGACAGCATTTATGTGTATTTTTCACAACATAAAGATGCACAAGGGGAATGTCTGCATTTTATTATGCGCCTTTGGTCTCTGCTGGCCAAGCGATACAGCTACGACAGGTAGGACAGAAGGCCATTATTTAGGCCCCGTACAACTTATTAGGGCTGCCTATCTTTTTAGGCCGATACCTTAAAGGGGGTAAACAAGGCGCCATTTTCATCCAGGAATGGATCAGTTATATGCCCTCTAACTGGGAGACAACTCCAGATCATATCACAACCACAGTTGAACCATGCTCTGTGCTGGGAATCCCTTTGACACCATACTTATGCCACTGCTTCCATGGAAGCACAGCACTGATACTTAACCATTGCAATATCTCTGTACATTATCTGTATTGGAAGTATGATCTGTAAAAAATCTATATGATGCAACTTAATAACCTTGGTATTGTGAGGTCAATAATGTGGGGGAATTAAATGTTTATATCTGTCATGATGTAATAAAGATTTTGGTATATCAGTGTATTCTATGTTTATAGAGTTATCCTCCCAGAGGAAGCCCACAGGGGGAGAAAACATGGAGGAATAGAACACAAGATTTTCCATCTCTAAAAGATTTCTAACATGCATCATGTAGTATTTATGTGAAATATGTATACATGCCATGATGTTTTTATATGTAATCATGCTTTTTATGCTGGGTCTCTTTCACAAATGAAGACCTTAGAACATACAATTTTTGGTTTGATGAAATTGTAGGGCCATAAAAACCCCTGTAGGTTCATTATTGAAGTTTATACTTTGTATCGAAATGAGTGGTCTGCAAAGGAGGGTTTAACTATCCAAACATTGTGGTAATTCAGTGGAGAGATCCTGACAATTTAATACATTTAGAGTTCAGGCTATTAAGTTGGAGGATACCAGTATCTTGTGGCCAGCAGGGTCTCTGGCTACAATACATTTGGCAGACAGGCATCCTGGCTGCAGAGTACATTTGGTGGGCAGCAGTGTCATTCTGACTGATGTAATGGACTGCTACCCATTCAAGATCACATTATGTTTTTAGTAAACACAAACACACTTACCAAGAATATTCTCATGCCGCATTAACACAGTTTGGTAAATTTCAGTCTCTCTGAACCAACTGGCTTCCTCCGCAGTGAAAAACACCTTGACGGCTACTCTTTCACCTCTCCATTTTCCCATCCAAACCTCTCCATATCTTCCCTTTCCAATCTGTCTCACCATCTGGATCTGCTTAGCAATGGTTCTCTGGACCTAAAAACACAACAGACACAAGGTTTCTAAAATTCTCCTCCAACAGCATCAGACTTGTACAAGTTTAATGTGCAATGACTTACCAAAAGTGGAAGTCCTGACCCACTGCCAGAACTTTGGGACAAGTCTATTAGAGCTTTGAGCGATTCTCCAGCTGGAATGAAAGCTTCATCCTGTTCCAGATCCCTGTTGTAGCGCATTCTCTGAGATGCCAGCTTATTCCTGCATCAGAAACAAAACATGATCACTGATTCATTCAACTGGTCAGTGGTAGCCTCCAGCTTATCCTGAATGCACATTTCATTTGACACATAAAATAAAGAGACACAAGTTTTAAACAATACACTAAATAAACGGTTTTAAATATTACACAAAAAGAAAAAAGATGAAGCAAAGTGTTCTTGTAAATATTTTTCTCTTCTTCTTGCACAGTACAATGCGTCAATACCAGAAAGTGCAAGGTGGCACCCTCTCCACTTTATTTCTCCTTTTCAGACAAAGACATTGCCCTTCTATTCCAAAAACTGGAAATACACCAATATCTAAACTTTTACAGTTTACATAAACCCCTACAAGTTGTATAAGAAAGAAAAGGTTAATTTCGCCCTCCTAAAATCTGATCTGCCACATCCCAACACAAATATTTAAAGAAGAAAAATGGTCCCCCCACTTCTCATAGGAGGGTAAGGATAATGGGATTTTTTTTTTAGGAGGCAGTAAACACCAAGAGGTAATTATTGTAAACTGTATTTTAAACACTGTTGACCGCTTCAACTGTTTGGCAGGACTCTGACCCTCGGAGGACTAGGAGAGTACCCAGGTCTAAGGATCTGGTCATACATTTAAACACTCAATCTGAGTACACTTCAAGTACAAGAAGTGACTCCAGACCATCTATATACTGCCAGGTCCTATACAGGAGGATACTGTGTGGACACCCCCAATTGCCCAAGCTGCCATCAACGCATAGGAGTCATACCATCTTGCTGACATGTTAAAGGTGATCACCACCCCCTTATCAGCAAGTACCCGTGAGGGAACCTAAATACTGAATCATGCTGAAAAACTATTTTTTCTGTACTGTATCTCCTGATAAAGCAAACCATCTTTGTGAAACATGTCAAGACAAAGATATCTTGTACCACTGCAATTCATGATATGGTGATGTAACCATTTATATATGCTTTTCTTGATATGATGTGTTCCCAGACCATATAAAAACAAATGTGGCAACCTGAATATACCAGTATTAAAACAGTTTACAGATGTTCCGTACAAATGTCTTATATGCAGCCATTGTCCGTTGCCTTAATGCTTTCACTCACAAGTGTACCTTTGCTTAGATTGGAAAAGTTTTTCTTCTATATGGTTTGGGGAAGGGGAAAAGGCAGCCAAAAGGGGACAGGAAGTTTGAAGTAGTTGTAAGGCGTGTATCGTCTGTATAGCTGATCAGCAACATAAGACTTTGCATGTCTTTGATATATAAAGATCTATATCAGTGCCTCCTATTTACCTACATATCGCATTCATTTATCTTGCCTGTATTTATTAAAATTTCACAAAAAATGTATATGCAAAAATAAAAAAAAATAAAATGTTGGAATAACCTCTTGGTGTGTTCTGCCTCCTTAAAAATCCTGTTATGCTCACCCTTTTATGAGAGGTGGGGAGTCATTTTTTTTCTTTTTAAAGATTTGTGTTAGGATGTGGCAGACAAGATTTTAGGAGGGCGACATGATTTGGATTTGGACATGAGCCGATCTCCAAAATGGCCGATTCCACAAAATCGATCGGAAAGGCTGCTGCATAGGATGCTATGGGTCCACCAATGTACTCCGATTGCCAAACGATCGACCAAAAAAAACCAACATGTTGGTTCAATGTCCGATCTGATTTTTAGTCAATTTCAATTTTGTTTGGTCGATCGTTCAGGGTGGGCAGAACCCAACTGATCAATGAAAGGGAAAAATACAACTTCTGCGGGTATCTGTCAGATTTAAATTTCTCTCACTGGGAGATATTTGGGACAGATACAGGTGAGGTATACATTTTTACAAATATAATATATTTTGTCTAAAAAGTTAACACGTCACAATTTAACTTCTATTTTCATTCTCTTTACTTATACTAGCACCATGAGTTAAGGCAATCATACGTGGTTAGATTTTTCCGTTCGTTTTTAGCTATATCGATTGACCATTTTTGATGGATTTGCATCTGATGGTACTGTGGAGGATGCGCACAAGGCTAAGGAAAGGAATCGATCGGTTGTGAACCGAACACATGTTCCAAAACGATCAATTTGAAGCAATGGTTTAAGTCGATCAAACAGAAATTTGAGACGTGAATGCCCAGCTTTAGGCTGTCACTGGGACAGGAATCAAGGGAAAAATCAAGCCAATAGGGTAATACATCAAAAAGAAACTGGCTGGTGTAAAGCTAGAAAGAAAATGTAAAAAGTTCTTACTTGTAGATGCAAGTGATAGAGACGAAGACAAACATGATGAGTGAGCAAACTACTATAGATATTATAAGGGCGATGAGGTGAGCACTGCGGGCAAAGTATCCTTCTGTAGGAATAGAAAAAACAAGGTTAAATGATTAATACCTCAACTTGAAAATACTGAACATTTTAGATCAAACCCTTGCTTGCTTTATCAGAAGCTTACATGGTAAAGTCAACAATACTACCACATTAACCTCCCTAGCGTTTGAGACGAGCCTAGCTCGTTCGGTGTTTGGGTTCTTCCCAAACGCTAGGTGACCTTTGAACAGGTGAACCCGATGTATCCCCAGAAAGATGCAGTGATTCCGGTGTTCTGTGACGTGGAAGGGGTGGGGGCCACGGCAAAGACCTCCAGGTTAATGGAGGGGCTCCGGTCTTACAGCCAAGATCATAAATGACGCCGGTACTGGTACATCTGTAAAACCAATAGGCTTAACCCTCTGGGCGTTACGGGCTTTCTGCGCCATTTTTATGGCACGAAAAGCCATTTCTCCCGCAATCAAGTGGAGTACAATGTACTACGCCGTGATTGCCCAGCCCTCTACACACCACCGGTGTCAAAAAGACGCCGGTGGTGTGTGGGGAGGAGAGCGGCCCCCTCCCCCGCCCCCTTTGGCATCACAGATGATGCCGAAGACACGGGGCCACAAAGGCTCCGTGTGTCTGCGGCTCAAACTGCGCCCGAACAGAGTTTGGGCATAGCACCCAGGAGGTTAGGCTACAGTAAATTGACTGCCCATGGTCCTGGTGAGTCACATAAATCCTAGTATACCCTAAACTATTATATACTACAGAGACATATTCTGAACTAGTAAAGCAAATTAGCGAAATGACTCACTCTAGGTATTAAATTTAAATAAGTAAATAAACAGCTGCCCTTTGCCTTATAATGAAAAAGCACAAGAACAACCACCACTTTCACTTTATCTTGCATACAAATACATCAGACATTTACCTGGCCTTCCATCTGGAGGCAATGTTGGCTGCAAATCTCTATTACAGAAATCAGTGCGGCAACATTCAATTGTCCTTCGTAGTTGTGCCTTTGGAGAATCCTGTGTAGAGACGAGAGGATAAAGAAACTCTTGGATCTGACTTGTAAACCATAGTAAATCACAAAATGACAAATCAATAAATTACATATAAAATAGATTCTAGAAGATGATCCTGTCCAGTTAGTACTGAAGCTGGCCATACAGGGTTGAATTTTTCCATATGATGGACTTTCAAAATCGATACCTTTTTTGATGAATCAATCAAAAGTGATCCAAACCATAATCAATCAAGCTGTGATCGGTTATGTTGCTGACCCAAAATAAAACACAAAACATGCAGGAGGGGCGATTAATCCATGGTGTCTTTTTTTATTTTGAGTTTAGAACCGCTTGAAGGCTAAACTATACCACTGTCACGCATTGGAAAATCATATATAGCTAGAAAAGTCTGCATATTTTCTTGGGTTCATTTTAATTTAATGCTTCTCAAACTAGGTTTAAGCTGTTTAAGTTTAAACTACCAAGCTGATATCCTCCAGTATGTTTCTCTGCTTTTATTTTTTGTAATTAAATACATTTTCAAAAAAAATATTATGTCAGGGTACGATTGATTGTAGGATCTATCTCCATATGAAAGGGTTTATAATATATATATTGGTTTCATACATGATCAGCACAGACTTTTTTTAGTTTAACTTAAAAGCTAGCAAAAGAAAGCAAGAAAGTCACACAAGTACGGCACTTGACCAGCACCTTTCATGGTTCTAAACATTAAGGCCCCTTTAGGGATGTTCTTACCTTGCATTGAAAGTCGGAGCCTTCCAGTTTCATACATCCAGATGTTAATGAGATTTCTCCTTGTTCGTCTTCTTCAATTATTGCAAAGCAATGCCCATTTGTTCTGCAATACAGAGAGTATTTTATTGCGTTTAATACAAGTTACTATGGAAATTCAGTTCTCAGGTAATAATGACCAGTCTAATAAAGTTACTAACATTGATAAACATTTAGTACATGTTTCTATAAAGATCCTAGCACAAGCCACCCACCGTGGTGTCACAGCCAGTACGGATTTATTCATTTTGCCATAATAGCAGCTTTAACTATATCCACAACCCTGTTTCCAAACTAACTGGTGCGGTGTAAGGCTCCACTGTGTTTTTCTGACAATGGGATAAATCTGTGATGGTTGCGTTTTTGGCATCCCTCAATGATTGTCAAGGAGAGTGTCACAATGGTTTTACTCGTGGCATGGGGGATTCTGCACTCTAAAAGACACTTCTTGGGGGTGTGCCAAAGACGTGACCGTCTTAGTCTTTGCTGATTGTCAGGAAAAAAGCAGCATTGCCCAAGTTTAAATAAAAGCAGAATGTGAGATTATGCTAACGATTTAAACCCCTTCATATCCCACAGAAAAATGTACAAAGCTAACAAATGAAATGCTAAAACTTAGAAAAAAAGATTTGTCAATTTGATGGCAGAAAGAAGTTTGGTCAGAGTGTATTTTCTTTTAACCAATATTCTGTGAGCATTTGCTTTCAATGGAGGAGCCATCTTATGGCAAGCAGCCTATCCAGATCGAATCTTGTATGTATTGATTAGCATTACTGGAGACTTCACAGGTATCAAAGCTACTCATTCCATGTGCACCAATATGCACTCCCACTTTGGGTTATGTAACATTCAGAAAAATCTCTCAGAAATACATTGTACATGAGAGCCCATGAAAACCTGAGCAATAATTTTTTGAGTTTTCCCGCTAAGATAAAAGGAATGTCTCTACCCAATTGCAAATGAAAGATGCACGCGCAAACACACTCAAATACTTCTTTTGCACAATTTCATATTTGCTTTCTTGCCAATGAAAAGTTGGAGTTTCTAACCTCAAAAAAGAATTCTAGTTAAAGCTCCAGATTTTAGGATTTAACATGTAATAGCCATAAATCACCACTAGGTGGCAGCATGTGTCTAAACTAAGTCTTTGTGTAGACTGTACTACTCTCGCCATAAGAGATCCACTTGTGCTAAAAACTGTGCATTGAATGCAGGGATTTTAGCGCAATGCACAAGCTGCCCATTGATGGCAACGGGGCTATGACAGGGCTGTTAACACTAATCGGTTGGTCCGAGCCTCAGTCACTTTAATGTCAACACGGACAAAGGGGACTTGATGGATGACGCACCCATTGATAATCAATAGACATGTCATTATGTCAACCCATTCATATATAGGGCCAGAGTTTTGTGAATGCGCGAATAAAATGACCCTAATGGAGATAAAAATGAGGGCTTGCGCCCTCGGATGCATTGATGGGAGTGCATCCAAGAGCATAGTGGAGCCCTACCCTAAAGAAGACCATCCTGTAAGACAGTGGTTCCTAAAGCAGTTAGGGGGCAGAGGGAAAGACAAATGAAGCACCAACCATGTGCATCAACCAAGATTTCCCCACATGTGGATATATATGCAATTTAAACACAGAAGAACCCAAGACAGTTTAATCAGTCTGTTGTTGATATGCCCAGACAGTTTGAGAGTTGCCAATAATTGATTATATATCCTGTGTCACCTCTTCTTTCTCCTTCTCTGTGTCACGGCGGGAAGGAAACACGCCATCTCTCAGCCAGGAGAACACTCTGTTCTGAAGACTATACACAGACTTTTTCCCCACTGAAACTCATCATATGCCGGCCTTATATGGTCCCTTACAAAATTACACTGAATTAACCCCCAGATATGAAAACACTAATTTGATTGCAGGGGATAGAAGGCAAGTATATTTTTTCAGTATTGTAGAGCAAGACGTCACCATCATGCTGGCTCAGAATCAAAGTTTTATTGTATATGAGTTTTTGTTATTTTAAGCATAAAGCCCCTTGAACAACCTGCAGAGTGTAAACTTACATGCATGTGTTATTGGTGGCATCTTCCGGACAGTAACCAAAGCAGTAACAGTTTAAGAAGGGTAGCGTGTCTTCCGGAGCCAACGTCACACCATTTTCCAGTTTTTTAAGCTCAGAGTTTGATTTTGTTCCGGGTCTATATGGAAGATCAAAATTCTGACCTATGGGGGTAAAATAAAAGAACTGTACTTTAATACCACAGAAATGGACAACACAGACATTATAATAAATAATCTCATGGATATTGTGTACATACTGTACTACCTAAACTACTATTGTAAAGCTACACTCTGATGGTGCCAAAGCTTTCCCAACGCCTCTTGTTTGTAAATAAGTGAGAAAGCCAAACCTTTATAATGATTGTCCAATAGGAATGTACACAGACAGGGGGAAGTCTCAATCATGAAGGTAATTAAAAGTTTTACTCAAGTATTTCTGTCATCCCCTTAAAGGAACAATATAAAAATAATAGAGATGGTAGAGGGTGCCTTGATCTCCAAACCAAACGATCTGTTTAGTATTTTGTTTTTACTGTTGCAACCTATTTGTCTTCTTCAGCATATACTCACTTTGAATTGCCCACATTTTGAGAGCTGTGGTCTGTGGGTGTAAACATGAATGAATGTTTCTCCGACTGCTGCAGCCCAGGAAACAAGTCCGGCAGCAGCCAGAGAGATGACCTGTCATGAGCGCCTGCAAACTTGTGCAGGTGCTCGTGGGTCGTTAAGATAACAACCCCATGACAGGTCTTCTGGGCTCAAGGCTGTGTTAACGTGTCATTCTTTCGACAGTGAAATTAGCCCGAAATGGGAAAACTCTACTCTTCCCTACAGCTGCACGTTTGCCTGTGCTGTACCTGAATTATAGGTTTCTTTCTTTTGCCGGATATAGTGGGTATAGTGGGTACTGTTTACAGAGCACAATAGATAAAACAAAAAAAAGCATACCCTACCTTTGTATCTATTCAGATGACAATTCATTGAATAGGATATCAAACTGAATAAGTAAAATTTTTTAAACACAAAACAAAAAAAACAACGTATACACATAACTCCCCTACATCGGGGACAGCGACCCCTAAAAAAAATAAAAAAATGCAACTTTCTTGGCTAATTCCTCACGCACCGCTATGCCTAGAGACTCCGGTCCTCCAGGCTTCAAGACATCCGGTCTCGCTCCATTCATCTAATCGGATATGAATCAGGTTAAGCTCTGGCCCTTCACGTCACCTGATTCAGATGCTGCGGGTGCATGGACATGAGAAAGGAGACATCAAAAGTGACGTCTCCTTTCCCATGTTCCCTTGGGGCTGCGGCGGCACAATATTGTAGGGGAGGTGGAGTGTCATGGGATTTTTAAAGATTTACTGAATAGTTTTCAAATATATTTGACATCCTATTTGCCCTATTATGGGCACCTTTGTTGCCAATTATAGAAGGTAGGATAGAAGTAGGCAGATCCGATTTAAATTAAAAATAAATATAAAAAAAAAAAAAAAAAAAAAATGATTAAAAAATAAATATATATAAATATATTCATGTTTATTCAAACTCTTTGTACTTTCCCTTTAAACAAGCTTTCAGTGCTGAAGACAAGTCTGTATACTTGTAGACATGTGTAGTTGCGTTATATTCTAGAGGCCCCTGAATATAGTGACTTGTTTGCAGAACACAAACCTTGAATGCTTGATGAGACGAGAATGAGAAAACTTGCAGTCATTAGCTACATCTGAAAGGGTTATCGTAATTAAACCAATTATACCATAATGATGTCTGAAGCAATTAAAGAGGAAAAACAATAATTACACCCTTAGTAACTGATACATTGTATATACTACCAAAGCACTAAAAGAAAGGTGCGTGTATAGGGGGGATTACCAGACCATGTGCACAATAATCCATACTAGATTCTGTATCTGGAGCCCAGAATGGTGACCTCTGATCATGCTAGGTGGGTGATGGACCTAAGCAAGTCTTCACCAGTCATATACACATTCTGGTGTAGACATTCCTTGTATCTCACTATCCAGCTCCTTTATATTTAATGGGACCCCATACTGAATGATTTTCCGGGACACTCTTCCCACCCAAAGTTGTTGGGGGGGTTCAAGCGCAGCGAGATGGTGTCATCACGTTGCGTGGGAGGGTTCATTGATTGAGCGGGTATTGACCTGTGCATGCCCACTTTTAAGGTGGCCTTACACAAGTCAATTTTCCAACCGATTCCTGAACAATCTTCCGCCATACACATTTGCGCTGATCAATTGTTAGCTAATTGAACGCAGTCACCCTTTCTTGAAACGGGATCGATCGATAGCTTGATCGAACAGGGAACCAACATGTTGGTAAATCCCTGTTTAATTGCCATAACTTATGATGGGGACCAGGGCATCAAAAGTATCAAACGAGAATCACGCAAAGTGTTGCACATCTATTTGCTGGCAAATCGACAAACACAGCACAGTGATGTTATCACGCTGTACTTAAGCATTCATCAATCAGGCAGCGACCCATATATGGGGACCCTTACTATGACCGATGATCCCATTCATCCCCAATTCTACCCACTCCACCTGGCACAAAGCTTTAGGCCCTCAGTAGAACCAACATCGCTGTACCCCACCATGGCACACCTGCCACCATCCCAAACCTTGCCGGTTTTGTCGGGCGCACTTGCTTGCTATAATAATAAAAAAAAGGGCATAGAAACTATTGCGTTCTAGATTTCTATGTAGAGACTGAAAACGAAATGAAATAAGATCCAAATCCCTTTGGCAGCCACAAGAGAATATGTAGACAGGTTTTCCAGACATACTCCACAAATTCATTTGAAATATTCCTTTTTTTTTTTCCTGCTGCAAGCATTTCCTGCGTACACGGTTTCATTTGGATATAAAGAGAACACGGGATCCAGGGCCCTGGTCACAAGCCTTATGCCAGCATTCAAGGAGACAACACAAACATTACAACCCCGTCCATGGAACACACGATGGAATCTGCTCTGCTTGAGCGAATGTTTTACCAGCAGCAATCCAGATAAACACTACGTTACAATGAAAAAAGTTTAAATAAAAATAATCTCTAAATGCCGAGTTGAAAAATGATAAGGCCTTTTTATAAATAGCTTGAAGTGAAGTTGCGGTTTGAAGTCTCCCTCGGCCCACCACACGCCTTTTGGCAAAGTTTTCAAAATATAATGACTTATCAGATGTCAAACCAATAGAAATGTTTAATAATTAACTCAAATGTTTTTTTTTGTTTTTTTTTAAATGGTTTTGCAAATAACTCGAGAGTAATAAGAGAAAAATGACTGAACTTTGATTGAGCAGTCATACTTGTTTTGAACCAAGCAGTAGCTAATCAAACCATTCTAATCATCACTCTGCTGTCAGATATCGGCAGAGCCAGGGGCCGCGGCTCTGCTCTCTCCCCGGCTCAGCTGAAGCTTTGCCTGAAGACCCACGGTCTCTAGGCAAAGCATCAGACCGTATTTACGGTCATGTCCAATATCGCTGTTGGGCGATGGGCGCAGATTATATGGGTCAGATAGATGGCCGTGTGCACGCACGGCGCTCGAAACGGCCATCGATTTGACCCATATCTCCACGTCTGTACCCTGCTTTAGGGTTCCATCACACAAGCCTCGCTACAGTACCACAGCGCAGTGTGGCTAGGGTTAGCACAAGGTACCCTTTTCACAATCCTAGTGTTTATGTGCAGGAGCTGCGCAATCAAATCCTGAACAGGAGACACAAGTGCAAAATGAATTGTTTTTCTCTTCAGTAATGGACATGGTTAGGGAACAAAGTAGCATTACCGCCAACGCATCTATAATCAACAAAAACTGCAGCACACCGTGTGAAAGGGTCCTGAGGCATTCCAAATGTTACTACTCCTTCCAATGAGGTGCAACAAAAAAATATGGAATTCCTAACTCAGTTTTAGGGTAAAATAAAGAAACCTGGTGGCATTGTCCCAGATTACGGAGATTCTGGACAGGAGTATAACAGTTCACCTCATTGGCGGTCTGCCCATACCCAGTTTGTTGACAAAACAAACTCTACCCTAGTTGGGATTGGGCACACATGCCAGTCCTATGCGAGCACACAGCAATTCTGTATCACAGGCCTGTCTCCATAGATCTCCATTATAACCTGCAACACCTGCATGTAGAGGAGAGAGTCCCGAAAAGGAGGTTTTGAGGCCCTCCTTACTCTGAAACCAGCCATCTGTACGTTTGTTGGATTTAAACTGCTGACCTTTATTTCAACAGTGTTTGAATATAAAAAAAAATGATATTTAAAAAAAGAAAATGTAAAAAAAAATATATATATATATATTATTATTTTGCTAGAAAAGCCTAAACATTCAATTGCAGGCAAACTGGCCACTAGGGAACAATCCAAATTATTATCCTCTAGGTGTTCTCTTCACTTATTGCAGTCAATGAGGGGAGCCAGAGCAGGTACAGTGTATGTCACCCGGCGGATCACAAATCGATGTGGACACAGCCTTAATAGCCGGTTTTGGCCCCTGGGCCTTCGCTTGCCCATGTCTGCACTAGACATAACAGCGCATGGCTTATAGAAAGCCAGTTGTGACTTTTACACTTTTGTGCATTGCGGAATGCGTTGACACATTAAACGCTCCAACATGCATTTTACGAACCAGGGAGAGAGGTTCAGAAAAATAATACTATGCTGTGTTTGGGGATAGACATTTATATGCAAATAAATTATAGGTTTATTGGTTTCAAAGGAAAACATTTTACATCACATGTGTGGAAGGTTTCACCTAGCACATACCAAACAAAATACACAGAATGCATGGAATTAGATTTATCCCCAATAAATATAATAACTCCTTTGGGGTTTAAAGCAAAAAAAAATGATACAATTAAATAGCCACAGCTCAACTAAAAATATCCTGCATTACACTCCAGCCCTGATCCTTCCTAAGGATGTAAGGCTGCATAACTCGCCACTGGAGACAAATTATCATTTCACGGCTAGACAACGTATAGACAAGCAAAGCGCTCTGTAATGCGGATCAATAGGCCTTAAAAGTCTTTGGGGTTTTTTTTTTTCCTTTCATTCTCCAAGGAAGAAATAAACAAGCAAGAGTGCTAATGACCTTTAATAAAACAAATGGCAGGTAATAATTTACTAGCTCATGGGCAGACTACACAAGCCTGGCTCCAGCAACTAACAAACAATCTCACATCTAACACTTTGTGCATTAGCTAGAAACCCCATGAACGATATTCATCCTGTAGAAGGTATAGAGGTTTTAACCATTAGAAACCAGTGCATGGCTTCAATGTACAATGTCATGTCCAGTGCATTCATCCAGCAAAAACAAAACATGAAAAAGGAAGTTAAAAAAAAAAAGGTGAAAAAAGATCAAGAGACTTAAAATTGTTTGAGTTGAAAGAAAACTTCACAAAGCGTGAGCACGTGGCATGGAATTCTAGCACGGGACTTGCCTACACATGTGTGCACTATTGTGTGTTTTGGTTTTTTTAAACATTTATTGCCTAAGCAGTCAAAAAGGAATCTGAGGTCTGGCAATATGTACTGAAATCAGCTCTTTCTCAAATGGTTATTTTGGTGCCGGTTTCTCACTTCCCTCTTTGTTCTTCTTTGACATGAGGACACACTCTAGAGCACGGGTGGGCAAACTAAAGCCACCCATACACTGAGGTCACTCCATACAATTTCCTTTAAATCTACCAACTATGTAGTGCAGGGTCCTCCCTGATAGAATCCATAATGATTGGAAGTTTAAGAAAGGTCTTCATATTACATGGTTTTGGACCCTCATGGCAACAACAGTCTCTAGGAATGATCTCTGATCATTGCAATAAACTATATTTTTAAATTTCCAGCTCTTGGAAATAAAAAAAAAGTAACAACGTCCCACGTGTCGCCTATCGCACATCACTGCCATCATTAGAGATGCCGGTGATGCATGGATTTGCAACACATATGGGGGTATGTCGGGCATTACAGGCTCTTGCTCCGGCCCCTTTATCAAATTTAAGAAACTAATGTGGCCCATAGGTCAAAACATTTACTCACCCCTGCTCTAGAACAAGACCTAGGCCGACCATGAACAATGGATTCAATGCTTAGTCAAGTATTGGGGTAAGAAGAGCAAGAGAATTTTTAATCATTTCTTAAGTTTTGAATTACTTTTTTTTTATTAAAATGGGGGAAACCATGTATCAACAGCATAGGTGCCAAATTTGGCCTATCAAGCAAATATTTAGCAGCCCCCCTATCAGCTGCACCCACTGTTCCTCTATCCTCCCACTCTGGGAGTAGAGAAGTAGGAGTCCTGGCTGCTAAGCAGTGTGTTCAGTGTATTCACCGGGGAGACTCGATCAGTAAACTACTCTTTTCTGACCTCTTGTGTGAATAATATCCAGAAATTATTTAAGATTTTATCTGTCCTAAATGCAGGGCAATACTCTCATACATACTGTGTTCAAAATACAGGCTGCAATAGGTCCAGTCTACTTCAGCTTAGGGAATGTTTTAAATAGCCAATGCATCCCTGGCACATTTAAAACTGCACAGAATAAGTTGCATTAACCCATATAACCCAATACATGCCATGCTTTTGATGAATGTTAAAGGCGCTGTTGAAGTTGTTTAGTTTGTTCTGTGCATTTTCAATGATTGCAATAATGACAGCAAAATAGGTGGAAAACCTAGCCGCCAAATTCCTTCACCCCCATTGCTATGTGTTTTCTTAATGAAATTATTAAACAGAGCAGAATACTAAAGTAAAATACTAAAAACGTTTTTGTAAAGTGTACAAACTTTTGACAAAAGACTTTACCAAACTAATGGACTGCACTCTAGAAAACCATTAAGCTAATTTGGTAACTCCCTTCATTAGGGAGTAAGAGTATTTTACATACATTGAATCTAAACCAAGCATTACATGTAGCCCCTACAACACATTCAGGAAGTAGGCAGAACAGTCACTCAGGCTTTGACAATATTTTCTGTACTTTGACATGTTAAACTATGTATATATAAAACATGTCTGTGAGGCAACAGAAAATTAAAAGTTTAAGAGAACGTTCAAAAGTCAAGGAAAAAAGTGTGTGAAACTAATTATTGTTTTCATTTTGTGTGTCACAGGTGAAGTACAAGACTAAAAAAAAAACTAGACTTTAAAAAACAACTGTTCATTTATGTCTGACGAGGTGATAAAGCGAACTTTCCTTTGGGTCCAATTTACTTGACGCCATCGGAAACTTTTTAAACATTTTTTTAGTATAAGTTTGAAATTAAAACGCTGTGGGACCCCTTCACCAAGTGCCATTGAAAACAGAGGACTGGCACTAGAACAGCCCTGGAGAGCAGAAGACATCCCTGAAAACATTAGCGAGATCGGCAGAACTCAGCAGTTTTAAGAAAGAGTCTACAGGGATGATTCCTAACCAGCACCATTGGAAATGACAGAAAAATTAAGCCAGTACAAAACATATCATCCCTTGTGTAGTAAATTAAAACTCATTAGGCAGATATGCAGCAATTCTATTCTATATTTTTTGAACCTCGCTCTTGGCTTTAATCTTTCTAGTGGTTTGTCTGTTAAAAAAAACGTGCAGTACGAGTACGCAGTACCCTCCATCATCCCCTGTACACATCGCTGGCATCAATCCCCCTGCCTCTTCGCCGTCACCGATGATGCCGAGGACATGGGTCTGGAAAAGATCAACGAGTGATGCAGAATCGCTGCAGGTTCACCGAGAACAAGAGGTTATGCCCGATTCAGGCACGGCCACAGTTTGTTCTGAAAACAAACTGTGACCATACTGAGTTTGGGCATAATGCACAGGAGATAAAAGGTGCAATAAAAGCCCGAAACAGGCAGGAGAGGAGAGGCACTTCAGCTGGGATTTAAACAAACATTGTGAATGGCTTAATAATGGCCCCAAAGAATATATGTAGTGAAAATGGATTATAACATACCTACTGATAGAGGATGAGTATAAAGCATATGTACAAAGTACCCTCATTTATACACAGTTACTTTAGACAAGCAACCTATTGAATATTGTTCTGATATTAGTTGACAAACACAATCACACTCCAGTGTCTATTATACAAGTAATAAGAAATAACTGGTCACCCACCTTGAATGCTAACTCCATGAAGAACGCACCCCAACAAGACTGCTAACAAATGCTTCATCATGATCCGCTTTATAGGCAGCATTTCTCCACTCGTGTTTGGAGATATACAGATTTTCATCAACAGCTTCTTCTTTGGTTTAAATTTTTTCTGTAAAAAACAAAATAGAATTTCAAAATGTGAACTTATCTAAATTAGAAATACAGTTTAATTGTCATTTTCTTATAATCATCAGTACATACCAAAATGTTACTTAACCTCCCTAGCGCACTGCCCATACCGTGCTGTTTTTAACAGCACGGTACGGGTAATCGCGGCAGTGTACACAGTACACTGCCTGTAATTCCCCCCCTCCCCCCGCCTCTCTCCACACAGCCGGCATCATTAATGATGTCAGCTGTGTGGGCTGGAAAGCCGGAGCTCCTCCATTAACATGGAGGGCTATGGCACCGCCCACCCCCGGCGTCACCGTGACGCGATCGGTGACGCCGCGCAACCCCGGAAATGCTGCAGCTGGTAAGAGAATCGCCGTAGCTTTCCAGGGATATGCGGCATGCACGGGAGCCCAGCTCATCCAGAGTTTGTTCTTCACACAAACTCTGGACAAGCTGGGCTCGTCACAACCGCTAGGGAGGTTAAATACCTAAACTAACAAGGAATTTAATATATTACAGTATACAAGTCATGAAACTGATATGTGACCCCCCCTCTTTATTAAAATGTTTTATTGTTGCCATGAGACAGAGGATAAGACTGACAATTTTTCCACATGCCCCAAACATTTAGAAAGGGGCTTCAGAGAAAATGAAGACCCCCAGTCAGCAGTCCAATCCCAGTACTTTTTGTAGAATATCAGCCTGTCTCTTATGTTTAGTTGGAGAGAAGAGGCTAAAGCCTGGCATACACACGCCGATTAGCTGCATTCCAGAGCTCATCGGAGCTCGTCTGTCGGCACCCATCTGTGGGTGTATGGCAGGCTTTAGCGGCTCTTCTTGACGTCCTCCAGAAGTCTTATCTGCCTTGTCTGAAAATCTTGGATTGTATAAAACACTGTGTGCAGTTTGCATTATACGTCGGGATCCCGATGTAGCGCATAGACATAGCCTGCCGGCGGACGCTCTGTTTACACATCCGACGTCGCAGAGGCTCAACGTACTCGTCTACGGGCGGTGTGGCTCGCAATGAAGACCGAGCATCAGCAGAGCAGGCAAAGACTGTGTGCTACGTCGGGACCTCCCACCAAGCAATACGCTTAGCGGAGGGGTCCCAACGTATTATGGAAACATACCCTAAGAAAATATCTGCTATGGAGGATCCAAGCATAGAAAAAGCCGTGGAGGAAGCCTGTGTCTGCAAAAAAAGTGGCAAGCGAGGGTGTAAGCACCCCATAGACCTTTAGATCACTTAATACAATTTCCCTTAGATCTACCAACAACTATGTAGTGAGGAGTCCTCCCTGATAGAAAACATAGTTATTGGAAGGTTTAGAAAGGTCAACATATTACATGGATTTGGTAGAACAAAAGGGGATTGTACAGAAATTGTATGGAAAGATTGTAAGGTGTATAAGGGCTTTTGGAACTATATTTTTATAGCGGAAAAAGAATGAATTTAAGCATCACCTTACTTTTAAAGCACACAGTCACACAGGCTCTGTTGTGCCTTGGGCTTGTACACATTCATACTCATGTTAAGAAGATCACTGAAATCTGTGCCTTTCTGTGGCATGGCTACATTGCTGCGGAAATAACCAGGTATAAGAAGATATATAAAACAAATAATGCAACCGTACCAAAAACCAGCTTTGGCCAACCTGCTTTGTAAGAGTTTTTGTTTTTTAGAATAATTAATAGTATTCACTAAAAGAATCAGATTATAGCTGTATCGGAGTCTACTTAATATATATATATATTTTATTTTTACACTGATTAACATAATTAGACCTCAAAGAGCTGCTGGTGCAACTCGCACACCTCAACAGTTAATGCGGACAAAGGAGATTTGTGTAAAGATGAATGGAAAGCAAGTTTTGGCTTTGGTTGGCCTCTTGTTTCGGTGAGCTTGACCTGTATGACCCTGTCAGCCTGGCGCTATTCCTGAATGGATAAATTTGTATTTGTCCAAGGATGTGCCTCAATTACTGTTGGTGGCTGCTTCCACCATAAATAACTCAATCTGTCTGTTCATCAGAACCATGAAACTTTTTATTTTAATTGGGACTGTAGCTATTTAACACAGAAGCAAATTAGTAGTGGGGCAAAGAGATGCCTGTCACTTCCAATTTTCCTGGGTATGGGGCACACAGCCTTCGACCTGTGGCCTACTTTTCACACATCTGTGACTTCTCAGTAATTAGAAAACAAAGAGGGTTCATCGCCACAAGGGAAAGGAGACAGGCTAGCAACAGGGGGGAACCATATTAAAATCACCAAAGACTGCAAGGCGGTCATGTGCTGCTGGACAGCTACACACACACACACAAATTACAGATATTCATAAATGTATACTATATATACACAAACGACAATTTTTTAATGCTGGTATAAAAAAGTACTAATAAAAGTGTATAAAGATGTACCAAGCAAAACGAAGAATCAATATTGGTAAACATTAGAAATGCTCATCCAGAAAACCAACATGCATAGTGTAATAAAGGTCCCCATACACCTTACCATACAATTTCTGTACAATCCTTTTTTCTTCTACCAAAACCATGTAATATGAGGATCTTTCTAAACCTTCCAATCACTGTGTATTCTATAAGGAAGGACCCTGAACTACATAGCTTGTTGGCAGGTCTAAAGGAAATTGTATGGAGTGATCTAAAGGTGTATGGGGGGCTTAAGAGTAAAGCTGGGCATACACTGGTAGATTTCTAAATAGATTAGAGTACAATTGTGCGCCTTGCACGCTCGCGGAGCTTGAATGTGCTCTTATCTATTAAGAAATCTACCCGTGTATGCCTTTCTTCGAAACACTATTGAACAGGGTTCCAACATGTTGGAAACCCCTGTTCGATGTCCATTACTTCTGACGGGGACCGCAAGTCCCCCTCCAAAAGTAGCAGAGGCAGAAAGCGGCTGCACAGCCTATAGACTGATCAGCTCCCGGCAGTGGAAAGGGGGTGGGGCATATCACTGCTCTGTTTGCAAGGGGAGGAGCCATGGTAAAATCACCATGCTGTGATTGCTTGTGGATCGATTGCACAGGAATCTACCTGTGTATGCCCAGCTTGAGTTTGTCAAGCTGGAACTGCCAAAAGAATGCCAATAAGTTTGCATTGGGTCAAAGGACCAATTAATTGCTGCTTCTACAGAGATGCCCATCACTACAGAATATAATAGTTATTAAATCCAAAGTAGTTGCAAAGAAGATCAGTTGCCCATTATAAAGCTGAATTCACATGTACACTTTCTGGGATGCTGGCAGTTACCCAGAAAGCCCCCACATCAGATTTCAGTCATTTACCTGGTTGTGGAGAAACCAACCTGGGTACGGGCATCTGCAGAAAATGTTGTACTTGGGAGTCTGTAAATTCCTATACATAATAGAAATCTGCATGATCAGCTAACCAATCAATAAGTGGCGGATTGTGATAACCTGGCTCGGTTCTGTGCAGCGCTGCATGTCTGCTGAACGTTGCCAGCCCTAGCTTTGTACCGCTGGATACTCTATATACTACTAAAGACATCTGCAACCACTGGCAGCTGCTCTTCTATAACCATCAGCTTGTAACGCAGGACATTTTGCCAAGTTTGGGGTCTGATTTATGAAATCTGAAAACTTAAATGTTTGCCCAAAGCAAGAAATTACATTTCAAATAAACATAAAATTACAGTAAACCAGATCTTGGCATTAGCGAAACCTTTCCTTTAAATCTGCCCAGGTGGAAGTAATTCAGCAAATGTAACAAACAAATGCGACGGCGTCACTGACGTCAACATTTGCCACTGTGTATTGACGAATGTGTGTAATAACAAAATCTAATTAATACAACCCCAAAAGCTATGCTGAAATAAAACCACAAAGCCTTGTACAATTATTGCTTATTATTCCTAGCTCATACATTTTCTGTTCTATTGATCACTAAAGTAGATTGTTCATCAGTTGAACTTTGCATTGTATGCATGGATATTTATTTTCAGGACTGTGATAGCGAAAAAAAGGAAATCCAATTTATTGGTTTTATAGGCTACTCTGTGTGATAGTAGATTTCTATTTAAATATCGACTGTCCATTGAAAACAATCTTATAAAAATTTTACGTCACCACCAGGGCTGTGGAGTCGGAGTCGAGGAGCCGGAGACATTTTTGGGTCCCTGGAGTCGGAGTCGGCAAAAAATGGACCGACTCCGACTAAATTTAAATGGGAATTAAAATGTTAAAAAAAAAAATTACTTCAAATGTTGCAATTAACAAACAGTCATAACGAACATAATGACTTCTCTGCTATAAGAATAAATGCATGCAGTGCATAACATTACAGCGCCCACTGTGACCCGAGCCTAAAGGCCCCCACACACGTACCGAGTGGGGGCCGACAGACCAGCTCAGATGAGCTCTAGAGTGCAGAGTGATGACGTCATCACTCCGCTCTCCAGAGCTGACAGCAAGACGCCGGTCTTCATTGAGACTAACAGCATCGGACAGAGATTATCGGACATGTCCGTTCTCTGGCCAGCCGAGCTGTGGGGCGACAGCGATCCGTCACCCCATGTGGGCTCCCCCGATCGGCATACACACACGCCCATCGGTCGGCAGCAAAATCGGCCGCCGCTCTGTCATTACAGTGTTGATTTCCTGGCCAGTAGTTCTGTGGTTAGTGTATGTCACCTTGCTTTCCTTCAATGGATGGATACAATACATTAGCATATTACATACAGAGGAGTCTGAGTCGAGGAGTCGGAAGAATCTGAAACTGAGGAGTCGGGGAATTTATCGACCGACTCCACAGCCCTGGTCACCACGCTGTGATTGATCGCGGGTCAATCGTACAGTAATCAATGTGCACCACATGGGCACATCAATTACCGTACCATGGGGACCCATCAAGCGACGTGTGGCCAGCTTTAGCCATATGCAAATAGACTGCACGATGGATCTTGGATTGCTCAACTTGTGCGATTACAGTATTGACAGTCAGTCCAACATTGATTGTACTACCATACATAGTGATCGATTCAAAACCAATCAATTCCTTTGCTTAGGTCTGTGCACATGCTCCATAGTACCATCGGATACATATCGATCGAAACACCTAGGAGGACACAGCCTCCAAGCAGTTAGGTTTGGGAAGCAATGGAACAGATGGAGCAATGGAGACTCATACAATAAGGCTGCATTGACATTACATACGCTTTTCAGCAGCAACACAAAAAGCACCAGCAGGTGGTTGTGGGATATTCAAAATGCCCCCATTCTATCTATATTCACTGGGGTACGCCTCATGTCACGACTTCCGGACTTTCAGTTTTTGGGCATCTGGGCGCTGTGTTTCCAGACACCCATGTAAATGCCCCCTAAAGTAAAAAGTGGGAAAAGTTTTTCTTTTTTTATTTATTAGGATAATTTTGTCCCAGATCATCACTCAAACTTTAAAAGGTCAAGCATTCATCCATTGAACGGTGAATAGATGAGCACCACTTTGCACATTGATACCCGTTCGATACTTTGGATGGGGACCTTAGCAGCACAGCATTTCTGCTGAATGTTGCCAGCACTAGCTTTGTACCGCTCGATACTTTAAATACTACTAAATACATCTGCAACCACTGGCAGCTCTTCTATAGCCATCAGCTTGTAATGTAGAATATTTTGCCAAGTTTGGGGTGATTTATGAAATCTGAAAACTTAAATGTTTGCCCCCATCCAAAGTAATGGTGATTGTCTGGGATTTACGGGCATGTCCGTTTCCTGTTCGATCAAACTTTCTTTAGAAATAAAGGGCTTTTATGATTTCTGTTCAAGCTAACACTATCGTTAGACGAATAAACGGAAAATCAACCCCTGTGGGGGATAACACATAAGATCTGCCCCCCCAGACAGCTTCTATCCACAACACTGACTTGTAGTTATGTGTTACACATGCATATAGCTCTCCTCGTCCGTTTCTTTACATCACACAGTAGGTTACCATCACATTATTTTACGGCAGTGGTTTTTAAACTTTTTAAAACTGCGCCCTGGAAGTGACGTCGGAGTGTTACTTTCTGTATTTACAACCGGGAGTGATATTCCGCAACATCACTTCCGGCATGATCAGGTAAGTGTAATGTCTCCTCCCTTATATTTGTTCACCTCGCTTGTGCAAATGCTGTGCAGGGTGGGCAGTTAGAGGGGAGAACAATTTCTCATCCCTGATAAGTTAGTTTCTCCTCCTCCTAACTCCACCCCGCTTGCAGCAACTCTGACCATTTCTGAGGGTTCCCCGAGTTATCTAAAAGCATCATACAACCCCCATGGGGCCCCTACCCATTGTTTTCTGGCATACAAACATCTCTAGTCTTACAAGCTGTTCTGCTATATCCACAAGTTTTTATTGGTTCTGTGATAGTTTGTATTTGGTTCTTGCCCTTTCCACAACAATCAAATAGCCTCATATATTGCATTCACATGATAAGCTGGCAGCATACATACATACAGCTCTCAAGATTTATACAACTTTTTACAGCTGTTAATGCAGAAAGTTCTTCAACATAAAAGTCCTTTATAAAACTGCATTTTCAGCAATTCCACAGCAACGGACCCCAAAAAACAGCTCTTCGCTGCCAGAATATCTTTTACCTTTGTGTATATATTTATTTTATGCTGTGAATAGTTGTGTTTACACACACACACCTTTTAAGTTTAAATGGTTCCTAATCCCCGACTCTTAAAAGCTCGGTAATTACAAATAATCATAGCACCCTTGTCCATGTGACTGTATTCCTGCTTCAACACGAATGTGAATAGTTCTCCTCCAGAAAGGGTTACACAGAAAACTAAAGCCATCTGAGAAGCAGAAACAGCGCTGCATTTCTTGAATTACCATCTGCAGTCTTCGCTGCTGGCCTTGTGCCATCACAAGAATCAGGGAAGCAAGGACCCTCCTCTTCCTTGAGCTCCTGCCCCCAAAGGCTGCCTCAGGCGCCCTGTCTGACATGCTTTTCAAGGCGCGCTCAACGACAGGCCAGACATCCTGGCTCCACTTCCATTGTGTGCAGGGGGCTGCTCTGCTCCTTACCCAAGGACTGCTGGATTAGCATAAGAATACCATCCTCCCTTAAACCAGGCAAACAAGCAACATCCCTCAATTCCTTAGGCTTTCACATGGCCAGCTCCCCCCACCCTCCCCTTTCTTTGGTATTATTTCCCCACAAATCATTTCATCCCGTTTGCAGCCTTTGAGAAATTATAACACTTAGCAGGCGACGACAGACCATCACATAACGCAAGCCTATTATTTGAAGCCTGTGCTGGGGGGACTCAGCTTTAAAAATGTCAGCTACACATGGCAGGCTAGTAAAACTACATAAGTGGTGCCCCCATGCCGGAACGGATGTTACTTCCTGTTGACAATCTTTCTGCTCGCTTAAACTGACACTTTAGGGATAACACAGGGTGCCTGAACACACAGCTATACTTCACAGCAAGCAGGAACCAGGTAGGATCATGACCAGCTGAATACAAGGATGTTTACAAACTACAATAAAAACACACACACTCACAATATAACAGACTGGGTCATGATAAAAAGTATCAAAGCAAACATAGCCATCTGTGAATCTTAAATCTATTGCATAATAAAGTACAGTATATACGCGAGAATTAGCTGACCCGAGTGTAGAGGTACCTAATTTTATCTACAAAAACTGGGAGAACCTACGGGGGGTAGGGGGGTGCATAGTCAGATAGTGGAATATTTTAAATTAAATTTATCTCCAGTAACAATATGACCAGAAGCTGGCGCTACCGCCCCAGTTCCCATTCCACCATAGGAGTCCAGCCTGTGAATACTGCTGATACAATACTGAGTACCGAACATAGAAGAAAGAACAGTCATGTTGTAGCTACAGAACCCACAGTGGCCATTATGGTGGCCACTGGGCACATTTTTATTTCCCGCAGGAAGACCAGTGAACACCCGGACAGGTAAGTGGGACCATAACTCCCGAGCATAAGCTGAGGGAGGCTTTTTCAGCCAATTCTTTTGTGCTGAAAAACTGGGCATATACTGGTGTATATACTTTACACTTAAATTCAATTGTTTTTATTCTTTTTCCAATTAAGAACCTCTACTGAGAGGCTACTGCTTCATAAATAGATTTAGGGTGAACCAATGGTTGCCGTGCGCATTCGACCCAAGTATGGCTAGCTTAAAATTCCAGATTTGAGTGGATTATGCCTATACTATGCCAATACTACAATCTGTCTTTTTGGCACAATACTTTCTTAATGTTTAAAAAGACTATCTCCACTGTGCTGTTTTAGAGGCGGCAAACCTTGGTATTGTTGTACTGGTAGCACGTTTCACATATTCCCAGATTTCTGCACTGTAAAACATAGGCATGTGTAAAGAGTCCTTAATTTAGATATTCTAAAGCTGCCCATACACCCTGCGACAGTCGCTTGAGAATTGTATTGTCACCAGGCCGCTGTCAACACCAAACAAATCGATTGGACCCAAGGCGTATGCCCACACACCTTAAACGGATGCATCCAGTGGCTCTAGTGTGGTAACCACGGACTGGATATTGGTTACTGCCTCCCAAAGGATTATCTTCATATTTGATACCGCATTTTATGCATGATTGCAGGACACACGAACCACGTGGAGATACTACCCCCTGTGCTCGGATACACCAGCCACACACTCAGGCAGTGGAGGAGGGTGATGCAGGCAGGCTGAGAGGCCCCATGGGTGGACCATAGTATACTCTCAATACAAGATTCTCGCAGGTTGTCTACATGTTCAGTATATTACTCCTAAAGAAGCAATAAGCGAAACGCGTCGAGTATATTAGTATTTGAACATATTTTTTGTGACAAAATATGAGTTGATGAAGTATTTCTGTTCTGATAACTCCAAAATAAATGGTTTATACGCAAAGTTGTGTTAAGTTGAATGCTTTTAAAATCCCCAAGCTGTCGAAGCACCTACAAGGGTAGGGCTCGGCAGAACAAAATTTGGTTTGGTTCTTCATTGGTCTTTGTATTGTCACCACACTGCACTTGGGCTCCCATAGAGTGGACAGGAATCAAGGCGCACTACTTTAGGTGCTTGATTCCTGTCCGAAGTAGAAGGGTTATCATAAACGGGATGGTTTTCCCACAAAATTACTGAGCAATCTACCGCCACGCGCATTCACGGTGGACTATTGTTTGGGAATCGAGCTCGGTCAAACAAGGAACTACCATGTTTGTAAATCCCTGTTCGATTGCCATTACTTGAAACTAAGGCATCGGGCAGAGATTATCCGACATGTCCGTTCTCTGACCAATGGAGCGACAGGGATCTGTCGGCCAATGTGGGCACCCCCGAACAGCGGCCGATTTTGCTGCTCGGTGCGTGTATGGCAGCCTAAAATATTCCAGATGTCAATCCAATGAAGCATCTGTGGGACATGTTAGAAAAAATGGCCTATGGATGAGGCCTCATCCAGCAATGTCTTGGACAATGCCACAGGAGACTTTAAGAGGTTTTGTGGACCCCACTTCGTGAGGGGCATTTTGGTAGCACATGTGGCAGCTGCACAATATTGTTAACTTGAATTTACAAATTTGGAAAAACAATCTAACTGCGGGAGAAGCAGCAGCTATAGGGACAAGATAACAAAAGATACATTCCATTTAGACTAATGCTAGGCATACACATGCAGATAAGCGGCCGATTTTTAATCTGACCGACGGGCATGCGCGCTCGCGCCGTCGGTCAGGTTAAAAATCGGCCGCTAATCGGCATGTGCCCACAGCTCGGCCGGCCAGAGAACAGACATGTCCGATAATCTCTGGCCGGCGCGAGCCGATGGAAGCCGATGCCATAAGCTGCAATGAAGACGGCGTCTCCATCGCAGCTTATGGCCGGCACACAAAGGGTGCCCAGCCGATTGAAGGGGCCCCACAATGCAATGGGATGCTAACGTGATGACGTCATCACGTTAGCATCTCGGAACACATCGGAGTAGGTCGGTCTGACCTACTCGGTGTGTGTATGCCCAGCATATGTCCTCTGAGCTCCACATTAAATGTTTGATATTTAGCTGTGCAGGCATCAGTCAAGACTTGTAAAACAAACTGCTTGCAACCTTAATAGAAGCGACAAATGAAGCATTCCTCAGAAAGTCTATATGATCCACCTGGATGTTTAGACTACCTCTCTGCTGGAACAGTGCTGATGAATGAATCTTTGTGCTTTATACTGAACTTGGTTTGACTTTTAAATATCCATTAAAGAGCTGCAGGGCTGCACGCACCATTACCTAAACATTGTAAAAAGCCATTTTCAATCCATGTATTATCCTGTATAAATCCCATACTTGTGTTACTTCTATCCGTCTCCAAATCTCATCACGATCAATCCACCCCTGCTCCAGTCAAAAACAGGATAGAAAAAGCTTCACTGAAACTTTTGTTGGAAAAGTCAACTTGAACACAGAGATACATTTTATTCATCCACTATGTGCGTCATGGCAAACAATAAATCCATTTCCTCTGGGATTTGCCTGGAATCACCAGAGCCCATGACACCTGCTCTTCAAAATTTTTGCATATGGTCTTTATGTATATGGTCAAGATACCTGGTGAACATGAGGAAATCACACATCCCTCATGTATGTCACAAAGGGTAGACCATACAGGAAGAATTTTATTACAACTAGATTTTTTTTTATCACAGTTAATTAACACAGACTAATTGCTCTCTTAAAAAATAAAGCTGAGGATATAAACAGGTAGATGGTCAATGAGATTTGCAAAGTGTATGCAGACAGAAACTGGGCTAATCACACACAGTTTGATCCAAGAATTCGGGCATAATGCCAAGGAGGTTAAGGCCTGTTTAAATGCTCTGCCTCATATATATATATATATATATATATATATACACACACACATATATATATATACACACACACACTGTATATTCTGGCGTATAAGACTACTTTTAAACTCAGGAAAATCTTCTCAAAAGTCAGGGGTCGTCTTATACGCAGAGTGCTGAAACTTCTGAGCCAGAGGAGTCTGCCTGTCATACATTGGAAGCGCCCCCTTATCCCCCTTCCCTCCTCGATGTGTAAGACTAAGCCGACGTGTAACTAAAGGCTGTAGCTCCAGTGGCTGAAACTGGTATTGCAGCTCAAACACATTTAAACACTTTCACCGTATCATGTGACATGATATCAGTTACATTTTTGATTGGCAAAATTCTTTGAATTAAATGTATACAAATTGTGTCACTTGGATAACTGCAGGTAAACATTAATATGAGAGGTTGCAGTTACGGGTGTGAAATTAGGAATGTAAATTTCTAAAAAAGAGTAGACCTATGTAAGGCCATGGGTCCACTGCTTTTTCCCTGAGCTGGGCAAAAAACAACATGCGCCGGCACATTTGCCAGTGGATTTCCTGTGACTTGCAGGCAGTTTGTCCATGTCATAAGAATTAAAATTACCATATTGAAAGCAAATCTGATGTTTTTTTTATTTTTATTTGGTGTGCGTTGGAAGAGGTAGTCTTATACCGGGAGTATACCCCAAACTCTATATATAAGTGGAAAAGTTGGGGGTCGTCTTATACGCCAGAAAATATGTATATAGTATATAATATATATATCTATATATCTATATATCACACACATACAGACATACACCCTAACAGGATTACCTTTGTGATATCAGGAGAAGCCTGAAATACCCTCAGAGATTGGCAGTGTGATTTCACCCGTATTTGCAATTCATTAATTCCAAAGCATTGTCACTCTGATGCATATTTTCACAGACCTAAAACAGGAAAAGAAAGGGGTATGGTCTCAAAATGTATAAACACGCATCTCACTTTTAAGAGCAAAAGCAAAAAGAACTATACAGATGAAGATAATGAATGTATATTGGATGGGTTAAAGTTACTTGGATGTTCTTCCTTGGTTTAGGTTTTCTGTGTAGCAATGGCAGAGAAACAGAATCACAGATAGGAAAAAAAAATCAGTCAGTGTGTAATAATCCTGGCTTCACCACCCAGTGGGTAATCTTATCTACTTATGGCAGCACTAAAGAAGAATTCCAGGATCTGTGTGACCTCCTCCCAAGGTTACCCGACCTTCTTTCTTCCAATCCATTAGAATAAGTTACTTGTAATGTGCCATTGTTTACTCTAGAGTAGACACAAGGGAACCTTACCATGCAGAGCAGATCGAATGGCAGTTTCTATAAGAACATAGCATGCAGGCTTGGGAAAAATAGGTTTGAGTATTGGTCTAAGGTCATTATTTAAAAATAACACCGAATTGTATGTAACTATCTTTGTTTCTTGGTGCAAGCAATCACACATAGAACTGGATGAACATGGCTCTTCGCTTTGGGTTTACACATGTAGATTTTTTAGTTTGATCAACGAAGAACAATTTTTTGGTTGATTGAACAAAAAAACTAGAATGGCCAATTTGTTTGATGAATACATTTTGTTCGAAAGGTCATTGAACATGTTTGTAAATTTTTTTTTTCGTTGTAATTTTGAATGTATTTTCATTCAATATTGGCGATGAACGAACAAAAAATCTAATGCAACAGTCAATAAAAAAAACAATGTTCGACAAAGTTAACAAAATATCGAATTGGCAGTTGATTGAAGAAAAAACCTACACGTGTAAACCCACCTTCAAATCACTCCACACCTCCTGTCCTCCTTACATCTCCAACCTGGCCCACAAATACACCCCTAACCACGCCCTCCGCTCCTCCAGACCTACTATTGACATCCCCACTCATAAAATCATCTCATGCCCGGCTACAGGACTTCTCTAAGGCCGCTCCTACTCTCTGGAACTCTCTCCCTCGCCCCATTAGAATTGCTAATTCTAATTAGAATTTGAAAAAAAGCCCTAAAAACCCACCTCTTCAGTCTCGCCTACCCATCCTCTTACCCCTAACATCACAACGATGCCCCCCCCCCCCCCACCTATTGGATACTCTATTGCCCAACCTATTAGGATTGTAAGCCCGTCCGGCAGGGTCCTCTACTCCTCCTGTGTCATAACCTGTATCTGTGTTATCTTGTGATGCATCTCCACTCTAATGCATTGTACAGCGCTGCGTATAATACGCTGGCACTATATAAATAAATGATAAAAATAATAATAAATACAGAGTGTGATTCTGATTCAACTTTAAACACTGTGAAGCACTAGAAGGATTTTTTTAGCACTAGGTTTCCCAGACATATGGGTATAAAGTATACACCGTTAGTGCTCATTTACACAGACGTTTTTTAAAACACCCGGTAAACGAGCAATTACGGCAAATGCCTGACAAACAGGACTGTCAGCATGATAGACCAGTCAGGAGCCCCTGATACTTTTGGAAACAACCATGTAAATGTAGCCTAATGTTACATATATCAGGTAGTTTGCAGATCCATCACACAATAAATAGTCAACCACCAAATTTAAAGGGAGAAATGCAGCTTCTTTTGATTTCTGACAATTTGATTCACTTAAGCCAAAATATTTACAAAATTAATATTCTAGTCTATTGCATTGATGAATTTATAATCTATTTAGGTTCATGTCATTCTAATGGTTTGAATAAAAAAAAAAAAAAAAGAAAACCAAATGCCTGAACAACCCAGCCTGGAATTGAAATATGTGGTTAGAAAGGTGTGTCTCGTAACACAGCCAAATCTTCCAGGATCCCAAGCCTTAACCGATGACAGAAAGGCACCTCTCCCTGCGCTGCTGACTGAAAGCCAGATTTACGCACAAACAGTTGCAAAACGTATGCCTGGTGATTTTTGTAAACATTCATGTTGCTCAAAGAGCAGGCATCATGGTTGATGACAAGCTAATTGATATCCTTTCCTGCACATAAACACAAAGACTCTCCCACCAGGATAGCCACACATTCAGAGGACTGCAAACAATTCATTTTCTTAAGGCCCCACACATGTACCAAGCAGGGGCCGACTGACGGAGTGCAGTGTAATGAAGTCATCGCGTTGCATTTTGTGGCAGTGAGATGGCGGTCCCCATTCAAACAGGCACCCTCTGTTTTCTGGCCGACGAGCTTTGTGGGCACCCGCGTTCGATTTCGCCACCGACCTACGCCCGCAAGCACGCACATTTGTCGGCGGAAAATCGCAATGGCTTGCTACATGTATGGGGGCCTTTAGGCAATATAGGTCAGTTTCCTGAACCAAGCAACAGAGTTAAGCTGACCATACACCTTTAGATCTCTCTGTCAGAGATCCTTTAGATCTACCTTCAACAATGTAGTGCCAGGTCCTCTGCGATTGACCACAGGTAGACTTGATGGTTTATAGAAAGTACCATATATTACATGGTTTTGGTAAAACAAAAGCAGATCTAAAGGAAATCGGACAGAGATCTAAAAAGGTGTATGGGGGCCCCTACTGCACGAACATGCTTTGAGAAGTGGACCATCATCAGAAACTTCACTCTGGAGCCTGCACTCAGGTGGCCATACACACAAGAGCCCTGATCATTTCAGGTTGGAAAATGTTAGCCCACTGTACAAGGATCTTTCTTTTTGAGGCGCACAAGCAATAGAGATCAGATGATCAAATATTCATGTGTGTGGGTGTCTATAATGTTAATGGAGAGGTGTCGCTTTCCCAATGATACCTGCGATGTGTATAGTGCAGGAGGGAGGGCACGGCACAATACGGGCAAACTGCTAGGCAGGTGAAAATACACTAATATAATAGATTCAAACAGATCTGTTAGATCTGTGCACATTGCTCCATAGTACGAACATACACAACGTCAGATTTGAACGATGGACTGAAATTTACCAACATGCAGGGTTGATAAAAATCAATGATTTAAAAAAAAAAAAAAAAAAAAATCTGTTTTAATTTAAAATCTGATTTTTTTTTATTTAAATTGAATTTAAAAAAAAAATAAAATGCTTTTTGGAGGAAAATATATTACCATCCCAAGGTTATTTCATGATGAAATAAAGATCAGTTTTAATTATGTGGAATAAGGCTGTATATGTTGAATTTTTGGGGAAATAAATTCCATGAATCCAGTCACAATGTCATGCTCTTCCAGAGGTGTGTGTAAGATTTTATAATCAATAAAACTCCACTCTCAGATGTATAGCGGCCAACATCCCAAAACAATAGACAGAAGTTGGTAATGGCTTAACCTTCTGAGCGTTCTCCCCAAGTTAACTCGGGCTGAGTTTCATGCTTCATGAAACTCAGCCCCAGTGAACTGGAGCCGCGCCCGAGGTCTCGCCGTCTTCTGACGGCGGTCTGGAGCACCGGCATGTATGCCGATGCTTCCGGGTCCGCCCCCGATCGCGTCACCAGTGACGCGAAGGGGGCGGGGGTAGGCGGCGCCATAGACCTCCATGTAAATGGAGGGGCGTCGCCTTTCTTCAGCATAAGTCTGGCGTCTCCAGTGACGCCGGGCTTATGTTTACAACCCTGAGCTGAGCAGGCAATCGCGGCGGAGCACATTGTGCTCCGCCGCGATTGCCCGTGGCACGGTTATAAAAAAACCGTGCCATGGGCGAAACGCTCAGAGGGTTAAGCACATCAGCCCAAATTTTCTCTTGAATAGACATGGGTGAGGAGACGGGCCCGCTCAATATGTAAAAGCAATACATGTATTATACTTGAGAAATCATGTCTTTCCACTCTATATTGATCTATGGATGTGATTAACCCCTAAGGGTCTGTGTCCACTTTTATGTAGATTTGGTTATTTAATATGACTGATCCCCTTGTGTTGGTTGTGTTATGTAGATTTGGCCTATAAAATTACATCTCGTAACCCCTGAAGAAGTCTTAAATGAAACACGTTTTTAATTTTAATCGTCTAACAGCACGTGTACAGAGGTGTACATCCACTACATTGTGCATTGTTTTTGATTGATATGGTGGTCATTACTTCATTTCTGGCACTGTGTATAATAAATGTATTGATTTTGTGTCTACTCACCCATGTAAATTTCAGGGGAAATGTTGGGTGATGTCCTTTTTCTATCATCAACTTCTGTCTGTTTCTGTGAGATTATTGGGCAGTTTCTCTGCTACAAGATATTATCACAGATGCTTGGTTTACTTTTGCAGTTCTCAAAACTAAGTGCAACAGAAAAGTGGTCAAATATGAATGATTAGCCTAAACTGGGGATAAAAAAAACTAATATGAAAAGTTGTTCTAAAAATCTTCATCTACTTGCATTTTAAAGTTATTCCAGCAAAAATGATTGATTTAAAAATCGGTTTGATTTAAATCAAATCCACCCTGTCTGATCACATTAGGCACGTGTTCTATAACTGTAGTGCAGCATATGGCACCTTTAGATATGTAATAGTGAAACAATGCGTGGCATGTTCACACAATAAAAATACAGGAAACAAATAATCAGGGGGGGTGTAAGCAGGCACCGCTGGCGTCAGTTATATCTAAAGACAAACAATTGGGACAAAGAAATTTCCAAGAGAACTTATGTATTGTATTGTATTGTATATTGTGCACCCAAAATCAGTCGGCTGGAGGTACCTCCTGTGCTCTGCTGGTAGGCAGAACAAAAGAGAATGAACGGATGACCAAACAAATGGCAGAAGTAGACAGTTTAACCAACCTGAAGTCACCATCACTCCTGTGTGATCTCTTTATTTTGTATTTCCTTTGAAGAAGGCTGTACACAGAAGATCATTAATGACAGAATAAAGCTATCCATTTACATCACCATGGACCCGGCCAAGCACAGCGTGGTGACGCTGCACTAGAGCACCCGTCGACTGGACGGGAATCAAGGCACACCCCTATAGATGCTTGATTTCCTGTGGTCCCCATCCAAAGGATGCAGATCAAGCAGGATTTACAGACATGTCCATACCTGCTTCATCGACCTTCACCGACTTTGAGCAGGATCCCACTCAAAAACAGGGGTGTCGTCACTAAATGGGTGGTAGATCATTATCTAGTGCCCATCTATGCGTGTATGGGCACCTTAAGTGTTTAAATTAAACATATCTTTATTTAAAATATCAGGTTCTCTTTAGAACACATTATCTCTGTTTGCCAGATGGTGTCACCTTTAGCAAAACCTAATTCTTCCATTAACCGCCATAGCGGTCAGGACGGCAGCATCTCATCCAGCGCTGCTACTGCTACTATAGCACTGGACGAGATGCTGCCGTCCGGTACACATCTGGGCTCCGGGATTACATACTCACAGTTCTGCGCTGTCCCGGTGTCTCCGATGTGACATGCTGCTTTATTTGACATAATTGAGTGTTTCAAACATTATTATATTCAGGATGTCTAATAGACCCTTGTACGGACATATTTTGGGAAGTTACATGCCTACAACATAAAGAAAAATTTACCATTGAAGTCTATGGTGCACTTTTGGTACAAAAATCTGGACCTCAGCAGTGCGCTAGGGAGGTTAATGGGGGGAATGTTCCCTCCTCAGTCTTCCTCTATTATGCATTACACATTGCTCACGCAGTCATATACATATATTGGGGGAGGTAGCAGTGTGACAGAAATGGAGAACCAGTTTTTTGTCTTTATTATTGCTATTTCGAACATTTATATAGCACCAACATATTACACAGCGCTGTACTTTGGAAGGGGACCCTCAGCCCACATCCAATTCCAAAGTAATGGCAATTGTACAGGGATTTACCAACATGTTGGTTCCCTGTATGATTGAGCTTTCTTCAAATGGGATCAATCGAAGAAAGGGTGGCCGCATTCTATTCCTGAACTCCCACCACGCACGTGAACGTTGGTCGATTGAAAAATAGACAGGAGTATGCCCACCTTAAGAGTTGGGGGGCTGGCCTAAAATATAATAATATACCGTTTTAAGAAAATGTTGCTTAGACTTTATTTTTATTAATACGATGAGGGCTTCCCCCTTGTATCAGAAAGTAGACAGAAGTCATAAACCAATTCGATTGTAAGCCCGTCCGGGCAGGGTCCTCCTGCATCATATACTGTACCTGTGTGTTATCTTGTGTTGTGTCTCAACTCTATTTTATTGCACAGCGTTGCGTAATTTGTTGGCGCTATATAAACGATGATAAAAATAATAATTAACCTTATCCCCCCCCCCCTACTGAACTAATTCAGAGTGAAAACAAACATAACAATAGGGCCAACGTATGCAATCAACAAACTTTTCGAACGTTACATGTGCATTTAAATTGCCGTCTTTAAAATAAGAGCTCTGAGCAGGTTTCAATGACTAATTCAACAAACACGCACACAGTATGTATATTTTAGAAAGATTCCAGAGTCTAGACTATGCGCCTGCATAACAGGGAAGTTCTCCTAAATTGTCTTCAATATCCCTTCTATCCCTCGCTCTCTGGGTGGGGGAAGGGCAATAACAAATGCAGAGATTGCATATTGCCTTCTAGTCAGCTCGGCTCCAGCCTTCAAGTGTAGCTGCAAACTTTGGAACGCAGAACGAGTAACCTGAGCCGTCTTCCCCCTCCTTTTCCCTCGGCCACATTTAGCAAGTAATTTGATCGGTTTAAAAGAATGGCACAACAGAACGATCAGCCCGTACAAGAAGTACTCGTCAGAAGACTTTTTATGAATATTAAAGCAGGCTGCTAATCTATTAACAATTTAACAACCGAGATGGCGTGCCACATTTCCACCTGGCAGAGACAGGAAAGGCTTCAGGCTCAGGAGAAGTCTGGAACTAATGTCGGGCGGCGCTGGTATGGGGCATCCAAATCTCGATAGAGGAAGAAATGTAAAAGCACACGCCAACCTTGGGAAAAGAAAATGCAGTACAAATAAATCTCAGCTGTCCTCTAAGGTTCCTCCATCACACTTCTAAGCCACAGAAATCGTCTGACACAGTGGAGGAGATGTGTGTGCACCAGCGTGCTTCATTGATGTCGTTCATCGCCTTTTCACTGACCAACTACAGAACATCTCTAGACTTATGCCCCCCATACATGCAAAGATTTTAATGGGCGACGGATGAAAAGCGATAAATTTTTTGATCGCTCGACTGAAAATCGGAACATGCCACATGGTCCGATAAATTTTAATTGATCGTAATTGTGAAAAAAATCGATCAAAACATGATCGGACATGTCGGAAAATTTTGATCGGTCGAGTACAAATGGAGTACAAATTACGATTCCCCAAAAAATCTATCAAAAATTGGTTATTCCATGTGGAGTATATTCTATTTTCCATCAATCAATCTCCAATTGTACGATTGAAAAAAATTGATCGTTTTTAGTCTGTCGGATGCTAAAATCTGTGTATGTATGGGGGGCATTACCGTGACTATATTTTAACGCTTCTTTTACCTACAGAATGTCATGGTCACTTAATGTCTACAGGGAGTTGTCATGCTTTTGTAGGTGACCCACTTTTTAAAATTGCATTAGACCTGCGCTGACATTGAAGCAATGCAAAACATGCAACATGACCATTGAATTAACATATTTTTCGGACTATAAGACTTTTTTACCAAAATCAATGGGGAAGTGTGCCCGCATCTTATGGTCCGAAAACGTAAACAAAAAATATAGTTTTTTTTTACTCCCAACCATCCTGGGAGCAATAGTTATGCATTCCAGGAGGCAGAAATGTGTTCTCCCTCCAGCCAAGCCAAAAAAACACTGCCAAGAACAGATCTCATCTGCATTAGCAGTACCCATTCTCTGAACACACTGACCAACTTATGGAGAGACACATTTTACAATTAGCTAGCATGAGTTGTCTATTTACATTAACATTCTGCGTTGCAATAAATACATTTTGTAATAAAGACTCCTATATGTAGCTGCTCATGGGTAAGGTGTTCAGTGCCAGATTGTAACATGTGTCTCTTCAAAGGTCAGTGTGTTCAGAGAATGGGTACTGCTAGTGTATAGACACATGTTAAAGTTAAAGCCCTGCAGTGAAGACCTCCTGGCACTGGGCTTTTGGCTGGAGGAATATAGAGTGAATACTACATGCTCCAGTCCTTCCTACTTTGCTGGAACATTCTGTATATTCACTTGATATCTGAATGGCTGTGTTTCTTACCTAATTTTCTCTCCAAAACTTTGGGCGCATCTAATGGTGAGGTTTACAGAATGTCATGGTCACCTGATGTCTACAGGAGGTTGCCATGCTTTTGTAGGTGACCCCAGTAAATGCCTGCCTTATGCTAGGTCTCCATTGCGTTAAAATGTCCGATGTGTTACATTAACGCCCATTTATTGTGCCGGACGATTTATGAATGGATGTGGCCGCCGTGGGCACACATTTGAGCAGCGTATTTATTTATGCGTCCGCACTGCGCCATGGCCAATCCTGGCTCACTGGGGGTGATGGGAGCAGTATGGCCTCAGCTGAAATACCGTGCCGCATACGCTTCCGAAATTCCTCAGTGAAGCCTTATTCTAAATGAGCACTTGTCCTAGACGGAACGTAAGGAAAGCTATGTATTGTGGATGCCCCAGCTTCCCCTATGGAAAAATTACTTGCTATTTACATTTAAAATATCACCCTTAGGCTAAGTTTACACTGGCAATTCCCGAGCGGCTTGCAGCTCGGAAACCGCCAGTGCACTCTCCCAGCCGAGGGATAAACGACTCCCTGTAGTCGTCTGCACAACAGTGCTGGCGATTACAGGGCGTCTAATTAAGGCCCCCATAAACTTTCTATGGGACGGCCGCCTGAAAACCGACCGGCGGACGCCGGTCAGTCACGCTAAACTGTCGTTTACCTGGCGGTAAAAAACTGCCAGTGTAAACTTAGCCTTACTTTGCCCACATAGCAGGCAACTATGGACATAGTCCACTCCCTTGCCTTAGGATAAATGATCATATGAGGTACAGGTGCTTGACGGAGCATGCCTGCATATAGCTATGGAAAGAAAAAGTGCAGATTGGCAGTTCCGATTTTTTGTTCAATTTTTTTTTTTGATTGATTAAAAATCTATGGCAGCCCATATGGTTAGATCGACCTTAAACTTTTAAAATTGGGAAAACTTTCAATCGAAAAAATGATCAGACATGCTGGAAAAATTTAATTGGTTGTATTGAAATTAACCCTTTATTCAATTACGCTTTCAGTCAATCAAAAAAAATTTGATCAAATATCTGTTACTACAATTGCCATACATTACAATCAATTACCGATTTCCCTGACCCCCAAAAATTTATCTTTTGAAATGAAAATCTAGATGCATATGGGGGCCTTAATGCTTAAGGCCCCCATATACATCTAGATTTTCCTTTCAAAAGATGAATTTTTGGGGGTCAGGGAAATCGGTGAGTGATTGTAGTGTTATATCAAAGAGGAAACAATAGTTGTATGAAATTGTATAACCTGTCTTCTTTACCTGCTATCCCATCATTTCGATGGGGGAGTCTCCCGTGGCTTACAGATATTTGGCTTACATCTGCAAATTAGGAAATTCTTAAAAAAAAAAAACATGAAATGTGTTGTGTAATGCGGGCATTTAGCCGCTTTTACATGTTGTAAAATAAAGACATATTGTTTTTTTCCACTACAAGGGGGTAGGGGAGGGGGCTGTGGCAGTGAAGCTTTCCATAGCCAGGATATTATATGGCACCATGCAGGGTCAGTGAGATTTAGGAATGTAAGCAGATAATCTTACACACAGTGCCCAGCTTTCACCCAGCAGACCATGACTAAACTAATAAAAGGTACCTGAAATCTCATAGTACCTTGAAATTCTTTCCCCTATGCCTTTTTGGCAGCCATTTGCCATTATTCATAGCTTCATCAGACGTCTTGGGACACATTGTATACGAGGCAGGTCTGAGGAGCACAAACTCCCAATTTTCTGTCTACTTAAGCCTGCCATACACACGCCGATGTGTGCAGGCAGACTAGTCCCGATATCTTTCCGGGAGGCTAACGTGATGACGTCATCACGTTAGCCTCCCGTTGCATTATGGGGCCCCTTCAATCGGCTGGGCACCCTTTGTGTGCCGGCCATAAGCTGCAATGAAGACGCCGCTTCATTGCAGCTTATGGCATCGGCTTTCATCGGCTCCCATCGGCCAGAGAAGATCGGACATGTCGGTCAGATTAAAAATCGGCCGCTGATCGGCATGTGTATGGCTAGCATTATACCCCAGAGTTGGACTTACACCATGTATCAGGTATACATTGAGCTTATATGCTTAATAGAAACTGAACAAATCAAAGCAAAATTATACGTTTATTAGAATTACTGCCAAACGAGCGTAATAATTCTGACAAATTCATATAAAGTATGCTAAAAGGTGTAATTATGACTGCTACAAAGTTCATGTTTCATTACTTTATTTTCTTAGCCGTAAGGAAAATACTCCTCCCCCCAGGCAAGTGCAGACGGCTCAGTTTACAAAATTAGGGCTGCAATTTAATGATCAGCCATGCTGAAACTTCGGAGTGTAAATATTTTAAGGGCCGACACAGCTCAGAACTCTACAGTTCTATAGCAGCTACAATGGCATTTCCAAATGTAAGCAATGATTTATATGGAGCCAGTGTACGATGGGTTACTAGACATTGTGTAAAGTTCCTTATACAAGCAGTGAAGCAGACAAGCTAGGAAAGTATGCAGAGCAGGCTGCCATTGCTTCAGCCATAACTCTGGTGAAACAATGACAAACTGACAAGTGTTTATTGCAACTATACAGTCTATAGATCAGTGATGGCAAACCTATGGCACGGGTAGCAGAGGTGGCACTCTGAGCCCTCTCTGTGGACATGCAACCTGTCAGCCAACACATAGGAAAGAATTTCAGCCTATTGGTTCTCAATGCTGTCAGATTATTTTACCCTCTCTTCTGATTGCACACAGCGCCCCATAACCTCTTCTATCTCATAAGAAAGTAGAGTGTGTGTGTTTCATTTGTGTATTTGTAATTTAGGTTAAATTGCCATGCTGGCAATTTGAGATAAATCAGTGGTGTTTGGGTTTCAGTTTGGGCACCTGGGCCCTAAAAGGTTCACCATCACGGCTATGGATCATACTGGAAACCGTTTGCAGATCTGTGTATGCTGCAGTTTCACTCCGCTCACATACGGCTCTGAGCAGGGAAGGATCTGTCCACTGGCAGATCGTCCCCGAGTCTGTATGTGAGTAGCTGCAGCTCACACACAGATCTTCAGACTGATGATGCGTCTATGTATGGATCATCCCTCTGCAGATCTCTGTATGTGAGCGCCAGCTGCAGTCCACTCACATACAGAGCTGTCACAGCTGCAGAAGGATGGACGGTCGGTGGATGGACGGATCATCCGCCTGAATGTCTACATACGCGAGCAGCCAATTCAGTATACGGTATATATATTTATTGAGAAAAAATTACCATTCATCAGGACAACCTCCGCTAAGTGTATTGCTTGGTGGGAATCCTGACAGAGCACATTAACTTCCCTGCTTGGCAGACATCCACCGATGCAGAAATTCAACGTACTCCACTACGTTCAGCCTTGCATCAGCGGAATGACTCAGTGCTATGAAAACACAGCATCCGCAGAGCAGTTAAGTGAATTTATTTCAAATTGTGGGGACCTTGGTGACAAGACACTTGGGGCTCCCCTCTGCTCACTCATGAGATTAACAAAGATCATTCCCTGAGCAGCCTGTCATCGCAAGCAAGTCACGCTCACAGGGTCATCACGTAAATGTTCTGACGCCTCTAGCCATTACGTCCGCTCATTGCAAAGAACCAGTGGAAGAAAGCCAGAGCATCTTTTCACCTGGGGCACAATAGACAGCATTAAAAAGCTACACTTACCGCATCTGGCCCCCGGGTGTTGGTTTTGCCGAGTCTGCCCCAGTACTTCCTGATTTTTAGGAACGCCGAAAGTAATGTTATATGTATGCCAAAAAAACAAAACAAGTTCTTGAAGATTGTTCACAGGGCTCATACTCCACATAATACTGCCTGAAGGTGGGGGCGTCCGTCACATTTACTTCAGTGCTGTCCCAAATCTCACTTGCTGGATGCGGACCTCAACCACCTCTTTTGGGAATGTGATGCGATTGAGCGTTTCTGGAGACATGTGCTTGATTATATCAGTTTGGTTACACATCACACGCATGCCCTTCAGCATTCACTACAACTATTGCATGTCCCCCAATCTGCCTCACCCGCTGGGGAGGTACCTGCGGTGACCAGGCTGACCCACTTGTGTTTGCTGGCCGCTAAAAGATGTATATTGAGACAGTGGATACACCCGGCCTCCCCTGATATAGCCGCAGTCCAATCGTACCTTCATCAGATTATGCTACAGGAAAAGATAAATGTGTTCCAAGCCCCGCAAACAGGCATCCCCAAATTCTTTAGAACATGGCGCGCGTTTCTCCTGCATGAGCTCACCCCAGCACGCCTTCATGCTGGCCTTTAAAGACACCAAATCATATTTGATGGAACAGGTCTGGGGCTCGTTGGGTCCGCTACAACTCACAGGGAACAGTCCCACCGCACAATAGTTATCCTGTAAATGCGTTGGAGACTAGGGGTTGCCTGAAAGGAACATAGTGATCAACAGCTAATATTTGGTGCTGGACGTGCAAGCTTTGGTTACAAGAACCTGGGGGGGGGGGGGGGGGGGGGGGGGGTACGGGAGGAGGGTGCATATGGAGCAGTGGTGACATTAGTTTGGAGGATGAGGGTTATTGTAGTTAAGATTGTTTCTTTGTTGTTGTTCCCTGTTTGGCTGTGGTTTATAAAGCTGGGAATGACCCTGTCTCATTCTCCGGCGCTTAGACAGAGATACAATAGAACGGAGTCGAAGTTCAACAGCCACCTGATGTTGTTGTTATTATGTAATTTCTGATTTATCCTTTTCCCCTTTTCTCCTTCCTTATCTCCTTCTTCCTCTTCTCACTTCTTTTCTTTCCTTATTTCTACATACAGTTTAAAAATGTTGGAGATGTTTGAGCAATATTCTGTATCGCACCCTATTGCTATGTATACGTTGTACTGTGCTTATCTCGAATTTGAAAAAAACAAAACAAAAGTACAACACTTGATGCAACCCAACCATTTCAGGATTTCTGATTATCTGAGTGACGGAGCACCATATCTACAGGAAAGAGCAAACTTCCTTGTAAAACTAGATGCGACACACCCTTTACTTACACTAAGCATACTTCATTACTGTGACATCACAGCGGAGGCCAGTGAGACAAATCCACGGGCGAGATGAATGTGCCTATTGTGCTGGTGAAATGATGGATTGATTTTCTTATGAATTTAACATGATTCCGACACTTTTATACACTGAATGTTGTATATGCTGGAGAAGCAATTATCAGAATGGTAAACTGAATCTGCAGTTCCTCTGCTTATTATTGTAGTTGCTCTTTGCTTCACATGGCCATGGTTGAGCGAGGGTTTCACATCGTTGCCAAAATCAACTTTCCGAACCGTTTGAGGCACGGGGGAACGATGGACCTCCCCAAGTAGTATGGAATATTAACTCAACGGTTCCCAAATCTCAGCACATTGGATAAAAGTAGAAACTGTGTGCTGAGCAGCAGAGAGAACATCTCATTCTACATGTATCTCTGCCATGATGTTCAGCATACAATCAGAATCATGGCTGCGGGTAACTATCATATACTCAGCAGACTCGTACAGCTTTAGGGCAGTAGTTCTCAACCGGTGGGTCGGGACTCGCTCAGCGCTGATGCCCACAAGATCGAAGCCCCCCTACACCTTTAGATCATCCAACAACTATGTAATCCCGGGTCCTACCTGATAGAATACATAGTGATTGGAAGGTTTAGAAAGGTCTTCATATTACATGGTTTTGGTAGAAAAAAAAGTTGTTTGTACAAAAATTGTATGGTAAGATTGTAAGGTGAATAACTTTCCCTCCAAACTTCCCATTTTATAGATGCACCAATACATTCTCTATGGCTGCATCTTTGTATCTGCATGCTTGTGAAGTATTGTGCCTCCCAAGGCCCAGTCAATTTAAATTGCACAAGCTTTCGAATCAAAACATTGAGTGAGCAAAAGTTGATGTGTGTATGGTAAGATTTAGGCAAAATATATATGCATGATTTCCAGGTTCGACTGACCGCCCCATCAAACATGGCAAGTGCCAGAAAACCACCTTACGTGGCGTTCTCAGAGCGGCTGCTTTTTTAACTATACACACTCACTATGTTTTCTAAAGGCCCCCACACATTTTTTATCCAATCAACTTTATTCAATAAATTTTTTGGTTGATGGATGGCAGCCCACATTGTTGGATCAACTTTATTGAAAAGCGATTGGACATGCTGGTAAATTTTATTTAGTTGCATTGAAATTCATTACACTTTTTCCGAAAAAAGTTGATCAAATACCTGTTAAGCTAGCCACACATGGTTCGATTTTAACGTTCAATCGTCAATTTTCGATGAAAAAGCGATCGATTGTAAAATATCGATGTGCTTCCCACATAGTACAATCGACGATCATTGATCGATTTTTGTAAAATCGTTGATTGAAAAGTGATCGGACAGGTTGGAAAATTTTGCTTAATTGTACAATCATTGAACTACATTCCTTGCAGCTTTTTTTTGGTAGATTTTTCGGCTCAGTTTTTGGCTCTATTTGTGTGGCTACTTCCCTTTAACTTCCGCTTGAAACTAAAATCGTAAGAGGAATTCAAATTGACGATTTTTGACGATGACTTTTCAGTCGAAATTTAACAATAATCGTACTCCCCATTTGGTGTACTTTGATTAAATTAAAATAGCTTTTACACTAAAACCTCGATTGAACGCTAAATTGAACCATGTGTGGCTAGCTTTTACTCCAGTTGGCAAACATACAATCACCAATTTCCCTGACACAAAAAATATGTATCTTTTTTAGTTTATTAAACTGAAAATCTAGACGTGTATGGGGGGGCTTTACTCAAGGTATTAACATTTTCAGACAGTTATAGCTGTGAATTCATTTTTAGTTCTAGTTATAAAAGTCAGATGATAGATCTTTCATTCCACATTCTGCGGTCATTCACTGCTGAGTCTAACATTCCAGACAGTTTTTTCTTATTCATGCACGGTTTATAGAAATCTTCAAGCTAAGCCAGTAGGCTGGTTCATACTTCTGGGTTAAATGTCAGAACACCCACATGAGGCTGACATTTTCTCAATCTGGCATTAGGATTACGAGGGAGGTGTAAACTGGTACAAAGGTGAACGGCTTTATTAGCATGTCTGATCTTTGGTAGGCTACTGGCTCGGTGTAGGACGATAATACTCTTTTACACCGAGCGACTTCTAGGATTTCCTGCTTTCTATAAAGAATTGGGATTATATTCATAATTTCAACTTTTTACATTTTGAAATATTTGTTACCCATAATCAATAAGAGCTGAAATTTTACAGGAATGGAGATGAATTAACTCACCACAAACACATCAACTTCTGCCCAAATGATCTTCAATTCAATCAACTTGTAAAATTAAATATCAACTGGTAAGGTGGACATAAACAGGTCAATGTCACCACACTGTGCTTGAGCGTACATCGATTGAGCGAGAATCTATGAGAACCACATTGCGCAATAGATTAACATTCGATGCTTTGGAATGGGAGCCTTGCTTCCTATCCAAAGCAATGGAGATCGAAAAGGGATTTACCAACATGTTGGTTCGCTGTTCGAACGAGCTAACTTGATCCAGTGAAGACAGGGTGGCCACGATCGATGGCTGCGAACGCGCACGGTGTGACGTCATCGATTGCACGGGTATGGACCTGTGTATGACCACCTTTAGTCAAGTATTGATTGATTGTAAAATCACACTACAGGAGATCTATTTCTTTCCAAAGCCCTGTGCATATACTCAATATTATACAAATAGATTGAAATACCTTAACAACCACATGATATAATGGTACAACTGACTGGAATTTTCCAAACTGGCCCATAATGGTCATTTTACATTCACTTCACTACATATACGGATCAATTCAGTATAAGGATGGCCATACATGGGTCCATGTTCCAATTGATTCCCAAGCAATCGCCTACCGTGCACGTTTGTGGTGATCGATTGTTCGCAAATCAAAAAGTGACCACCCTTTCTTCGAGAGGGACCAAGGATCCCCATCCAAAAGTATCTAACTGGAATCGACTGCACAAAGTGGATTTGCCGCCCAAAAGCTTGAGTGCAGCGTTGTGACGTCATCTCACTGTGATCGAGCATTCATCGTTCGAGTGGGTATGGACCCGTGTATGGGATGACTTTAAGGCCAAGGCTTCACTGTACGCTGGGATCAGCTCAAGCCTCCATTGCATCCCAATAACGGCAGCTTGCTGTGTCGCTTTCAACGCGAAGGAGGCTTGGACCAGCAGATCTGGGGCTCAGACGGGCTGTGGAGCCCTGTCAAAGCCCCACTGTCTTCACTGGGTGGCTTGTGCACTCTGTTTAAATCCCTGTGTTCAACACAGGGGTTTTAATGGACAGTGGAGCCCTAGCCTAATTCCTTTTTTCTAAGGTTTGACTTAGAAAAAAGAACGCTTAAGTTGTTAAAACGGTGATCGAATTATGTATGGTCACCTTTAGTTACTACATTAGGTATGAACTGAATGTCGTGTGGCTGACATTTTCTGGCTTATTCAACTTTTACCAGGAGGAATGTCGAGGTAACACATTACATGATTTACAGATTTGCCCAGGGTCCAATCCGCTATAGATCCAGCTACCTGGATAAAAATGGATTTGCTTCTACTTTCAGCAATATCTTTGTCCTAACCATGTTGTAAGAAAAACACACCGATGGAAAAGTTTATGTTCACGTGGACTGTCTTTGGGCAACGAAGCTTACTGGTTGGCCAAATCAATATAACGTCCAGACTGAATGGTCTTTCAGCAATTAGAGTCCATGTATAAAGATCGTTTGTGGCAAAATGGTTAATGAAATCACTATGCACATCTAAGTTTACTTCGGAATTCCTTTGATCAATGTAGTTATTTCCCCCCATAGGCTTAATAAGAGTACAAAAAAAAATTCTAATGCTTCATTGATCATATAATCAATGTGGTCTAAGATACTCCCCAATCACATGGATGCAATGCATTATTTCTTAGAAGTGATGCTGTCTGGGAGGTTATTAACTCAAGTATTATTAATCCTTCCTGATCTAGTATGTTTTAATGTTGGCTTCATAATTGCTTCTGATCACTCCCACAGCACAATAATCTAATCATCTTTTACCTATAATAAAGTATAATCCAAACACTGGTACCTGGCTGCTTTATGGGGCCACAGATGGGTAGGGGCTTGGAGTGTATACAGGGAAGGTAGACAGGACGTTCGCTAGGATGAGAAGAAGCCAAAGAGCGTTCTATTTCTTTGTATTTTTCAACTTCCTACAGAACGACCAACAGTTGTAGAGCAAGAGCCTTAACCTTCTGGGCGGTCTGCCCAACCCCAGCGGCAAAATAGCCCTCCAATATAATGGAGGGGCGTCGCTTACCTGGCCCACGTCACTGGTATCAATGTTGAAAAATCGGTTGGACAGAGACCAGACCTTTTTTCTCAATCTTTCACAATTCGAAGCACGTTTTTGGACCCCTTACGGTCGATCCATGCATGCCCTACCTGACTTCCTGTTTTTGCCTACTGAATCCACCTTCGAAGTGACAATAACGTTTTATTTGTTCTTACACTATTTAAGAAAGACACAAAACATTGCAGTATTTGTTTTGTAATAAACTGTTTGCATAATTGTTTTTTTTATTGGAAACAGCCGCCCAGGCCGGACTACATCACTTCTCATTTTTTTTTTTTTGAGAGGCGCTTTTTTTCACTGGCCCATAGATCAGTCACAATTCGTATCCCGAAAGAATTCAGCACTGTGCGATCAATCTCCAACTTTAAGGGGGGGTAACCAAGGTGGCACTTGGAGCCTTTTATGTGAGAATCATGCTGTGCGAAGGGAGAGAGAAATCTGCAGAATTCGGCTGCCTATTGGCTCTCTAAGCTGTCAGTTCTCTTCTTCCTGTGGGAAATCGCACACAGTCCACCCAACCTCCCCAACCACTGCAAGCCAATAAGAGAAGCCTAATGAGATGGACAGACAGGAAGAAAACCATATGGGAACTAGCTGCAGACACTAGGCAGACTGCATGTGAATGATGAATGTTTCTGTAGGATTGTTGTGTGTGTATATATGATGCATGTCTTTGCATGATTGGTGTGTGAAAAATTTAGTATTTCTAATACATTTTGAGGGCCACTTCACACTAAGTCACATGGTCTGTTTATTTATTTTTTTACGGACATAATAGTGGTAATCGGTAATTCTATCATGCCTGTTACCATTAATAAAACCCTGTGTTTCCACATTGCGCTGGCCCTCATGCTGAACCTGTGTAATTTGAATGGAAGGCTCCATAATGTTTCTATATAGAAAATGGGGGCCCTGCTAGAAAGATTATAGGAACCACTGGATAAGACAATGTACTGGTAAAGACTGAACTTCAGGACATGCTGCAACCACAGACCTTAAATCCTTATCAGCCTGCACACTAAAGGCCCCCCATACATCTTACAATCTTTCCATACAATTTCTGTAAAATCTAATTTTGTTCTACCAAAACCATGTAATATGAGGAGCTTTCTAATCCTTCCAATCACTATGTATTCTATAAGGGAGGACCCGGCACTACATTGTTGTTGGTAGATTTAATAGAGATTTTATGGATCGATCTTCAGATGTAGGGGGGGGGGGGGCTTTATTTAGCACAGGTTTCCTTTAAGATAACACCCTTGTGCTTGGATACAGAAAGTTGTGTCAGGTCTTTGGTTTAGTCGGAGAGTAAATTCCAAGAAAACAAAACATAAATTCCATTCTGACTACTTTAAGCACAGCAACATATGAAGGTATTTGACGAATTTATTACTCCTCATTCAGTTACTAAGAGCAAATCAATACTAGTACACAAGCCTGTGGGTGAGTGTGAGAAGTCGCTGTGTCTGCAGAACACCCAGTGTGGCAGGAAATGGGTCAATGGATGTCTTTTATGGAGCCAGACTTTCACACTTCACAAATATCTCCCTCCTCCAATAATAAAAAAGTCACCATGGGTAATTTACGAATAGTAATAATAGTTCCAACCAAGCTCACACAAATGAAAAGCTCATACATTGGCAATGAATAAGGCTGCCCATATATGGGTCGATACTCGCTCGATTGATGAACTATCAAATGCACGACGCCAACTATCAAGTGACGTCGCCACTCTGCGATGCAGTGGTGAATTGGTCCCCATCCAAAATAATGGAAACTCAAACAGGGATTTACCAACATGTAGATTCCCTGATTGATCGAACTTTCTTCAATCGATCCCGCTCGAAGAAAGGGTGGCAGCGTTCCATTCCCTAAAAATCTATTTCGCACGGTGATCGATTGTTTGGGAATCTAATGAAAAATCAACCCATGTATGGGGGCCTAAAGATAAAAATATCCAGGTGTCAAAATTACAAATTGGACTTTCTAACATGAGAGATAATTATCTACACTTTACATTTGTATATATGCTATATAGACTGAAATGCCATTATATTACAGAAATGTGTAATGTTTAGATGCAATGAAGAAAAGATTTTCAAATTCCATTTTATTTCTGTCTATGCCGTCTCCAGATTTTCTCATATGTAAGGTATCAATGTTTGCACAGATCTAGAACAGTAGTCTGATGCATGTAAACTCTAGCAGTCCTCAGCCCAGGGATCCATTAAATGGAATATTTTACTCAGCAGAAAGCTCCAGTTCATGTGAATGGAGGGGAGGTGAGCAGTGCTGTCAGGAGAAGAGTCACAGGAGAAACAATGATAGAACAAGGGTCTCCGCTCACACCATGGAAACGACTGGCACTCAATATTCAGTTTTCACCCAAACTTACCAAAAACAGAACAAAAGACCCTCACACAGGTCAATACCCATTCAATTGACCCGCTATAGACAGTAGCGTGATGACGTGATCAGCGTTTGTTGATGGAACAACAAATGGATTTACACCTCTCTGCATAATAATTCCCTTCCAAAACGTAGGATGGGGTCCCTGGTCAAAGTAATTGCGGTCGACTGGGATATAGGGACACGTCCGTTTCCCTGTTCCATCAAACAGGTTTTTCGGCTCAATTCAACTGACCACCGCAAACGCACATGGTGGTCAAACCTTAGTCGATCGAACAGAAAAACGATCCGTGCATGGGGGGCTTTAACCCTCATTGCCAAGCAGAGGCCAAATGTACCCATAAGAGCTTGTGTTGTGATAATCTTAGTAATACCACACTTCGGCTATGTTCCCACTTAAGCGATTCTAATCGCGGCGCAGAGCTGTGGGAAATCGCTAGCAGCCAGCGATCTTCCATTTAGAATCGCAGCTCTAAGATTGCAGGCAGGAAGCGTGTGTGTGTGGGGGGGGGGGCATCTGATTGCACCCATAGAGAGTGAATGGGCATGGTTGAAATGCAACGTGATTTTTAACCGCGTCCATTTAGGTCTATGACCGCAATCAGGGGTGATTGGCCGCCAGTGGCCACAACCACAAGCGGCCAGCGATCAAAAATGCATTGACCGGCGTTCCAGATCACGGGAGGCGATTAGCCACGATCGTCATAAGCGAATAAAATTTAAAAGAAGAAGAAGATTGAACCATGTATGGTCACCCTAACAATTACCAATTCAATTCTTAATGCACAAGGGCAGTTTTAGCCTCAAAACGTTTTGATTATAGTATGAATCCAAGGAAAAGTTGAATCTAAAACTTCATCTCCCATGGCCGGTCGTGCAGAGAATCGTCTGGGCACACTTTGCGTGCGGGCACTTACTTTCAATGGGGACATGTCCGTAAATTCTTAGCTCAATTTATGGCTGATTCATGGCTGAATTTTGTTAGGGAATTAAATTTGCGGCTGCTTTTTGCCGCGCACAGTGGTAGATCGGCTGCAAAAACGGCCACAAATGTAAATGTCTATGCCCAGGTTTATGAAGTAAAATATACCCCAGCATCCCCCATCAGTTTTGGATTGTGCATTCACCTTAGATGGTCATAAAATAATCTATGGCTAAAGCTGGTCATACACTGGTCAATTCCTTTGCAATTGATGAACGATCGTTCAGCTAATTGATGCACACCACCTTGGGCAATCTATTCCTGGCCATTACTTTTGAGGAGGACCTTATGTCGGATCCCTGTTCACTTGACACTCCTTCAAGCTGGATCGATCGCAAGATGGGCCACATTTAATTCCCAAACGATTGGCCCGTGTTCGGGGCCGTAAGCAATGAAAAAAAAACATACAATGTTCTAAGGTGCATCGCCAATAGGATAAGGGTGTTTTATAACCCTGTATAGATTATCACTTAAGCTGGGCATACACGTCAGGATTTTTAGTTCAATTTTAGTGAGATCGTTTATCAAAATCGATCGCGTGATCGAAAAAAAAAAATTGAAGCATGCCAAAAGCGATCCGTTTTGTCAAAAATCAGACACGGATCCGTGCTGATGGATAATTTTAATAAAAAGCACATGAATCGCGTGCCGTTAGTGGTCCCATGCGATCGTTTTAAGCGATCCATCTATGATTCTTGTGGAAATGACCTTTGTTTGCTGTTGGTCACTGGCCAGTTCTTCAGCTAACACCACTCCAAACCCATAAATGTGTGTGTGCAAGACATATTGAAACTTTCAGGATAGAATCGCACAGAAATTGAATGTATGGTATGTTCAGGGCTGTGGAGTCGGTCGATAAACTCCCCGACTCCTCAGTTTCAGATTCTTCCGACTC
>CM070037.1:23749116-23770565 GCA_036250615.1 Ptychadena robeensis
TATACCATCCAATCACTATGTATTCAATCAGGGAGGACCCAGCACTACATAGCAGTGATAAATACCTTCCAATCACTATGAGATTTTCTCTAACTTCCGCCGGAGCAGAAAGCAAGTAAAACCATCCCCCATGGTACACAGCTAAAAAAAAAAAAATAATACTACAGGACATTCATTCTCTTTGACCACTTGTGTTAATAGATCAACTTTAAAATTTCCCAAGCCTCCATATGCAGTCACCATAACAGGAAGAGAGGTAAATCTCCCCAATTTGAAAAAAAATCAGTAAAAGCCTGCCAGATCCCTAATCACACATGTCTGTGAGTTCCCTATTGCTTGGCATGAAATCTTCCTCCAATACTCGGAAACAAAGGAAGGGGGGTCTCCTGCACAGTATGTGTCTGTAGAGGACATACGAGGTAAGTGGCCCCAGGGAGAGGCGGCCTGATGTACACAGGAGGTGAGCAGCCAGGACAATACAAACACAACAACAAGACGGCGCAGGCCTGCCGACACATACCGACGTACAGGATGAGAACCACCTGAGACTTTACTAAGGAGAACCCCTCTCCCTCCTCCGACACGTACCCGCTTCTCCCGGCCTCCATTGTCCGCCACTCACACACCGACACAGATAAATCCTTCCCGCCGTACCGACACACTCCTCACCGCCGCTGCCGCCTGGCTCCGAATACCTCACACCTCCCAGCGCGCGCTCCCGGCGATCCGTGCACGCCCCCGCCACGCACCACACTCAGGGCCGAGGCACGCAGGCGGTGACGTCACGGAACCCTCTCCTAGACTGCCTCCAATGGGGGGAATGGGGGTTAACCCTCTCACTGCTGATCCCAACATGGCGGAGCGCATGACTGACGCCAGCTTCCCATTCTTATATTATAATGAAGCAGCCAACAATTCTATAGGTCATGGATACAGCCACGCTGTGCTTCATTGCTAGTGGTAGCCAAGCAGTAGTGCCTGTCAAAGGTTTACTAGTAGTATTTAAATATTTAAAGTGTATGTATATGCCAAAGCGTCCTGTAAATCAGTGGTTCCCAAACTGGGGGGCGCGAAGGTATTCCAGGGGGCGCAGGCCCTCATTCTTAAGCTTGGAACACACGGCTCGATAAAGGAGCCGTTCGAGGTTACCAGCAGCAGCGTGATGATGTCATCGTGCTGCTGGTCAACATTGAAAGAGCTGTGGCATCCAGATGCTTTGCATGGGGACCCACAATGCAATGGACATGACGTGATTATGGTCATGTCTGATATCCCTGTTTTCAAGGGGGATTGATTGGTCCTGCTCGAAAACAGGGATGGCTGCATTAGATATGAGCCAGATCGATGGCCGTGAGCACGGTGCTCGAAGCGGCCATTGATCTGGCCCATATCTATGCGTGTGTTCCCTGCTTATACCTGTGTTTAAATAGGGGGGGGGGGGGCTCGATAATGTTCCTGAATAGAAAAGGGGGGCCCTGCAAGGAAAGTTTGGGAACCACTGCTGTAAATGGTTTAAATGTGTGCTGCTTTATTGTGCACTGCGTCTGCCTTCCATGAGGTAAATGTCTTGTGCCAAACATCCAACTGGAAGTTAGGGGAAATCTCCCAATGGAAAGAGAATTCCCTTGGTAGTTGTCCCTGGAACGCTGGAAGAACTCCACTCAGTAGAAAATGCTGACAGTTTGGGTAGTTTTTCTCGTTCTTCCTCAGTATAGTATAGAATAATAAATATCTTAAGGCCCCCATACACGGGTCGAATTCCGACCGGATTCCGGCACGATCGATTCCGGGCGCGTGCACGCGAATCAATCGTGCCGGAATCGTGTGCAGCCCACCTTGTCCGATCGATCAGGTCCGATTGATCAGGGGCTCAGAATCGGATCCGACAGAGAACCAACATGTTGGTTCCATCAGATTGATTCTGCACAGATCAGGGGGAGTTGCCATTTGTGAGGTGGAGTCGGAGATGGAATCGGACACTGAATCGTCCCGGAATCCGTTGGATGTTTGTGCGTCCCATAATGCCTTGGAAACTTAGCCTACTGCAGTTTGTAAACAAATATTATTTTAATGATGGGTTTCTGATTGTTTAAAGACGGAATAAAGATAAATCATGAAATCATTGAGAATTATTATATATTTCCATCACACTTTGATGATTTTAAGTTCCATAACTACCTGTGTTTAGGCGAACCCTGCCCATCTTCATGAAGTGGAGGAACTACCTTCTCAGTACGACCTACCTACCATTCATACGTGCAGGGGTTGCTGCGGCTCCTCCAGCAACTCTGATGTAAGTAATCAATGACTGTATTTGACTATATATTGTTTTTGAAACAATCTCCTCATCTCGAATTGTTCTTTTTCCTGAGCTCCCACTCTCTACAAGACCGAACTTTCCAAGTAAATCTAAATCATTCTAGATAATGAAGAGAAAGCCTTTTCACCCAAATACTTTTAGAGAAAATGAGGAGAGCAAAGCTGGCCATACCCTACAGCAGGGTTATCAAACTCTGGCCCTTAAGCAGGGAACACACATATAGATATGGGCCAGATCGATGGTCGCTTCAAATGCCATCTATCTGGCCCATATATGCGGTCATGCCTGTTTTCGAGCAGGGCAAATCAATCCCACTCGAAAACAGTGATATCGGACATGACCGTAAACCATGGTCGATGTCCGTTGCTTTGCATGGAGACCGCTGCAAGGAACCTCGAATGGCTTCTATAGCGAGCCTTGTGTTCCCTGCTTTGGTGTCATTATATTTGACCTGCAAGATTGTTTTTTTACATTTTATTAAAGAGGAACAAGACATTTCCCTTAACCTCCTGAGCGTTTCTCCCATGGCACGTTTTTTTCATACACAATATGCTCCGCCGCGATTTCCTGCTCAGCTGGAGGACGTAAACATAAGTCCGGCGTCACTGGAGACGCCGGACTTACGCTGAAGAAAAGCGACGCCCCTCCAGTTAGACGGAGGTCTATGGCGCCGCCTACCCTCACCGGTGACGCGATCGGGGGCGGACCCGGAAGCATCGGCATACATACATACAGAAGACGGCGAGACCTAGAGCGTGGCTCTAGTTAACTGGGGCTGAGTTTCATGATGCATGAGTTAACTCGGGCAGAACGCTCAGAAGGTTAATGGGACTTTACATGGACAGCTAGATGTAATACAAATGTTACTGAATGATACTTTTTTTACAAGAAAACATGTTACACTTTAAATGACATCAATTGAGAACATCTACAATAAAATATTTTATTGAAGAAATGATTGTCACGGATGTCTTTTAATTGACATTTGAGTTTACACATGTGATAGTGTTACACATTGCTTGTTCTATGTTCAATGTTTGATGTGAAAGTATCCCGCTGGTAACTGGTGGGGCTTAGCATCAATGAACCTAAGTCCCCCAAACATGTATAGATCTGTGGGCGATTTTGCTGTTAATCGTCTGCCAAATGAACACGTCCACTTGGAGCGATTGACCAGGATCACACCACAAGCCAGTCCCACAGCAATCCGACTTCTTGGTTTTTTTTCTAGGTGCCATCAAAAGTTTCAGCCAGCGAATAGCTTCGATCCTCTGAATGATCGGCCACAGCATGGTGACATTCAACGTTTGTGCCGGGATCTATGCATGTATGGGGAGCTTTAGTGTATACACTAGATGAGAAAGATAATAGGTAGTTGCGCACAACCTTCAGCAGTGATTTCACAGCTACAGTGATATACGTGGCCAGAAAGGCCCTCAGTTGGTGTATGGGGCCTGGGCAAAGATTGCAGAGTAAAATAGAGTCAGTATGAGGGATGGATGTTTAAGTTGTGTGTAGGTGTGCAGCTCTCAAAATGGAGGAGTGTGGCCCCCTTGTAACAGACAAATAGGAACAAGGAGAGAGGCGCACAACCTAGTTCAAGTGGTTAAATAATGTGGAATTGAATAAGATAAAATAAAACAAAAGGAAATATTTATTTATTTTGTTTAATTTTGTTTTATCATATTCAATTCCACATTATTTAACCATTTGTTGTACTAGGTTGTGCGCCTCTGTCCTTGTTCTTATACACTAGATGAGCCTGTGATGGCCGACATACTGTATTGCAAGTAGGGCAGGAGTAGACAAGGTGGTTCCGTGAACCAAAATGAGGGGAAGGTCAGTATTTTTAAGCGCACAGATCACTTAGGCTTGATCAAAACAGCTGACAGGTAAGTAAAGTGCTTTTCTTTACATTTTTTATTACAGTAGAGGACTATTATAAGCAAAAATCAAGTTTGTTTCCATATGAAAAAGTTCAATCAAGAAGATTTCTGGTTGGCCCATTGCTTTTCATTTTTGCTCACTCCGTATTTAAGGTCATTGACCCTAATGGGAATCTAATGATTATAGATTCATTCTTGATCAATGATGGAGGGGGGTGGAAACCCGGAAGGAGTGGCTAGATCACTGACACAGAGGGATTTGCCATGTGCAGGTAAAAAACCCAGAGTGCAGCTCAGGGTTAGTAATGTTTGTAAAGAAACTTACCTTGAGCTACATTCGGGGTTAATGCTAGGGAGGAATTGGAATGGCTGTTATTTAATCAATATTGGGCAGTACTCTTTAACAATTTGCAACCAATGTGCTCTATTGTATTATTACATAAATTAAATAGCGGTAAAGGCTCCAATTGGCTGTTGGTTGGTTAGGAGCGTGTCAGTGGGTGATAGCACCTAATCCATCAATTTTAAGGTGATAACATTTATTTACCTGGACCAGCTCTAATCAAGCAATGTATAGGCACCTTCAGGCTGATGGGGTACATAGGCGACCAGTGATGGATGAGTTTTGTATAGAGTGTAAAAAAACAAAGCCAACAAGGCCAAAAGTTTGGACACACCTTCTCATTCAATGTGTTTTCTTTATTTCATGACCATTTACATTGGTAGGTTCTCAGTGAAGGCATCAAAACTATGAATGAACACATGTGGAGTTATGTACTTAAGAAAAAGGTGAAATAACTGAAAACATGTTTAATATTCTAGTTTCTTCAGAATAGCCCCCATTTGCTCAGATTACTGCTTGGCACACTCTTGGCATTCTCTTGATGAACTTCAACAGGTAGTCACCTGAAATGGTTTTCACTTCACAGGGGTGAAGCATTATCAGGGTTATTTTGTGGATTTTCATGCTTTATAAATGGGGTGGGGACCAGCAGTTGTGTTGTGCACAAGTCAGGTTACTACACATCATATTATCGCAAGAACCAAACAGCTAACTAAAGAAAAACGAGTGGCCATCATTACTTTCGGAAATGAAGGTCAGTCTGGAAAAACTTTAAAAGTGTTCCCAAGTGGAGTTGCAAAAACCATCAAGTGCTACAACAAAACTGGCACACATGAGGAGCGACCCAGGAAAGAAAGACCAAGAGTAAAGCCTGCCATACACACCTCGACGGGTGCAGACAGACCGGTTCCGATATGCACAGGGTGACATATATGCACATATGACAGGGATCTGTCGCCCCATGTGGGCACATGCCGATAAGCGGCTGTTTTTTCCGCTGACTGACGGCGCGAGCGCGCACGCCCGTCGGTCAGGCTAAAAATCGGCCGCTTATCGGCATGTGTATGCCAGCCTTAACCTCTGCTTTTGAAAACAAGTTCATCCGAGTCACCAGCCTCAGACAAGTTATCAGCAGCTCAGATCAGAGACCAGATAAATGCCACACAGAGTTCTAGCAGCAGACACATCTCTAGAACAACTGTTAACAGGAAACTGCGCGAATCAGGCCTTCATGGTTAAATAGCTGCCAGGAAACCACTGCTAAGGAGAGGCAACAAGCAGAAGAGATTTTTTTGGGCCAAGAAACACAAGGAATGGACATTAGACCAGTGGAAATCTGTGCTGTGGTCTGACGAGTCCAAATTTTAGATCTTTGGTTCCAACCACCGTGTCTTTGTGAGATGCAGAAAAGGTGAACGGATAGATCCAACATGCCTGGTTGCCACAGTGAAGCATGGAGGAGGAGGTGTGATGGTATGGGGGTGTTTTGCTAGTGATAATGTTGGGGAGTTATTCAAAATTGAAGGCACACTGAACCAGCATGGCTACCACAGCATCCTGCAGCGACATGCCATCCCATCCGGTTTGCGTTAAGTTGGGCGGTCATTTATTTTTCAACAAGACAATGACCCCAAACACACCTCCAGGCTGTGTAGGGGCTATTTGACCAAGAAGGAAAGTGATGGCAAAGGGGCCAACAAGTGCTACACACCTCTGGGAACTCCTTCAAGACGGTTGGAAAGCCATTTCAGGTGACTTCCTGTTAAAGTTCATCAAGAGAATGCCAAGAGTGTGCCAAGCAGTCATCTGAGCAAATGGTGGCTATGTTGAAGAAACTAGAATATTTCACATTTTTTTTTGTTAAGTACATAACTCCATATGTGTTCATTCATAGTTATGATGCCTTCAGTGAGAAGCTACCAATGTAAACGGTCATGAAATAAAGAAAACACATTGAATGAGAAGGTGTGTCCAAACTTTTGGCCTGTACTGTGTATATTATATGGATATATATATATATATATATAGCTCCATGAAAGCATTCCAAGATTTCGGAATGCTGGAGGCGCTTGGAAGGCAGCTAAGATGGAGGACCATGAGCATCTTAGACCACCCTTTGCTCCCCGTTCCCTCCTTTCATCTCCCTATACGCGTCATGGATGGTCAGGGGCTGCAGGCGACCTCCCAGGGGGCTGCCACCCCTGATAGTGAATCCTATACTAGCTTTTAATTTGTATGCTGAATGAGTATTCTTTTGATGAAGCTAAAGTGTAAAACGAGCATAGACTAACGTTCAGCAAAATACAACTTACAAGTATTATTGTCGATACAAATGTTCAGCAAAATATGATTTAACAAATTATTGTATCTGTACATAAATGAATTTCATACTGTTTATAAAGATTATTTTTTACGATATGGTCTACATGTACAATTATTGTCATCTGTACTCACATATATGGATTTTTATATGGTTTCTTTTATGTATTTCATTACTAATCATTGATTCTATTGTTGAATATGAAAATGATGGTGCCTTAAAAGTCTCCGGAGTCCTAGTCTCCATATAGGGATGGGAGTATGAGATTGTACTTTCCCACCTCTTCCCTCCTCTGTCCCCTTCTCTGTTTGTAGATTTATAGTATATATACTTTCATTAAGTGGAAGAGACTATATCAACACTAACACTTCCCTCAAGCTTTTCATGTAGCATAAGCTGCCCTTCAAACCCATTAAAAACTGTTTAAAAGTAGATGGCATGAATTGTGTAGCTGTTATTTTTATGCTTCATATATTGTTTTATATCAGGAGGCTTTTCATATGAAATATGTCCGTTGCTTTGATGATATGTGTTCTGACAATTATAAGAGAGACATTTCTTAATTTGCCTTACTTTTCTCTGTAGAAAGAATATAAACATGCCACGGTGATAAAGATCAGATCTTAAAGTGGTCATTAAACTTCTGAAAAGGTAACACAACTCACCAGATTCCCCCTATAAATGAAATTTCACATTTGGATTATTATAAGGTTGGTCTTTAAATAAACACATGTACGTATCTAAGCCATTTCAGTGGATATCTGTCTCTGGAGCCAGTCCATGGTGCCGTCTGTTAACATAACACCCGTGTTCCACACAAGGGCAATTCCTATTGTATGTAGAGCAGCAGGAAATACAGATGCTTTCCTTTCTAGCGCAATTAATTGTTTCCTTTCTACATAAAACTGTAAGTATTGGCCACTTTGGGAAGGGGAGCGGATTTCCTGCAATACTACTCTTATTTCCTCTTTTAAGTACATTAACTGACGCCTGCAAATGATGAATGGCTATAGAAATGACAGTTATATCTCAGCACCTGTATTGTTATAGAGTGAATAACAGACATATGAATGCTCGAATATTTTCACCTTAACCTTCATATCACTTGCGTATAACAACATTTCCATATGACTTTTTGCCTTGATCATTTTTGTACCTTGACTGTATCAAAATTACATTATAAAGATAATAAGGATAATAGTTTTAGCCACTATATAGAATAACTACTGGCTACACATCAATGTTATAATAAACTATTATATTTGAATGACTAACTAGCGAGTAAATTTGGTGCCTTAAAAGTCCCCTGGAGTGTCTAGTCTCCAGACTGGGTGTTGATGGTATTGATGCGGTGGACTTCTTCACCTCACTCCCATTTTTTGTCTTTTTTTGCAAAATGATCTAGATACCAACAATAAATGGGAAACATATATTTATTTATATATATGCTAAATATACTTTATATTTACCTTGTATAATGGCATGAGCATGTATAGCAAAATACAATCACCTTGCTATGTGTTAAAAAGGGTTCATTTACACAGGCAGTTTGCCCAATAAGCGCCCAATAAGTGCAACAGCCCAGCAAACATGACATGAGGCATGCACGATAGACCTGTCAGGGGGGCGTTATCCAAACAAGTGCAGACGCTTGTAGACAAAAAACATGCTGTTGCTTGCCTTGCTCCTGCAAACTGACAGCAGCCCATGTCAATTAAGCCTCAACATGGAGAAAAAAATCCAATAGGCATGGCTCCATGATTCACTTCCCTTGCCTTTGAGGTCTACCATTTGGGCACCCGTAGTCTAAAGTCTATTTATATATAACTTAAGCCTAGCATTCCTTATCATGGGTTCTTTTATCATGTCAGTCCATACACCAAAAGGCCCCCAAACACCTAGCGGCTGCAGATTACGGGTGCCCACATCTGTCGCCCAAAAGCTCGATTGGTTGAAGAATGGACATGTCCATAAATCTCTGCCCGATGCCATTAGTTTGAATGGGGACTGGCATTCCAACCAAAGTAGCGCCCAGCACACAAAAAGTTCTCTGAGCGACAGACCTTAAGGTCATGGAAACCATTATCGTACACTATACTGATATTGACCAATGAACATAAAAGAGCAGTATAAAAAAAATGGCTCTGTACTGTTAGGACCAACGGTTTTGCACGTACAGTTAGCCCTGGGGTAAACAGTAATTATTTATGTTATCTACCCAATATCCTTAAACGCTGAATTTTTTTTTCTAGTTTAGGATCTGTAATAGGAGCGAGACACTATTCAGTTGTAGTCAATTACTGTGTTTACTTGCTGTTATAGTTTTCTCATAATTGATCACATATGTGAATTCTACTGGTCCTGTTTGGAATTATGAATGTATCCAGCTCGAAGTCAGGGTCAAACTTGCCATAAGTCAGTGGTTCCCAAACTTTCCTTGCAGGGCCCCCTTTTCTATTTAGGAACATTATCGAGCCCCCGTTCCTATTCAAATGCAGGTTAAGAATGAGGGCCAGCGTCTCCTGGAATACCTTCCCGCCCCCCAGTTTGGGAACCACTGCCATAGGTGATGATTTGGTGGATGGGGAAAAAGAGGAAAGAACCCTTTCCGGTAGTTGTGCAGTTGGGTTTTATACCCTGAAACATAGGGCCTACCAATGGAAATTTGCCACAGGCAATTTGTATGAAGATCTTATAATATTTTTAGATTCCTGGGTTACATTATACTTTTAAACAAGGAAATTGAGTCTATTTTCTAAAGTGTAGTGAAAACACACTAAGACTGTATATAGCACCTGTGCAGCAGGTAAGGAAACGTTTGTAACGTTTGGTGAAGAACTTGTAACTACTACTCCCTTAGTAAAAGTTAACCCCTAACCAGCTGTGTGGATATTCTTTTATTCTTTTTGTGCAAGCAGTGCGACAGTGTTGGGGCATAGAAAAATCTAATTGCCCCAGTGTGTTATCCTGGGCAACGCTACACTGATTTAACCTCCATACCGGTATGACTATATCAAGCAATCAAAGCAGAGTACAAAATAGTTTTCTGGCTTTCCCCACCCTCCCTCCTTCCCTCTACACATCGATGGCATCATCTATGACACTGGCAATGTGGGCTGGAACTGTCGCCCACCTCCATCGGCAGACCATGATCGCCGTGGATAGGTAAGCATGCCTGATCCCTGCTAGGGGGAAGTTTCTTTAGGTTAAAGGAAGTGAGGTTACAACACCAGAAATATAATGTGGAAGATAAAGTTGCTGTTGGTATAGAGGTGCATTTACACATTGACACTTTTTACAATGGGGTGTATAAAACCATTGTGAATGGGATGGCAAGGTCAGCACAATAGAGGTAACAACAGTAATGTAGGTTCTTGGAGACCAATCTTAGTTTTATATCAAAGTTCAGAGCATTAAAGGCTTTCACCCTAGCAAATCAATAGTATTGCACTGATGGGCATTAGGACTGATCATATGTGTACTGTATGGGGTACCATTCTAAATAAATGCATATTACAGAGAGTTAATGAACTTCAACCAAAGGTGCCGTGCGCATTCATGGCCATATATCTAGCACATATCTAATGCAGCCACCCCTGTCTTAGAGTGGGATTAATACCGCTTGAAGACAGGGTTATCGGGGACTGGGGACTGCGCCTAGAGCTCCTTCAAAATCTCATCTATCTCACAGGCATCCACCCGTGTATGGCAGCCTTCTTTTTTATTTAATTTTTTGACGACCCCCTCTGTGAAAGTGATGTAGTGTCTCCTATGTGGGCCCATCTGTGACAGTGATGTTTGGCCTCCTATGATGGGGCCCCTGTGACAGTATAGTAGTGTCTCCTATGTGGGCCCCCCTGTGACAATGATGTCTTGGCGCCTATGATGGGGCCCCTGTGACAGTGAAGTAGTGTCTCCTATGTGGGCCCCCCTGTGACAGTGATGGGTGGGCTCCAATGTGGGCCCCTGTGACAGTGATGTAGTGTCTCCTATGTGGGCCCCCCTGTGACAGTGATGGGTGGGCTGCTTTGATGGGGCCCCTATGACAGTGAAGGCAGGGTCCCTGTGACAGGTGGGCTGCTGTGGCAATTAAGGCTAGGCTCCTATGAAGGGGTCCCTGTCACATAAACGTGGAAGCTCCTGTATGGGACCCAGATAGATGGCTTGGCCCCTGTTAGGTCTGTCAGTGACGGTGCTAGCCGCCAGTCAGGCAGCCCCCCACTTCTCCTTCCAGCCCCTTGGTCCGGCTCCTCTGGAGTCTTGGGACAAGCACACACACGTGCCCCCCCCCCCTCCGCTGCTCCCCAGTCCCTCTTGTTGACTGACTCCATCCAGTCGCGATGGCAGCCTTAACTTAACCAAATGAAACCCTTGCTAGTGATGAAAGCCTCCTTTCTCCATTACAGTAAGTTCTCATGCAGACTGCTCAGCCTGTATTGTAGCCGCATACATTCACATTAGCTTTTGTTTGTGGATTCCAGCATTAGCATTGAGCACGAATATTCAAATCACACATTTTTATTTAGAATATCGGCAATTTGAGAATCTTGAAGATCTTGAATATATTGCTATATCTTGGTAATCTCAAATATTTGGGTCGATGTTCTGTGGATTGGTGAATGCTTGTCTTGGAGCGAGTTTGATGTCGCTGTGACATTGCGATCACAATATTCGCATGAAAAAGTTCTGATATTCACAAACAGTAAACAGGAGGTCTCGAATTTTCGAATCTACTTAGAATACTTGCAAAATAATTTGTGAAATGTTGCAAATTCTAATATTGCCTATGCTGCTCATCCCTATCCAGCAGCTCGGCAATTGCAAAGTGAGGTATACATCAAGACTTTATGAATTATTCTTGCCCAGTTCCTGTTTGTATTAATGAGCAAGTGATGGTGGCCACTTTAAACTCAAAAAGGTCTGTGAGAATTTGCGTTGAGCATGAATAGTCAAATTGAGAAATCTTTATTTCAAGTATCAGCACTTTGAGAATTCACGAAGATCTTGAATATAGTGCTATATCTTCGTAATCTCGAATATTCAAGATTCTGGGTAAAGTACCATGCATTGTGTTCGCAATATTTGCTTGAACAAGTGCTGATTTTCACAGTAAATAATGACTGGAAATCTAAAACTTTCTAATTCACTTAAGCTGGCCACACACGGGTAGATTCCCGTGCAATCGACCAGCGATCAATTACAGAGTGGTGACATCACCGCGCTGTGATTGATTGTGGGTCAATCGTGAAGTAATCAATGGGCAATTACCGTATGATGGGGACCCGGTTTCCCCGGTCCCCCGGCAGCCAGCTTCTCCGGCTGGCTGGCAGCGCTGTCCCCTATTCAATGTAATGGATGACAGCTGAGCTGGAGATACACAGCACGGACCCAGCCAGCCCTCCTCTCTTCTGGTAGATCTGTCTGGGTCTGTGTTGGCCAAGCCCCCTTCACACATACACAGAGCTGTAGCTAAACACACAGCTGCTGTGTGTCTCTGGCTTAGCTGTCACCCATTACATTGAATAGGGGACAGCGCTGTCCCCTATTCAATGCAATGCATTTCGACCAAGGTTTTCCAACATGTTGAAAACCTGTTTGGTCGAGGTCCGTTGATGGCTCAGATGAAGTAATATATTAGAGGAGAATCTGGAGCCGTGAGCGCGCACGCCGCCCCCGATGTTCCTCTAATCTGTTCGTTCATCAAGCCGTGTGTGGCTAGCTTTAGAGTATTTGGAGAATAATTGTCGAATTGGTGCAAATTCGAATATTGCCAATGCTGCTCGTCACTAGTGAGAATGGAGACCTAGTAAATGTAGCTGGGGGGATCTGTGGTTTATTCATAAATGTTTGGGGGTTTTGTTGCACAAAAATAAGGAATGAAAACCAGAAAGACAAGTAGGCAGCAAAACCTTTATTTGTTTCCATTCAGTGTATGTCTATACAGATATTTGCTAGAGATATGTTTAAATGCATGATACATTCAGACACTACATTTGTTATTCTTCATAGCACGGTTTTACATATAGTATAGAAGTAATGCGTGTTGCTATAGGACAGTGCTTTAGTGAATCTTTTATTCTACCAAATCTGTCTTTTTTGACATCCATGTAGGAGAGCAGTGATATAAAAACTCTTAAGCTGCCCATACACCGTTAGATTTCTCTGTCAGATTTCCTTTAGATCTCCTTTTGTTTTACCAAAACCATGCAATATGAGGGACTTTCTAAACCAACAAGTCTTCCTGTGTTCAATCGCAGAGGACTTGGCACTACATAGTTGTTGGTAGATCTAAAGGATATCTCACAGAGAGGTGTATGGGCAACCTTATAAAAGCTGATTTCTTATTTGCGGCAATGTATTCCTACAAGTCTTTGCACTTTCACTATATTCAGGTGTATGGAAACCCAAGATCTGTTTCTCAGCAGCAATGTTGTCGGCCTCCCATGTAATCGGTCACTGGGCTATTTATCAAATTAGCAGAAGGCATTTGAAAAGTTATTAGGTAGCCCAATGTGCACATTGATTGGATTGGGAATTTTGCAACAGTATGTATGCATTGAGGTCAAACAACCTAAAAAATAGATAAAAGGTTTACATACACTCTTTATTAAGTCCTCACGCCAAACGCACAAAATAAGTTCATCAGCCAGAGAACAAAGATGATTACAAGGGTCCAAAGACTTTTGTTAACGTCATGATTACATGGTAATGTTATTTTATATATAAGTTTATCTTCATTTTTGCGGGCCTTAAAGATTTTAGACCTTTATGCCCTGAAAATTCTGTGTTAGGGTACCCATACGCGTGTAGATAGCCGCTTAATCTTTAACTTTTACTTACTGGCCTGTCTTAGGCAAAGATTAATACGATCATAATGACTACCGTGTTTTTCACACTATAAGACACACTCATAGTTTTGGAGAGAAAATTAGGGGAGAAAAACAGAAACACAAACACAGAATGGACTGGATCATGCAGTAGTCACTATATATTCTTCCAGCCCAAAGCCTAGTGCCAGGAAGGAGGTCTTAGTTCCAGCAGAGTGTGTGTTTATACATTAGCAGTACCCATTCTCTGAACACACTGACTAACTTATGAAGAGACACATTTTACAATCTGGCACTAATAAGTTACCCATGAGCAGCTATTTACATATGGGAGGAGATATGAGTCTTTGTTACAAAATGTATTTATTGCAATGCAGAATGTTAATGTAAATGCACAACTCATGCTATCTAATTGTAAAATGTCTCTCTCCATAAGTTGGTCAGTGTGTTCAGACAATAGGTACTGCTAGTGCCAATGCAGATAATATCTCATTTTGGCAGTGGCTTTTTGGCTTGGCTGGAGTGAATGGAACATATTTTGTGCATCCTGGGATGCATTGCTATTGCTACTCGGAGCAAAAGACGCAGAAACCATTGATTTTAATGGTAAAAAAGTGCATCTTATAGTCTGAAAAATACAGTAGTACATTCATAAATACTAATACTGATCATAAATAATAAAACTTGTATAAAGTATCAATAAATTAATCATATTAATAGCTGTGGGTTAAGAAGATGAACGCCACATTTTGTTCTCTGAGATCTATGGACTGATTTTGTGCAAAATGACATGATTCTGTATGTAACGTACATTTGTGATTACATCAATGGAAACACGTGAACATTTTTATCTTAAAAGCAAAAGCGAAATACAAAATGAACAGCCTCTGGGTACAAAGTAAATCGTTTCCAGGCAGCAAAGCACTTGTTCCACATTGAAATAAAATCATAACACTACCATGTCTTCCGTTAGATACCCAGTGCTAACACATTGATGTTTGATAGCATGTCCAAGTTGAGAGCTAAAGCTGGCCATACACATTTAGATTTCTCTGTCAGATATCCTTAAGATCTACCAAAAACTATGTAGTGCTGGGTCCTCTGCGACTGAACACGGGTCGACTTGATTGTTTAGAAAGTCCCTCATATTACATGGTTTTGGTAAAACAAAAGGAGATCTAAAGGAGATCTGACCGAGAGATCTAAAGGTGTATGGCCAGCCTAAGGAAGTGGTTCCCATTGCACCAAGAGATGCAGAAGGCTTCACCAGGGCTCTGCTTTGAAGGTGAAGGACACACTTTGCATACTGAGCTGCTGCATATTAATACTAAGGATGACATACAGTAAAAACTAATGTGTATGCAGGCATCTCTCAATACTTCATTCTATACCATGACAGCTTCTGTAAACAGTTTTTTTAGATTGTGATGTTACAAAATATCAATTGAAGTGTTTGCACGTCAGATATATCCGCCAGTTGTGCATCACAGAAACTCATAACAAGCAAGCATTGCTTAAAATATAGAAATACTGGTTGACATTAGCTACCGTATGACTAAGATTCCCCATACACGGGTCGATACCCGCTTGATTGATGAATGCTCAGGCATAGTGTGACGCAGAGTCAGAGTGTTCGCAGATCAGTTGGTGAATCGATGTGCACCACTGGGGGACCCTAGTCTTTTCATGTATGAAGTCGGTGTTCTGAGATATTTTCCTAGCCTAATATATTTTCCTATTCTTACAACTGTGCATGTGCAGATAGCCCGAGTTTTGGTGTTTTCAGAGTTATTCTTCCGATTTTTGGGTATCAAGGTTAGGGGTTTGGGGGGGTGGTTAGGGTTAGGGGAGTGGTGCTTGATAGTAGGGGTGAGTTTTGTGGCTCGGGGTGAAGTTTAGGGGTTTGGGGGTTAAAATGAATCTAACCTCCCCAATCCCCTAACCTTAACCCTCGAAACCCCCTAACCCTAACTTTAACCCCCCCAACCCCTAACCTTGACACCCGAAAATCGAAGAATAACCCTGAAAACACCAAAACTCGGGCTATCTGCACATGTGCAGTTGTAAGAATAGAAAAATATTTCAGCTAGGAAAATATCTCAGAACACTGGTCTCTAGTGAAAAGCCGGCAACAAAAGCCGGAAGTGATGTCACATCCGGCAATCGTAACCAGGAACTATGCTTTCCAGGTACTGGATGTGACGTCACTGACATCACCTCCAGTTATTCCAATTCACATACCCCGCCGAGAGGGGAACCGGGAAACCGGATTTGAATCTGTCTGCGAACAGGCGGACGTCGGGCTTCTTTAAAAGTCTGACCCGTGAACAGGCGGACGTCGGACTTCTTTAAAAGTCTGACCCGTGAACAGGCGGATGTCGGACTTCTTTAAAAGTCTGACCCGTGAACAGGCGGATGTCGGGCTTCTTTAAAAGTCTGACCCGTAAACAGGCGGACATCGGGCTTCTTTAAAAGTCTGACCCGTGAACAGGCGGACGTCGGGCTTCTTTAAAAGTCTGACCCATGAACAGGCGGACGTCGGACTTCTTTAAACGTCTGACCCGTGAACAGGCGGACGTCGGACTTCTTTAAACGTCTGACCCGTGAACAGGCGGACGTCGGACTTCTTTAAAAGTCCGGACCTGGCCGAAGTTTGCCCATCACTAGTAGCAACCAGTGCTTTAAGAGAACACTGGCAACTAGTAAAACCTGAACCCTGGTTGTTTTGTTTACTGTGAATTTTTTATACTATTAGATATATATATATATGCTACATGATTTTTAATAAATAGAAACCATTATCAAGATCAGCTCTAACCAAAGTGTTTGAGTTAAATTATTTTAAGAAATACCATCCACCCTAACAAGCACCAGAAAGTGGGTGATGGTTTTTTTTCCTGTTGGAGTGTATGTTAACATAGCTCAAGCACGTAACTGCCTTTCTGTTCGCTAGGGCCGCCACCAAAGCGTGTGAGCAACCCATATATTCAATTAAAATATTTCTAATAACCCCCCTTATCTGAAAATATAATAAATAAAAACTTTGCTAGCTATAGTTTATATACGTCTTTATCCTAAAAACGCCACAAGCGAAGCGTGTTTGAGTTGCAGCCATGCTGGTTTTCAGCTATTTGATGACTCAAACAGCATACATCTTCATGTAATAACAATACAGAATCCCATAGGTCAGAATTCTATAGGTAAAACAAATCACAAAGCCTGTACAATATCTGTGGACTATATGTGGCGATTTGGAATTGTCCGCATGTTGCATTTGTTGCTCCCAAACACGATGTCTACTATTGTCCACTGTGTCCTTTATGCTAAATTGCTTATGAAAACTTTAAACCTATATAAACTCCAATATGAAAAATATAATCTATTGCAGATTACCAGCCCTTGGCTGTGGTGGCTTCTTTTGTTTTTCTTATTCACACTCATCAAATATATATATACCTATTGTTACAGTGACCCCTGCGAGGTATTGGGCTCCAATAATCACGGGGAGGAGCCCTCAAGAAAGGACTGTGTGAAGTCGCCTCATTGTGAGCCCCATTTGCAGCTGAACCCCCACGATATATATAAAGCAGCCATAGTGGTTAGCCTCTGTATATTGCATTAACATTGAGGACTCATAAGGAAAGATAGAGGTGGCAGTTGGTGGTGTTGATCGAATATATTCGTATCGTGATTTTTTGGGGGGGTATCAGCACTTTGAGAATATCTGGAAGATCTGGAATATAGTGCTATATCTTGATAATTGTGAATATCTGCACTTTTTATTGCAAAAATCTTTTTTGCAATTAAAGTAAAAATGACTTGAGATGAGACTGGAGTTTTGCATATATGAATATTGCCTGTGCTGCTCATCAGCGCTGCATAATATGTTGATGCTATATAAATAAACAATAATAATAATCACTATTGGTGATAAGGACCATGAATGTCATTTATGATTAAATGGCATCTCCTATACATGTATGTTCTTAACCTAGCAAATGGACACCAACACAGCACCATCACGCCCAAGGATCGGTAAGCTGCAATATTTATTTATAATTTTATGAGTTTAGATATGCCTAAATTAGTTCTACAAGCACCTTGGACCTTGAATACAGAGCAGGAGTGCTCAGACAGCCCATACAATGACAACAGGCACAGGATTATAAAATTTACTTTATATCAAAAGGTCTCAACAGGCTAAATTTGCTGCCTTTTGGCATCTATAGACTCCCACTGTGTCTAATACTGAAGGTAGTTTTCTTATTGGACAGTAATTGTTGGACACCTTTTGGCATAGCTGTCAACTTAAAAAAAAATGGGGGACATACAGGAAGTGATGTCAGTTACCTGACTTCCATTATGCGGATCGTGGTTCTTCTGTGTTCCAAGTACCGGAAGTGACCTCACTGACATCACTTCCGGTACCAAGCTTACCTCTCTGGTGTTTTAGCAGGGAGAGGGCATTACTCTCCCTGCTAATGTCCCACCGCGCTTGTGCTGATAATGTGCGGGGTGGGACATTAGCAGGGAGACTTACGCCCTCTCACTGCTAAATTAGCGCAATTTCAAGAATCCAGGAAAAATCCAGGATCTCTCCAGGAAAGCCACATAAAAAACTTGACTCTACCGGCCAAAACAGAAAGGGTTGACAGGTATGCCTTTTGGAGCCACTTAGTTTCATTTGTGTATTTTTTTTTTTATTAGTTTTTTTCTTTTTTTATATTTTTTTTTCAGTTAGTGATGTTGTAAACAAAACAAGCTAAATAGAATGCATTATCTTTAATACATATAGTTACCATCTGGTAACTTTCAATGTAATGGCAAGTAACAAATCTATATAGAGTTATGCAAGAACCTAAAACACTGCTTTGCTTTAACTAGACCATAAACTGGTTAAGTCGCTGAATACTAATACCAAAAAGTTCTAGATACCGAGGCACCAATAAATATAACTCCTCTGTGTTGTAGAGATGGTCGAATTTTGTGACTTGCAAACTTTGTGAGCTCTTTGCAAAGCTCCTGAACATGGCATCATCACCAAAATTGGTGATGTAGAAAAGGGTTGTGAGAACATTTAAAAAAATAAGTTTTACTCTAGCACATGCAGTTTTTGCATAAATTAGGTTCAAAATCTAAGTTGAAATTCCGATTTTTGAAATTTTTACTTGACTTTGAACTTATTTGTGCAAAAACTATTTGTGTTAGAGCACAACTTTTTTCTTTGTTGTATACCGCCAACCCTTCTCTACATCTCCAACAAGTTTGAAGATGATACCATGTTCAGGGGCTTTGCAATTAACTTGAAATCGTCGAAATTGTAAAATTTTTGAAAAAAAATTCGACCATCTCTACTGTGTTGGAACAAAGAGCTAAACAAAAGTAATTGAAAGATGAACATTCACCCATCCATGCTCCAGGTATAAACTACTAAGCACATTTTGTACAATATTTAAGTGTACCTACTAGTGGTACCTTGCCTGATTTTATTATTAGAAAAAACAAAATTTTCATGCGTTTAAACCTATTCTGCATAGGTCACGTTAGTAAAATAAAAACTGCAATAATAAATAGGCTTAGTGAAGCTTAACTCTCACATCTAAGGCTTTTTATCAAACTTTAATTCAAATTTAATTCAAACTTTAATTCAAATTTAATTCAAACTTTAATTTCAAATTTAATTCAAATAGAAAGATTCACACACTAATAAATAAAGAAAAACCATGAACCATAAAATAACTTCATCTACCTACTAAAAAAAAAACTAATTTCAGGTTATGTTTTCTCTTTGTATATAAATAGTTTTATAATCCACAAAAACGTAGTTTTGTTCAATATTTAGTGTCACAATCAGTAGAAAATATTAGGAAAAAACTCGTCTATACTGCTTATGGCAATATTTAATTCGCTTGTAAGTTACCAAAACTTTTAAACGTTGCTATTAATTATATTTTATACACAGTTCAATGTACACACACACTCACACACACACTCTGAAAGGCACACACGTAAATTTGTAAAATAACTATAAGTACACTCTGAGATATATAAAATGCTTTTCATTCAGTTACTATTCGAATACTGCAAATGTAAAAAGCTGCAGATATTACAAAGTTCAAAAATGTAGGGAAAACTATTTAGAATGGCCACATCATGACATGTCTTGGAAACTTACTTTTATATTTAACAAAAGAAAAACTGCTATTGTTTTTGTTTGATTGTTTGTAATGGACGTTTTTAGGCATAGGCGGCATCTGGGCATCGGAGAATGCCCTCTCTCTGGAGTAGAGGGGCTTTCTGGGAGAAGTGGGGTGTATGGGGAAAAATAACAGTCCGTAAAGGTGGGTTTACACGTGTAGATTTTTAATTCAATTAACTGCTGATTAGATTTTTGTGTTCGATGTCGTTCGTTCATTTATCGAATGTTACATTAGATGTTTTGTTCGTTCATCGGCGATACCGAGTGAAAATACATTAGAAATTACAAGGACAGATAAAAATTTACCAACATGTTCGATGACCTTTCAAAGATTTTTTGTTTGAGGTCAAACTAAATTTATCCATAGAACAAATTGGCCGTTCTAGATTTATGTTCAATCAACCAAAAAATCTACACATGTAAACCCACCTTAGGTCTCACCTCACCAGCACACAGCCATCCCCTGGGAGTGACCAGTGATGTTTTCCGGGAGAGGCAGGGTCACAAAGGTCACTCGCCAGGGGCACCAATCTCCCTAGGACCGCCCCTGCCTCTATACCATTCTTATCAGATGCAAATATACTCGATGGGGTAAGCGATAATTATATAATGAATAGGGGTATAATTTGTTTTGGATACATTAGTGCAGGGAAAGAGAGTGACCTAGATTGTCAATTTGAGATTGTTGATAGGAATGGTATACCGCCTGGTTATCTACTTTAGTAATTCTGTAAATGTGCCTATGCTTAATTGTCATACAAAAACTATATCCACATTGCAGTATTAAACGACCTCAGAACTTGCTAGGCCAACTTTGATACAGCACAACTTTCAAAACATCAGCGTCTACTGGACTATAAAGAAGAATGTTCTAATAATGACTAACTATTCTATCACAGAATATCTTATATATTGCCTATGTTATGGTTATATAGGAATTAGCTTTGCTTTCCAGCTTTATATAAAGTATGAAAAAATGTGTCAAACCACACAAACAAAATTATTATATATCTTAGTAAAGATATATTCAGTAATGAGTACACTCACATAACTACACAATATATTCCATGAGGATCCTTACGTCCTAACGTTTATACCACTACATCCACACTTTACCATTTCTAACTCTCTAAAGTGAACCTTTATCTTGCCCACTCAAGACAGGGTCCTCAACTCCTCTGCTGCCACAACCTATACCTGTGTGTTATCTTGTGTTGCATCTCAACTCAATTGTACAGCGCTGCATAATATGTTGGTGCTATATAAATAAAAGCTAATAATAATAATTATTATTACCTGTTGCCCTCCATAGTATCACAATCATTCGCATGGCTCTGTTGAGAATCATTTAAGGCCCCCATACACGTCTAGATTTTTTTTTCAATAATCTTAATTTATTTAACCTAATATTATTAAAATTGTGAACATTTTCGATCGAAGAATGATCGGACATGCTGGAAAAGTTGTATTAAAATTGAACCTTAATTCAATTACAATTTGATCAAATATCTGTTACTACAGTTGGCATAGATTACAATCAATCACCGATTTCCC
>CM070037.1:23777650-23787800 GCA_036250615.1 Ptychadena robeensis
GGAGGACCCGGCACTACATAGATGTTGGAAGATCTAAGAGAAATTGTATGGAGTGATCTTAAGGTGTATAGGGGACTTAACAGTTGAGGAGTCCAATGTTCAATTACTGATTTGGTTTAGTTCGCAGAAATGCTATTTAGAGCCAGCCTACCAGTGGGGGATGTATCTGAGACCGATCAAGAAGTATTTTCCATTATTTACAATAAATGGTGTTTGAAGGGATAGAACACGAGAATATATTCATGTACCGCAGACACAAACCCTTACATACCGTAATTGAACCGTGTATTAATGAAGTCATTTAAACACAGTTGAGGTATTTCCCCATAGTTTAGCTTCGATGGCACTGGAGTTAAAAATGTATACATGATATTTATGACTCTGACATGTTATTCTAAATAAATAAAAAAGCTTTTGGCACCAGATGTAGCAAATACATGTTCAGCTTCGTTACCCAAACATGATTGCCTTTTTCCTGAATGTTATTTATTTCTAGCTTGAAGTCCTGTCTAATCTTACAGATAGAAAGGCATCCAGAGGAGAACAAGTTCCAAGAAATGGTTCCCAAGTGTTCGTCACTCCTCTTTTAATGCGGCAGCGAGTAAAGCGAGATAAGGTCATGCTGTTTTTCTGTTGTACTGCCAGGCTTTTTTCTAATCTAGCTAATGTGGTGCATTCTGACCTTGTAATGCACTGTTGGGTCTATTCACAGCTTGGGATTGTTATCTAGACAGTCTGTCTGAAGTATATGACCTAACACATGGCATTGAGCTTTCTTCTATGCTTAAAATATTGAGTATTTGCATTCAATGCTTTCTCAAAACCATAAACAGGGCACAGAGCCCACACCACGGACACCAGTTTTCAAAGCTTTTCTGGCGCCCTGTATACTTAACTTTTACCTATTGAACACTTGTGACCCAGGACGAAGGCTGCCAGCAAAACCTTTTTAAGTATGAAACTATTGGTGTGAAGAATCCAATTTTCACTCCTTATATGACCCAATTTTCTTTAAATATTATAAATTTCTTAAATTATTATATTATAAAATATAGATTCAGTTTAAAATATGACTATATCTTACTAAATCAAGCTTATTTCAATGGCCAACATATAACATGCAACATCATAAATCTTAGGATGTGAGTGGAACCAGTCACTGTTTATGATAAATTAGCTTGCACAGTTCTAAGTCAGAGAGAATACAGTTCATTTCAGGACAATTTCAAAATAAAGCGCACCTAAACTCACAAATAAAAAAAACTCCCAATAAATGTAATGACATTTTTTACTTACCTATAAACTGTCCCAATAGCTTAAAGTTGCTCAAAAATCTAAAAAAATATATTAAGCTACCCTGCTGACGTCTGTGGAAGCTGCCATTTTAGGTTCAGTGTTGAATGAGTTAAGGCTGCAATAACGCTGGTGGCCACCAGATGCAATGTGTATCAATGGACACAAAGTGAAAACAGGAAAAAAAATTGTGAACAGAAGGGTTGTCCTAAGCCAGGCAAAGTGAGGAGCTGAGCGCCCCACCCCTAGTGAGATCAGGAGGAGGGGTGAGGGGGCAAATATACAGATTTCTCACAGGTAACAATTTTTTTATTTACATATTGCTCCAATAATGTGGGGTTGGCTAGCTATAGGAAAAATGTTGTATGGTTGGTTTAGGTGCGCTTGAAATTTCAAACAATTTTTAAAACAAAGTCTACTTTTCTACTACAATGGCGAATAGTAAAAATGTATGCCATTGTATTGCTTTTTTCCTTCCATTTTTCTCTTTCAGCTTCCTTTTTTCTTTGTCATATATTGTGGAGTCATGACTAAAACCAAAGCCAACAGTATACAGTGTAGATGCTCCCCAAATTTACCAGTCTAGAATTTGGACCAAGCAACACCTACTTAGGCTCTTTGTTCATTGGGGAAGATGCTGTGCCCTCCTATGCCTTCCATCACATCACTATGCTGCACTTGAGCGTTCATCGATCAAAGCAATGGAGATCGAACAGGGATTTACCAACATGTTGGTTCCCTTTTCGATCAAACTGTCTTCAAGAGGGACCAATGGACCCCATTCAAAGACAGGGTGGCCGCAATCGGCGACCTGCGTGATTTAATGCAGTGATTTGTAGTTTATTGTCTAAAACAGGTTTGGTTAACTCCTATGTTTATTGTCCAAATAAGCTCACAGCAAAGGTATAAACTAGAAACAGTTAAAGCAATATCCTCAAGACATCAAAGTCAGAAAAGGCTTTAGAAAATGTTCTCAACTTTTCTCTGATTGTTCTATTGTGCTCTATTGTTGACAGCCTAAAGAACAAGGGATATGACCTCTAAGGTGAACGTGGTGACCAGGTCAGATTGTATGCCTAGTGCTGATCTTGGCTTCTTATTGATGGCCCTAATAATGAATGCCGCAGCAATTATATGTGAATAACAAACACAGAGTAAAACATTTTTTGGGTGTGAGGTTCCCTACACATGAACTAATCACATAACTCATCAGATTTAAAAGAATGTTTATTATATCTTTCACTTATAAAGCTATATTTATTGCAAATATGTCCGTACATATTAATCACGCTCGCGGCTGTCGGTCGGTGGCAAAATCGGCCGTGGATCGCAGGTGCCCACATGGGCCAACAGATCCCTGTCTCCCCAAAGCATGTCTGTACATGTCTGTAAATCTCTGGTCGATGCCATTAGTTTGAATGGGGACCGGCGTCCCCGTTCAAACTAAAGGCCGGCAAACAAAGGGTCTTGACGTTGCTCTTCACAGCTCATCACCACAGCTCATCTGTCGGCCCCCGCTCGCTACATGTGTGGGGGCCTTAAGTGTAAGGACTTTTCTCCACTTGGCATCAACACGCCTATTTGACTCCTATGGAAAAACTGCATATCCAGTCCGAACCTATTCAGTAAGTTGATGCATTTTTCAATGTGTTTATGTTAGTAACTTGTCGCTGCAATGTCTAAGCGGGTCATGGAAGGAATGGACCACTTTTGTCACTCACCAAACTCCCTACTTTCTATGAAAGCAATACTTTAGGACCAAGACTTGGGTCAATCTAGGATTACACAACTCAATATTGTAACAGATTCCAGCACAATGGAGCACCTTGCACGTTCACAACGCCCCATTTTGCTTGAATCTATTAAAAAGTGTGAGCCATCCAAGCTTCTTTCAAGCGGGATCAACATATTGGAAAACCTTGTATGACCGTGTTCAATTTTGATTTTGGATGGGCACTGCTGTGGCTTCTGTCGTCTGACCGAAGCTGCTGAGTGGGTGCGAGATACTGGGCACCCATGGGTGGGCATGCTGGGTACCCGCGGGCCAATCAGAAGGCAGTGGAGGGCCAGATATGGCCCGCAGGCCATTGTTTGAGGACCCCTGGTGTAAAGCCTGGTTCACACCTATCCATTGTGCAATGCATGCTAACATTAAAAACAGGCCCATTAGATATAAAGTGAACTTCAACACGTGTTATATTTTACTCAACATGGATTTAAAAAAAAATAGATCATGGCACTCTTGCCATGCAGCATAAGGGCCACAAGTTCAAATCTCTACAGAACTATCTGCAAGAAGTGTGTATGTTCTTCCTGTATCTGCATGGGTTTCCTCAGGGTACTCCAGTTTCATCTCACATTCCAAAGACATGATGATAGGTAAATTAGCTTCCCAAAGTAAAAGAATCCCCTGTTAGTTATCCAACCAAAGTAATGGCGATTGAGCAGGGATTTACCAACATCAAAAAAAAAGTAGGCAGCTTCGGGAATCGAAGGAAAAATGTATCCATATATGGGGACCCTAAGGCCATTACTTTGGGGACCATCCAAAGCATCGAATGAGAATTGATTGCTCAAAGTGGTGCGCATCGATACGCTGTTCGATCGATGAATGCTCGAGTGCAGCATGGTGATGTCATCAATCTAGCGGGCATTGGCCCGTGTTTGGGGACCTTGAGTTTACACAAGCAGTTCCAGGGCAGTTGTCACCTGATGGATGCTATTGGTACGTACAAGCAGTCATCAATCACCCATGACCACCCCCATTCTATACCATTGAAAGGCCATCAAGTAGGTGAGATACAACACGGCCCAGTTGTTACAGTTTATGGGTGGTTAAAAGCAGCAAATGGGTGGCTCCTAACTGCTGTACTAAGCATTTAAGAGGCTGAGATCTTGTTTGTATCATTAAGCCTAATTAAGTATTAGATTCAAAGATGTTGTATTCAATATGGAGAAATGGTAGCGCAATTTATATAGATAATATTACTTACCCCCATGATCTTAGTGTGACAGCGAGCACACGTTGGAGCAAAGAACTGCTCATAGCACCGTTCACAGTAAACGCCATTCTGCTCCTCCACAAAACTCACATCAGCCAGGGATGACTTGCAGTGGGCACAGTTAAACTCCTCTGGATGCCAAGATCGGCCCATTGCCACCAAGAAAGGTCCTCTATATAATCATCCGAAAATAAAATATCAGTATATTCATCCAAAACTGCAAAAGGAACCTACCATATTTTCTATTTGTGATTCAGCATTAGGGTGTTGCTTTATAGCTGTAAACCTAACATAAAGGTAGAACCCTGGTCCAGTTCAGTGCTGTTATCTTCCCTGGTAGTTAGTCCGTATGGATTGCTTTGTAAAATGAATGTGGAATATTGTGGAATATTGTTCCCTCTGACCATTTATCTTTATTAGAACTTATTTGAAATATCAGTCAGATTTCTATTCAAGCAAATGATTATTGGATGACCTGACTTGTACATTTCCAGTTCCTTTTCTTGAACACATCTGATTGGACTACATATGGTCAAGGATCAGAAAATCTATTCCTTCCAACTGGTTACTTTAGATAAGTGGTGGGCCCTCCTGGGGGGCGCAAAGGTATTCCAGGGGGGCCCATGTTTGAATAGGGAGGGAGGGGGGCTCGATAATGTTCCTAAATAGAAAAAGGGGGCCCGGCAAGGAAAGTTTGGGAACCACTGATTTAGATACATTTCAGATCTGTTTGTTATATTGGATTGGAAATTGAGGGGAAGTACAAAAAGAAACGTGCTGTGTATCAGACTGTAATGATGATTTAAATGTATATTTTACTTAAAAAACGAAAGTAAAATAGTAACTAATACATGTATAAGTAAAGCAAAGTAAAGCAATAGAAAGACACAACATTATCAAGTTTCTACTCAATGCATATATGTAAAATCTGTGCCATTATATTGTGCTGTACTATCTCTCCTTTAACACACTATGTCTATTTTTATGTTATTGATTTGCTGCCATGTCTGGAGTTCTCACATATACTTCCTCTGAGTAGATCTTTGTATGCTGATTGTTTTGTCTGCTACATAAAGATTTGAGCATACAACAAATTATTCTCTAGTACAGCTGATCAGTCTGCAAGATGAACCTTAAAAGTAAAGCAGGGAACAGATTTTGGAGCCGTCCAACGTCATCACGCTGCTGTCAGCTATCAAAAGAGCAGACATTGACCGTGATTTATGGTCATGTCCGATATCCCTGTTTTCAAGCAGGAATCTGGGATGGCCGCATATGATAATTGCCAGATAGATGGCCATGAGCGCGCACGGCTCTCGAAGCGACCATCGATCTGGCCCATATCTACACAAATGTACACAGCTTAAGGCTCTCCCACCTAACCATCATACTCCTGTAGCTCCTTCTGGGAAGGACTCATTAGCCCTTCCTCCATCTTTCCTAAAACCTCACTCAGCCCCCCTTGGATCCCATTTCTACCCACTTTGCTTTTTTGTCTCTTCAAAAAGAACATTCCAGACTAGTGACACATGAGCTTTGCTTGCTAGGTTTTGATGCAGTGGTTTGTAAAGCTCAGTGGTTAATGTATCACAGGCTTGTTGTATTTTTTATGCAATGCCAATATCACAGCTGGTGACATGGCTGGTGGTGACACAAGGGAGTGGATCCACTGGGCTAACTGCACAGTTGGTGAAGGTGCAGTCTCAAAAGAAACCACCTGATGTTCACCAGATGGTTCCCAGGTTGTGGCCCTCAGATGATTAACAAGGTATAAATGGATAGTCCATGGAACAAGTCAATTGTCAGAATCAGACTGTAGCAGAGTACTGCAGTCTGTGGAATACTCTAGTCCTTTGAGGCAAAGGAAAGGAATATGATACAAAGCTGGAAGCAGACATAGGGCCCCCATACACCTCTAGATTTCTCTGTCAGATTTCCTTTAGATCTCCTTTTGTTTTACCAAAATCATGTAATATGAGGGACTTTCTAAACCATCAAGTCTACCTGTGTACAATCGCAGAGGACCCGGCACTACATAGGTGTTGGTAGATCTAAAGGATATCTGACAAAGAGATCTAAAAGTGTATGGGCAGCTTTAGTGAAAGTGATGGGCACAAATCCCCAAAACCTGTGGGGCATTAAAAATTATAAAAAGCAGCCCACTGTTTTTTGAATGTGCTGTAAGATATGGTGTAGTCTAACTACTGCTAAATAGATCTCTATGAATTATTTTATTTCTGATTTATTTTTCTTGCTTAACTTTGAGCAGTTGTCGAATTATGAGAAATGCCCTGGAGGTGAATGTGGCCATGTGGTGAACATACGTTTGATCTCACCTTCTTATCAATGCTCCACTCACCTAATGATACTGTTGCAGTTTCCACACAGAGGGGTCCTGCTGCTTGCTGGGAATCTCTCAGCACGCTGGATCCTCCCCCGAGGTGCTTGTGAAGGGGGATGGCTCACAGGTTGAGGGGTATAGCTGGGGGTGGTGATTGGAGTTGGAGGAGGAGGTGCTGCTTTGGGTAGGGTATGCTTAGAAACAGTCGTTGTAGATTTGCCTGGTGCAAATTTTTGAGAGAAGGTGTCATCAGTCACCCATGGTGGGCGGCTCGTTGGCTCTTGTGGCTGTGCCTGGTAACTAGGTGCTGGAAAACTGGGTGCTGGAGATGGAGTGTAGCTAGGAGCAGGAGCTGCAAAAAAAAAAAATAGCACCTTTTATTAGAAAAGTAATATACACTTATCTATATCAAAAAAAATTAAATGCAGTACAGAAGTTCATAATATGACCACATACATAATAAAAACATAGTCTAACCAATATATATAAATGGATCAGATTGTAAGATTTACTTAAAACTTTAGGAGTTTGGTGCATTCCTATTTTATAAGGCTGATAATCTAAAGCTCATCCTATTATAGGCTTAACCTAATCCACAAAGGCCTTCATTGTCCAATTCCAGGTCCTTCTCTTCATTAAATAATGCATTTCATGGTTAAAGCTTGCAAAATGACTTCCACTTTCCGAAAATGAACAAATCATAAAATTGTCAGCAGATGAAGTGTAGGGGAAGCTAGAGATTTCAGCGGTGTTATTTGAATACATTAAAATGGATTTACTAGCAACAGCCTTATCTTAAAGATAGCATTGAGCTAAACTTGGTTTTCCCTCCCAACCTTAACCCTAGACATTATTATAATTATTATATACTTTTATCAAAATCCCACTAAAATAAGAGCTGTTTTAATTGTTGCTTTTTAACAGGGCTGGAGTAGAAATTTGACTAGGCTTATTTTCGCATATACTCTCTTCCCCAGCCTATTAGATTGTAAGCCAGACCGGGCAGGGTCCTCTACTCCTCCTGTGTCATAACCTGTTCCTGTGTGTTATCTTGTGTTGTATCTCCACTCTCATGTATTGTACAGCGCTATATAAATAAATGATAATAATAATAATAATGAGAATACTCTGGGTCTTATTCTGACATGTTTTAGTCCATTGGTGGTAAAGAAGGGCATCCGCAGTGGGGTTTTTGAGGGTCAAATTTTTGAGGGGCCTTAGACATTTTATGTGAGTTGTTTTTCAATTGGGAGAAAGGAATTATTTTTATTCACCTCCTGTTGGAAAGTGAGTGTAAAGCTAGGCATACCTGGTTCGATTTTAGCGTTCGATCGCCCTAAAACGATTAAAGTTTACATTGGCCGAATTTAAATCGTATACTGCACACATAGTTTGATTGACGAAAATTGTTCGATACCGATCAAAACATTGATCGGACATGGTAAAAAAATTTAGTTGATTGTACAACGATCAAACTAAGAACGTAGCATTGTGTTTGTTGGTCAGGGCGATTGTATGTGATGAACACATTTATATACGCCTCCTGTGTTTTGCAACCGAAATAAACATTTTGGTTGTATTATGATCGAACCTTCCATGTGGATCTACTTTGGATTCGCTTATGATTGGTGTCTGATTAAAAGCTCAAGATCTAAAATTGAATGGGAAATCGATCATACAAAAATCGAACCGTGTATGCCTAGCTTAAGGGTATGCATCCACGGCGCTGAGGGCTCCGTCAATGTCCCCTGCGTTAAGCGCAACGGGGATGTTGATGTAGCCCATTCGTTTACACACCTACTGCACCGGCAGTTTCCACATCATTGAGGTTGAAGTACTGTACTACATTAACCTACCAACTGGTGGACCGGCTCAACGCTGTGGAAACAGCCAGTGCAGTAGGTGTGTATATGGATGGGCTACATCAACATCCCTGTTAAGGAATGCGCTTGGAGCCCTCAACACCATGGAAACACACGCTAGAACCTCCGAAGAGCGACACTTAAACCTAAACCAACACATTATGAGAGTCAAAAAGAGATTTTTTGGCAAATTCTTTTGCTTTTGAGCCTAACTCTACGATTAATTGAAAATAAATCAGGTTCTAAGTATCTGTAAAAAAATAAGAAGTACCAATTTTTACTCCTCCTTGGTGTTGTCAACGCAGACTCAAAGTTTAGTGGTATGGCTTCCTAGTTCAATGATAACCTGCATCTTTTAACCTAAAGTCTTTGAGCCAAGGTAGGTAATTAAGGTGGCCATATAGGGTTTGATTGTTTCCATTTGATGAACTCAAAAAACGAGTTTTAAGCCAACCCCTAAAATTGATTGCCTGAATCTTAAAGTGATCCGAATCGAACATAAAATCGATCGAGCAGTGATTGGTCATGTTGGTAAATTTCAGTTGATCCTTTAAGTATCTGATGAGTTTTCAAGGTATTTACTCCTAGCTGTACAGTAATTGTGCACTAAATGAGGCCTATATGACAATACATAAGGCCCAATCTGACAAGAGACCAAAATTAAAACAGAGGAAAGGAAGTTGCCAAGACATATTCAGCAACAAATAGTAGCTGTATCTTATAAAAGTATATTGATTCACTAGTACCATACTTAGGAAGGGTGTGCTCACTTTTATTTTTGATTAGAGTTCAACAAATATTTAAAACCAAAACACCAACATGGCTCACATCACATAGGATCTCCTGAAATCCTTTTGTAATGAAAGGTGCCTAGACATGCTCCCAGATTGTATTATTCTTGTTGCCACATAGTGACTGTACAACTACTGCACACGGAGTGGATGATGCATCACAGCTAGTTGGTACATGACTATTTAAACTTCAGAAAACAGCTATGAATTTGAATTCCAAGGGTTTTGGATTGACCGTTTTCTCAATACTGGTTGTTACATGTAATATAATCAGAAGACAATAACAGGAGCAGTGTTTGACCTGCATGGAAATGTAAGAGGTTCTAATGTCAAGGCCCCTGTCCCTTAAAGGTTCTAGGTTACTCATACCAGTAAAATATTCTGTAAACCAGGTTCCAGAAATATCTCTGTGAATTTCTTTTACACTGTGTGATTTTTTCTGTGCTCTCCATCCCTTTCCTATTTTTACATTTTATAGGTATAAAGTGGCTATCAAAGATGGAAGCAATTGGTCTGTAGGCAACAATAATTGTAAAACACTGACTGAAAATGTTGTTGTAATGCCAGTAGAGATGCCCAAAGCAACTAGACTTAGCAACTACAAAGGTATGTTATTATGTCAGCAGGCTCTGATCATCTCCTCTAGAATGTCTTAAAGGTCCCGATACACGTCTAGATTTTTCATCAACTTGATTCAATCAATTTTTTTGTTGATTGATTGAAAATCTATAGCAGCCCACATGGTTAGATCAACCTAAAACAATTAAAATTAGGAAAATAATTGATCAAAAATTTTTAATCGGTTGTATTGAAATTGATTACACTTTCAGTCGATCTCCAAAAAGTTGATCAAATATCTGT
>CM070037.1:23787900-23840342 GCA_036250615.1 Ptychadena robeensis
TGCTGGCTGCTCAGTGGTGCGTTCCAGTGACGTCACAGTGAGCACCCACTGCCTGGGTATGCTGCTGTCTGTAGTTCTCTATTCCCAGAGGTGGACAGAGGCATAGTGAGTGCAGCTGGTAGGTGGGCTGCAGGTAAGGCAGCATTTAGGAGAGGGGTAACAGGATTGGTCAAAGTACACAAAGTGTTAACACAAGGATGGCTGCTTTGTTTAGACTGCTGGCTGTCATGTCATGCAGTGTCATATTCTTTGGACAAAATCAACCTTTGTTATGACTTTTTACATGCATACTGCTTATTACAAATTTTCTAAATATAAGATGTTCTCATATAGATATGTGTAAAAATGACAATGTTGGATTATTTGACTTGTAACGCAACCTCCCTGTTGATTTGCCTGTAGAATGTTTTGAAATGCTATGCATGTAGTATAACGTGAGCTGAGATATTTTACATTCATTGGAGTGAATATGTTTTTCTTTACATAAAGGCCTTTCCCCTTATTTCGCATAACTAACTTTATGTTCCATGATGGAATGTGAAAATGCATGCAAAGACAAAACACACCTAGCAGTGCAAAGTCTCCATACCAGCACAAGCTTCCATAGATCCAATGATCCAATGATTGGAATGCCCTCTAGTGACTATTTTTTAGAATGCAGCTAATAGTTTTTCTACAAGTAGTGGGTACTCATTATACATATGCATAATTAATGTATAGAAGTTTTATGCAAAACCATGTCCATAACGGGGTAAATATATGAACATAGAGTCGTCCAATTTTACCCCCTTACTCACTAATTGGGACTTGGCAACACTATGTCATTCATTAATATAACAAAAAGCCTTTATTAAATATGTCAACTAGTAGTACATCAATTATAAAAGAACTTCTATCAAGGAGAGTATATCATGCAATCTAAAACATTATGGATTACAATCAGGCCAATACATGTATATCATGCAATCTAAAACATTATGGATTACAATCAGGCCAATACATGTTGCATGTATACTATTTACTGTAACAATAACGATTGCTATAGACTAGGTCCGAACTGTTAACGATACCTTGTAATGTATTGACCTGATTGTAATCCATAATGAATTAGACTGCATGATATGCTCTCCTTAACAGGAGTTCTTTTATAATTGATGTACTACTAGTCCATGTATTTAATAAAGACTTTTTATTATATTAATTATTTATAAAGTGTTGCTGGATAAAGCCCCAATTAGTGAGTAAAGGGGAAAATTGGACAACTCCATGGTCATTTTTTTACCCCGTAAGGGACATGGTTTTGCATAAAATGATAATGGGGTGCAGCATTGATCCAGGATTGAGATATTTGGGAAGCCCCTACTGATTATTGAAAATTTGAGAAATGTAAAGAAGTTCCCTACTATTCAGTCTACTCATTTAAAAAGTTCCCATTCAGTGATGGGCAGGTGATACCAATTCATCTTAAGTTCCTTAATTCATCTTGGGTAGAGATGGTCAAGTTTGTTTAAAAAAGTTCAACCATTTTGACAATTTCAAGTTAATTGCAAAGCCCCTGCATGGTATCATCACCAAACTTGCTGGAGATATAGAGAAGGGTTGGGGGTATACTACAAAAAAGGTATGGCTCTAACACAAATAGGTTTTGCACAAATTATGTTCAAAGTCAAGTCAAAATTTCAAAAAATGTAATTTCAACTTTGAGCTTAATTTATGCAAAAACGATTTGTGCTAGAGCAAAACCTTTTCCCCCCTATATTCTCATGGCCCTTCTCTACATCTCCAGCAGTTTTGGTGGTGATAGCATGTTCCAGGGCTTTGCAATCAGCTCACAAAGTCAGCTAGTCTAAAAATTCGACCATCTCTAATCTTGGGTTGCTTAATGGGAAAAGGTCCCATTATGCTACTTGCCTGCTGCAGTAGGCTTTACATGTGGAACCAGAAGATTGAATCCCATCTGTGTGTGCTATAGTCCTCGTACATAACTCTTGTGGATAAATTATTATTTTTCTTGAATTTTCCAAATTTATCATTTCTGTAGCTATAGAAATGTGCCATATCATCTGGACGCATCTCTTCTATTTTGAGCAACTTAGGTGCATATAAAAGTAATGTATCTCATGGAATATTATAGAAGGGACATAAGTCTATTTCCCCACTTAATTTCCAGTTATTACTTCATGTACACGAAGGTGTTGATACAATGAGTGCCTTAAAAGTCCCTGAGTCCCAGACTCTGCTTTGTGTTGAGAGGCATGTGATAGTTTGACCTACCCATCTCTCCCTTCCTTTCCTGCACATGTATGAATATTGTGATGTTGGCATGTTGTAGATCTATTGGGTAGGGAATAATAAAGTTTTGGACATGGAGCTGTGGTCCTTTCTAGTAGTACAACTTGTTTTCAGTAATAAAAGTATTTTGAACCAAATGAAAATCTTACCTGGAGCTGGTTGATAGACGGATGGTTTGATGCTTGCAGTTGTCACTACTCGTTTGGGAGGTTGACCGGACGGCTCATTGTATCCTCCATAAGGCACTGGACCTTTGGCAGAGGTCACTGAAGAAGTGCCATGACTAGATGAACTACAATCAAAAAATATATATAGAAGTGTAAGATGCAGCTGAAATGAAGCAATGTAGATCGGAAGGTTCCTTGTGGCTGTTGTAATCAGAATCTCTACATGCCCCTAGATAACTGCATACATAGGGTCCTTTTGCTCTTTACAACTATTTCCCTCCTTGACACTTTTATCTCTTACCACGTACACAGAATAAAATTAAAACAGAGTGTTAGTTTATGTTCATACCATTTATAAAGTAAAATAAAGTAAATAAAGTAAAAATGAAGCAAAACACCAACACACAAAAATGAAATAGGCATGCACATGATACAGCTACATATAGAGATCTGATGGGATTCATGCATTTTATTAAATTGATGCTTTTGGTACCACTAGTGTACCAAAATCACCAGGTCCAGGATAAAATCAATCCCATTGCCTGATCTTGTTTCATGTATAAGCAGCACTGGTCTCCATTTCTCTTAATCAAGGACTGTTAAGAAGTGTGAAGTACACAAAGCCATGACATAGCATTCAGCACAAAGATATGGACTTTTACAACAAACAGTTCAAGAAGCAAAGTGCAGTAACTTGAAGCAACCAATCAGGATTTACTGAGTGTATGAAACAGACGCTGGTTGACATGGGTGCCCCAGTTTGAACTTTACAAGTTGCACCTTGCTCTGTTTTAAATCTTAATGGTCATTGTAATATCTGAACATCAATGAAAGAACTGAACCATGATATATTCTTCTTCATTGGTTTCACTAGTGTAAGAGACAGGAAAGATTCCAATGACCAGTCATGTAGAGAAGTGATATGGATTTGGGGTCGGGAAGGGATCTGGACACTTTATCTACTGCTTTGTACAAGGTTGTTATTGACCCACACATCTGTATATTCACTATACAGCTCTGTCGACACCTTATTTTAAACATAAAGCACACCACACCTTTACCACAATGACAATACCCGACTTTAACCAATATTAACACATAATGAGCTGGTAGTTAGGATCTAACTTATAAAACAGTACTAGGTTTAGTAAGCTGGTTACACTTTATATTATAGGAGATAACACTACACAGATAGTAGCTATACCTTATTTTCGACTGGTAGCTGGAAGAGAAGGTTGCTTGCTGATGATAGCTAAAAGAATAATGAAAGGTCATGTATGTTATACTGTGCGACATCTATTCTTCTGATTGTTTCCCATGTGGCTGATGACATCTTTCTAAATATAACCCCTACAAATATTTGCAAATGATTGCACTAGATGTTTAACTCCATTAATACTATTTAACCCATAGTTTCATATTGTAAGGCTTTGGTATTGTTTTTTGCTCAAAGTATTCAGGTCCCAAAATGTATCATCATTTCTTATAGTACAGATGTAACCGCAGAACCAGTAAGCCATTTCTTGTACTGAGGCTCAGTTGGTAATTGGTTCATGAAAGAAACGGCCTCCTGTAAACGTCATATTTCCTTTTGTTTGGGCTACTCCAACATTTTTTATAATTCATAGATAAAGAGGAAATAGAGAAGGGTTAAAAAATGTTCCAGCAGTGATGACTTGGCCAACAAGTGAATACTTTGGCTTGCATGTTTTTCATCTCCTTGAATGCTCCATATTTTTAAAGGTACATGGTACAATCTGGGATTGTAATTGATGATCTTTTAGCACTGGTAAGTGATCAATTCATTTGAAACCAAAGAAGTGATGGGACACCTGACCTGAATTCCCATTCCAAGCCTGTGACTTGGACTTTCTTGGACATATATAAAGGAAAATTGTGAAACCTTAAAAAATGCAATGATCAAAAAATTAAGGCTACGTGAGATGTATGTAATTTCGGTTATATAAATTTATGTTATGTGATCATCATGTATACACTACGTTATGTAATTAGCCCTCCATACACCTTACAATCTTACCATACAACATCTGTAAAATTAACATTTCTTATACCAAAACCATGTAATAAGAGGACCTTTCTAAACGATCACATGTATTCTATCAGGGAGGACCCAGCACTACATAGTTGTTGGTAGATAATGGAAATTGTATGAAGTGATCTAAAGGTGTATGGGGGGCTTCAACGTATCTATATCAAATTACTACTGCTTTGCTGTGAAGCAATGCTTTGACCTTCTAGATTCATTGGCCATTAGCATCTCCAAAGCATTAGTAATGTGACCACAGCTAATGAGGCATAGATCACAAATATTATGTCAAAACTCACCAAAGCCTTGGCATTCGTCATTTGAATGCTTGTGTTGAAAGTTATAGAGCTTTCTGCAAGTATTATATAGAGTTTTGTGCTTTTTTACGGCAAGGCAGTAAGATAAATTTAATTTTTTTTGGTATAAGTCTACTTTGATTTTTTCCAGTACACATTTGCATATTTGAAAAGAACACACCTATTTCTGTCATTATTAATAAATGATAACTCCAGAATTTGGTTTGTCCTGTCCAACTAGGAAAGCTATGATATATGTTCTTTACACAAAACAGTTATTATAACGATGTAGAAATGTCTTAGAATCAGCGTATGAAATTTAATTGCTGCAAAGGAGAAAAGGATATGATTGGAAAACCAACAATCAAGTGAACAAAATATAAGGATGATTATTTCAGAGAAAGGGCAACACCAAAAAAAGCTTATTGTTAGCTAGCAATACTAAGCAAAGTGAAAACAAACTTAGTCAAAATCACAGCTAAAACACCGCTAAGAGCACGCGCTTTGTGGAATTGGATATTCCACAAAAAAACCTTGAGTGCTTGTAAGGTGTGAACACATATTCCTCCTTAAAGGGAAATGACCACTTGATAGAAAATTGACATACTTAGCATTTCCTCATCAACAAAGTTAACAGAGCTAACCTGGAACTGAAGTTGTGTTGCTCTCATATGTTTTGGTTGACCATTAATACCAATGTAAGATGTTATATGTCAAGAAGTAAACAATCTCCTGTTGGTCACCATGCTAATAAATAAAGAAGGGTTTGTAGACTAATATTTCATGGCTCTAGTAATCTCAAAGTCTCAAAGTAATGAACCCATTGGGTCAAATTTTATGTTGATTACATGGGATCCTTTCTAGTTCCCTTTGTGTTAGACAATAGAAATTAATCATTAGATACATTTCCAACACAATTTTTTATAGAAATCAGTAAAACGTTTTGGATAGCCTACGTCTCCCCTTCAAACTTAGTTGGAGACTTGGAGACTGATTTTGCTTCCTACTGAGGTTCATTTGTAGAGCCTAGTCATGGAGTAACTAAACCACGGTATGGAGAGAATCAGGGATGAGGTGTAGTATGCACCCAAGAAATGCACTTACATTTATTGAATGCCATGAAAAGCAGTGTGCAGAGTTATCTTAATCCACAAATTGGAGGGCGCAGATGGATCCCAGAGCATTGTTGCTATCTATGATTCAATAGAGGCATACAGAACCTGTAGTATTTATACCCAAACACTTTTACAAATGTTGGTGCTGAATGACTGCCCTACCCTGTAGTAAAATTATTTAAAGGTCAGGCATCTCTAGTTTTGATCTGGTAAATTGAGTATGAGTGTAATAAAATATAATAAAATAAAATATAATGGATATTTATAAATATAAATAAAATTATAATAATAAAATATAATGAAGAACCATGACCATTAGAAAGATGTAAAAAATGCTAAATGCAATTCAAAGAGAATGATGATTTCCCTTTAAGCCTTGTCTGACAACGGAGCAAGTAGGGCCAAGTACTGATCCCACCCACTTTTATACTTTATCCACGTTGTCTGACTGTGGATGGAGAGTTACTGACCCCTCAGCACTGAAGGAAGGAACTTGTTAATATCTAGCCAGCTGCTGTAGCTGTACCTCGGAGTTACTTTTCTTGGTTGATATGAGACACCAGTTCTTTTGGTTGTTACGTTTCTCTTCTTGAGCAGAGGTGGAGAAGTGAATATGGGTGTAATATAAAGGGCTTCCAAGGCTGGCGGCAACATGGGAGACCAATAACTGTGTCTACCCGGTGAAAAAAGTTGCATAGGAAAAAAAGGAACACATCAGGATGTATAACTGTTGTAAGAGTTAAATGTTAGATGGTAGTATCCTGGGACTTTACTTTGTTCAGGCCTTCAAAAACTTTTTTAAGAAATAGTTCCTGTTGTAGAGTTTGATTGCTTGACCAAAACAATAAATTCCAAAGATTTGGATAAAAGAGTATAAATTATGTTGACAATTTTAATAAGTAGACCAGATCCAGATGTAATGTTCTCTTGCCATGGATATCTAGACAAAGAAGATAGACCAGGCTCTCTTACCCAAACGTTTTACATTCCAGCTCTAAACAGAACCCTTGTTGCATTATTCCTATTGGTCTACTGCAAATTTACAGCCTCCAAACACCCATTTCATGATGTGCATTATGATAAGGCTTTATAGGGCAGTAAGTCCATTTATTACTCACAATATTGTTCTGCTGCTGGTAGTGAATCTAAGCAAATGACAATGAGTAGAGATGTTGCGAAATTAAAACCCCAGTTTATTTGTGAGTTAATTGCAAAGTTCCTGTATTTAGTGAAGGGCTGTGGTGACATAAATAAAAAGTTAAGCTGAAAAATATTTTTTTTTGTAATGTTCCCACATTCCTTCTCTACAATATCCAGTAAGTTCATTGGCTTTGCAATTAACTTACAGTTAGCTAGTCAAAACGAGCAAAAAAAAAAGTACCATATCTATCAATCAACTAAGATTGCCCTTATGATACTGTTATGACTGTTACAGCTCAAACATGACCCCAGAATGTATGCATTGTGGTACAGAATTGACACCATTGCTGTAATAGGAGTGATGTCTGGAGTGCAACTGTGTTTTGCAGTGTACCCATAGGAAAAATGCTAGAATGAGTCATTTTGATCAATATTCAGTTTGAATAAATCACTTAGAAAGTGGACAAATAATCGTGTACTAATCCATCATTTCTAGTAAATAAGCATATACCCAGGGGTGCACATAAGTGGTACTCTGGTACTCAAAAGGGGCCAAAAACTAGCTCTGCGTACCTGCATTATTGTTACAAAGCTTGTATGCGTACTAACAACTTGAAGGCACTCCGTGTCTGTGCGGCCGCAGCAAAATGCTAAATGTCACTTGGATAACTGCAATATGAATACCTATGAAAGGTTGCAGTTGTGTGAAATTGGGAATGTAAATTAATAATCCAACAAAAAAGATTGGAGCTCTAAGGGTATTGGAGATTTGGCAATCTGACAAGAGAAAAGCACTGTGTGACAGCTAGACTATGACTATGAAAGGATGACATTTGGACTGCTGGTAGTCTGGTTAGTTACTACGCCAGAAAATGTCAGGGTTGCACTACTGAGGTATGAGATCTGGGGGTTCAAACATGTTGTAATGTGAAAGTTACATTTGACCCAAATCCAGCTGGTGATCTGTGGATGGAGACAGCTAATAGGATGATCAACCAGGAACAGGGAGGTCCATCTGCAGGTGGATCTACCATGCAGGAAGCTGATGCAGAGGACAGTGAGAAAAACCATGCTACATATGGTATGAGTACCAAACACTATCTCCTGGTACTCATCTGAGGAGCTCACTAAAAAAGTTATGTGCACCCCTGCATATAATCTGCATTAAACAATGTGGCTAATGTTACAGGAATGAAAAGCTGGCCTCATTTCTATTCACATAAGGAGGTAGTACAGCATGTTCATTCAGGAGGTAGACAGTTCATATCCCTATGAACCAATGGCAATGCTCCTTGCAGGGGACTATAACAGGGCTGTGCTACTTGCTTTTGTGAATGGCTATAAGTGCCAAGCCAAGTCAAGTGAATATATCAGTCTAAGTCTAATTTTATGATTCACATAAATTTAGCCAATAAATAAATGTTTGCCAATTGGAAATACTGTGAGAATATATTTAGTGGTGGTATTAACCACATACTGTCCTTAAGTGTCAGAGGTTGAGGAAAGCCACAAAGGTGTTACTAACAAATAGTATAATAAATGACTATGCAGATCAATGTAAACATTTTATTGATATTGCAACAAAAAGGTTACACCATAGAGCCTCTTAGTGTATTTCGGGAACCCACATCCCAAATATAATACAAGAACAAGTATAATGGGCAGAGGGACCAGAGGTCCTGGTATGACTGTCCATCAGGTTTCTCCCCACCGAAGTAGGGACAAGGGGACTTTCCTTGGGCACCCACACTGTAAAACACGTTGCCCTGAACGGTTATCAGACGTAAACAAGTGTAGTAATGATATAAGTAGAGTACTTAGGTACAAATGAGGAAACAGTTCGCAAATAAGATAATCGAAGATTAGATGGTTCAAAATTAATATAAAAAAAAGGTCCAAATGAAAAGTTTCCACAGCTGTGATTAAAAAGGAGGTTTCACATTTATTCTTGAAAATTCTGGTGTCACCATTTATTCTTGAAGATTCTGGTGTCACATCACCAGTGAACGAATGCTGTCCACCCTAGACAATGACCCTCGTGGCCCAACCGTTGGTGTAGATTTGGATAAAGGTTTCCAAGCACCTCGACGTGCATTTCAAAGAGTCACGGTCTTCATCAGGAGGTGTGGGTGAATATCATGAAGTGGTCCTAAGGTGAATGCTTTTCTGGCTGGCGGGCCGCTAGGGTAGAACGAAGGGCCTTTGCATGGAGCAGAGGAAGGGGTGATGCAGGAGGGTACACCTATTCCAACTGAACGTTGGTAGAGACGATGAGCAGGTACACAGGTTAGTTGAGTAGTCGGTGTAGTCTATAGTCATCCCAGGTGGAGGAATGGTGTCCCTCAGGTCAGATCCCCCTGCATGTGCACCGTGTGTGAGACCGTGACTCTTTGAAACGCGCGTCGAGGTGCTTGGAAACCTTTATCCAAATCTACACCAACAGTTGGGCCACAAGGGTCATTGTCTAGGGCGGACAGCATTCGTTCACTGGTGATGTGACACCAGAATCTTCAAGAATAAATGGTGACACCAGAATTTTCAAGAATAAATGTGAAACCTCCTTTTTAATCACAGCTGTGGAAACTTTTCATTTGGACCTTTTTTTATATTAATTTTGAACCATCTAATCTTCGGTTATCTTATTTGCGAACTGTTTCCTCATTTGCACCTAAGTACTCTACTTATATCATTACTACACTTGTTTACGTCTGATAACCGTTCAGGGCAACGTGTTTTACAGTGTGGGTGCCCAAGGAAAGTCCCCTTGTCCCTACTTCGGTGGGGAGAAACCTGATGGACAGTCGTACCAGGACCTCTGGTCCCTCTGCCCATTATACTTGTTCTTATATCTTATTGATATTGTCAGCTTTTTTTTATTGACGGCAGTGTCTCTTCAGGGATTGGCTAGCAAATCGTTTGCATGACTTACTAGTCATAAATGACTTCTGCTGAAAGACCTACAAACTTCAAACAGGCAAATACATTTTGCCAATTATGAGTTCCTGATTTCTGTGTGCCAAATGACAGTATAGTTCATATATATTTAGAAAACTATTTGAAAAGTATAAAAAAGGCAAATGTGACTCAGTGATCTCAGTAATTTCTTGGAACCTTAACAGCGCTGACTTAGGCTGTCACCTTGGAAATACTTCTCTTTCAATCGGGCAACATTGAGAGAGTTAAAAACAGGACAAACTATAACACAGCAATCAGAGCTATAAAAATGAAAGTATTTTCTATTACGTAAATGTTTGCCACCATGACTTATAAAGCCTACTTTAACAAATGTGAAGGCTAGAGATGGTTACTTGTAAAGCTCCTGAACATAGTATTATCTCCAAACTTGCTGAATATGTATGGAAGGGTTTAGGGCCCAGGTGCCCAACCTGCGGCCCTTTGGGTGTTTTTCGATGGCCCCCACAGTCCTCCACTTGTGGCCCCCGAAACCTAACTGTTAATGCATAGGGCAAAGGAACGTACCCCCCCCCCCCTAGATATGTGCCCAATAGATATCATCAAAGGCTTTGATTAAATCTATGAAGCACATAACCTTTGATGATATAGATCACACACAATGTGCTTTACCACACTACAGTGTTCCCTAATGCTTCAAGTATCATTTAAAACAAGTTGTGTTATTTAAAAAAAATTAAATAATGTCTTCTAGCTTTGCCTGCTGTCATATTTTTTATAAAAAAATGCTCATACAAGTCAGTATAGATTGAAAAAGTTATGTGCGTCCCTTTACTGATGCTGAGGGCCGCACTTGTGGCCCTCCATAGCAACTCGGTTGCCCACCACTGGTTTAGGGTATACTAAAAATAAAAAAAATAAAAATTAAATTAAGGTCAAAGTCAATTTGAAGTTTACACTTCGAACTTAATTTATGCAAAAACAACATATTCTAGAGCAGGTAAGTGTAATATCCCTTCCATCTTATTTCCCTCCCCTGCTTGTGCAAATAATGCGGGAGTGGGAAGTTAGGAGGGAGAGTAACGCCAAAGGTTAGGATGGAAGGGGCATTACTTTTCCTCCTAACTTCCGTGACCCCTGTGAAATGGTTGAGAACCACTGATCTAGAGCAATGATTTTTTTTTTTTAATATTCCCACAACCCTTTTCTACATCAATTTTGGTGATAATATTGTATTCAGGGGCTTTGCAATAAATTTACAAAGTCAGCTAGTCGAAAATAATTGACCATCTGTTTTTGCATTTGAATCCAGGTGGCTTCTTTAATAATTTACATTGTAAGAGCACACACAATGATAAACCTAAATCATATGGGGAAAAAGAAATATTTCCTGAAAAAGGAAGGCGATTCTTTATAACATTTCTTCACCAAAGCTGAAATATGAAAATTCAGTTAGATGTGGAAATATCCCAGCTTTGCTAACCTGTAAATATCCTGTAATGGAAAAAACTGTGGTATTTAATAGGAAATAATCTGGAAAGAGCACCTGTGGATATAAAAAGTCGCTCCCAAATTTTGTACAGCACTAACCTATGTTTCTTTGTTGTTATAGGAAGGAACATGGTGATGAACTAAACACTGAATTGAAAGTAAGGTAATCATTAGGTTTAGAGTTTTCCAATCCTCACATTTGAAAGTGCTGGAATGATTCTTGTTTGGTAAGGAGGTAATAATTCATAAAGCAATAACATTATTCTAGTAATCCAATGTATCCAATGAGTGAATGTATCCACCAAAATAATCACCTATAAAACTTAAAGCGGACCTACCACCAGAAATCTATATTTTCATGAATGGCACTAGAGGTGTATATAATAATGATAGGGAGGAATGCAGTGAAAAAGAAACGTACCTGTAATGACCAATTTAATAAGATAATCCCACAGCTCTTCTCACTGCCTGGTTCATTTTAGGCAGAAATAGGCAGGAAGCAGTGATCTGTTTTGAAAATTCCCATAGAAGATCATTGAACGCCCCCCAGTGGCCACCCGCAATATTGTTCCCCCAGTTTCATGTGTTGCCTTCAGTGAACCAGGAAGTGAGGGTTATCTTGTTAAAATGGTCATTACAGGTACGTTTTTGAGTTTTTTTTACTGCATTACTCCCTATTATTGGCACTTCATAAAAACATAGATTTCTGGTGGTAGGTCCATTTCAAGAATGCATCTGGCATTTATTGAAAGGGATAAACCTTTTCTAAATATTAGTATTAATTTAATTTCCCCAAAATAAATATTGGTGATGGCTGGTTATGGCTATTAAAAAAGACCTTATATGTTCCAAAAACTCATCAACACTGTGGTTCATGAACAATGACCTGTTGCATGCGAGAAAATGGAAAACACATGTTAACATGATTTAAACATGAAGCAAAAAAGCAAATGTATACCTAGACTGTGCAGAAATGGCACAAGATATAGTGGAGGCTGCAGCAGATATGTTCTTAGTGCCCAGGTTGGGTTTGTTCTGTGAAGGAGAGATGCTGGCAGCAGTTGGAGCTCTGCGAATGACACAGCAATGCATGAGACACAAAACAGACAGACAGATGAAATGCAGCGGAGACCTTTGTTTACCACATTTCCCAAAAAAATTCCACAACAAGCCATTCATTAGCAATGGAAGACCCAGACAACAATTATGGTCATTAGATACCGTTCTACTCAGCTTACTTCAATCATTATTGACCTAATCCAATAACATTAATATATTACCTTTGTTAGGCATAAGAAATGCCAAAATAACCACACATCACAAAACAATATTATTATATAATTTGGGGCTAAACATGATGACAGCCCACTGGCCCACTGGCACATTTGTAACATTAAAACCAGAGGAACATTCCAACTGGATAGGCCAGCAGTGGTAGGCTCAAATGATGTTATTTTTAAGGTTCAAGTGATTGAGAAAGTATGTAGCTTTATATCATCCACCCATTGGTGGATGGTCTTTAGGGCAAACGGCTCAATTTGGTTTATTCAATCAAAACAAAATATCAGATGGGGAAAATGTAAATAACAACATTTGGGTTTTAACTACTTGGTAAGTTACATCCAAAAGCATCTTTCTCACATTTACAAAATTTTCTTTGGTTGAATATATTTTTTTGTACTGTGTAGTTACTGTTAATGTTTAGAAGTTGGAAGGTTTTTAGCAGCATAACGTTAACACTTAACAGCTCTCATATAGCTAAGTAGAACTTAATATGTAATGAAAGCGTATCATTAGCAAACCACATAAAATGCACAACATACATGTTAACATTATTAAATGGTCAAATAAACCAGCCTATTATATACTCCACTGCCACCTGAAAAAAAGCTAAAACTAATGATTGTTAACCCTTATTTATGTTATATATACAGAAAAGTAAGATGTTGTTTGAGTAGAAAGACAATTTGACTTATTTACTTAAAAAAATAGTATTTTGTTAAAATAATATGAATCTTCAGTAATTACCCCATCATGCAAAAACTGATTGCATACAATTGCTTTATCAGTGACAACAAGCATTTTCTTTTCACCTGATTGGATAATTGATGACATAATTAATTGAGGCTAACACTCCACTATGTGCTGGCATCCGGTGATGTCCGCACAAGCCTCTGTTACGTACCTGTGGACGCGGATGGACTGTGTTGACATTAACGTGACGGAGGCTCTGACAGACTGATCAGGAGCTCTGATGGGCTGTGGAGACAGCCATGTCAAAGCTCCATTGCTGTCGACGGGCGGCTTGTGCACTCAGTTAAAATCCCTGTGTTCACAGCAGGGTTTTAACGGGCAGTGGAGCCCTAGCCTAAAGAATTCTTGAAGCAAATTAGTCTTATTTATACCTAAACAGTTCTTCTAAGAGCGACAGTTGTTCTGGATAACAGACTAAACCTTTTCTTGTGCAGAATAATGGCATATTATTGCTCAGATTCCTAAAATGTCGGAACATAATGTTTAACTTGTATATAATAGAATTTGGAATATAATGTTACATTTTATATATATATATATACTATAGATACAATAAAGACATTAAGTCAAAACCAATTTCCTCAAGCATTTAAGGTCTCATGAATCGACCAATTACTGAAAATTTCTGTCAACTGTTACTTGCTTTGAAATTTTGAGCAATTAGTTGATTCTTGGGACCTAAAATGGTTGAGGAAATTTTTTTTGTCTTGTTGTATATATATATTGTATAGTTATTGTTTCTTACAAACTTTGTGCAATAAAGTGAAAATTTTTTAAGATGAAATATGTGTTATGCCTTCTTGATGTGTACATCAGCCATTAATGGTCCTATTTAAATGGCTGGCAATTAAACACATCATATGAATAGGCGAGAACAGCTTCAACCAAAACCTGTATATTTTTATTTAATGAATTTGTATAGGTTAACATAGCTTGTGAACATACAAACACCTGCTGAAGTAAAAAGAGCCACAATAGCACATTTCTTTAAATATTAGTCACCTGGTTGCACATCCATCCACTACTGTATGGCCATCTCAACAAAGGCACAAGTCAGCATCTGTAAGGACCACTTTTGGTACCACGTAGGCCAGCAGTTCTCAACTTGTGGGTCGGAAGCAATCTTTTCACAGGGGCACCATGTTCACTGAAAGCATCAAAGCTAATGCTCACAAGCAGGGTGGGAAGTTAGGAGGGACTGTAAAGCCCATTTCTTTCTAACTTAGAAGGGATGAGGCATTACTTTTTCACCCGACACATCATTTGCACAAGTGGGGTGGGATAAGAAGAAGGAGGGGCCATTACACTTACCTGATCATGCTGAAAGTGGAGTGTCAATTCCTGTATTTGGAATGCAGACGTGGCACTCAACTCTGGCACTTTCATGTTCAAAATACAGGAAGTGACACTTTGTGATGTTAATTTCGGGGGCGCGGATCTTAAAAGGTTGAGAACCAATGACATAGACAGTTGAACTGATCAATTTGCCATACTGACATGGTCATTCTTTTAACACATTTTACTGAATTCTTTTATTTGAATGATTGAAACAATACATACAAAAGGAAAGCAAATAAGAAGCATTACCTTTCGCTGAAAGGTGAGAAAGCAGCAGGGGGAGGAGAGACAGAGGAAGGAGCTGGAGTTGGAAGCGGTGATGCTGGGTATTGTGTTGTGTATAGCTCAGCGGTAGCAGTTTGATTTGCAGAAGCGGCAGGGCTGTTCACAAATTCTGCGTTGCCTGGTGCTGGTGCATGCTCAGCTGGGCTACTAAGTAAAGTTAAATCAAGTAAGAACACAGGAAGTTGTAGAAGTACCCATCAGGAAGAAACTCCTACCATATCCAAATACATTTTATTTCACATATTCCAATTTTCTACATATTGTCCTTGCTGAGCTTGCATGAGCGGGAAGTGGTAAGAGAAGCAGTAAAAAGTCAGAGATTACTTTTTAAAGAAATAGGCAAGTAAATAACAGTTTAAAGGAAATGCGAAGACAGGTAAAACCAGAATGCAGCCTGAAAAAATAAGGTCTAGGTTAATATAATCAGATGTCAGCAGTATTGCTGTACTCAACAGCTCCAACATTTCATGTTTCATTTGGAAAATTTATCAGTTGTGGACTTTTTCTTCTATTTCTTCCAATGAAATAAAGAATAAAGACATTCAGATATTATATATCCTGACAGTACAGTCATACTGGTTACATCAATGCTTCATAAGCTTTTAGTGCAAAGCCATTCCACTCCAAGTACCTACAATTGTCAATATTCCGCTTATATATGTTCTGTCAATATTCATTCATGACAGTTCAGAACTGTAAAGGTGGGCATACATGGGTTGAAAGCCATTCAATTGGTGAGCACAGCGTTTAAAGGTCTGGTAGTCTATTGAACAGCGAATCGATACACACCACTTTGCGCATTCAATTCCCGTTCAATACATTGGATGCTGATGGATGGATTTACCAACATGTTGGTTCCCTTTTGAGTGAGAGGGAGTGAGTGAATGGGATTGATTGATCCCACTCGAAGAAAGGGTGGCCGCTTTCAATTCCCGAACAATCGATCACTGCAAACATGCACGGTGGTAGATTTTTCAGGAATCTAAAAAATCGACCCGTGTAAGCCCACCTTAGTTTTCCATTTATATAATATTCAAGTAGAAACATTTCAAGTGTCTAAAGCCCCCCATAGACAGGCAGACTCCTCCATACAACTTTCATGAGACCTACCAACAACTATGAAGTATAGTGACCTCCCTGATAGAATACATTGTGATGGAAGGTGTAGAAAGGTCCTCCTATTACATGGTTTTGGTAGAAGAAAAGTTGGTTGTACAGAAGTTGCATGGAGGAGTCTGCCTGTCTATGGGGGGCTTAAAAGGCTAAGTAACAGAAAAGCAAACAAAACGTTTATATATATAGTTAAATCTGACAGATTTCATTTCCCAATGCTTTCCCCTTGACTCAAGTTAGAGTATCTCCACTCTTGTTGTCTCTTGTTTGGCTCAACTGAGTCCTTTTCTGGTGGGAAACCAAGTAGTTTAGCTATATACCGGATACTATGATGCCTCCAACTGTAGACTAGTATACTCATTTTGATCTAACTTTGATCCATCAACACAGGCCAAAACAACTTTAAATTAATCGTAGTCAATAGTTACACAGAGGAGGAGGAGTTGGCTTTTCGAGGCTTTGTTTGCCACTTTGCCAGAATTGAAGGCCTGGTGGCCCTTAACATAGTCAAAAGAAAGAGAAGATGAGTTAATTCCCATATTAGAAAGTAGAAAGGACAGGAAGGTGCCAGCCTACAGTGTAGAATGGCCAAGTGAAGTTTATGGTAGCGAATATAAAGGACAGATCACTCTCCAAGAGCACAAAAAAACAGCACAACACTACAAAGTAAAATGGACAGATGAGTTCCAAGGTAGGAAATAGAAAAAAAAGATAGTTATTTAGCTAGTCTTTAGTTTAAGCAAGAGAGCAGAATGGACAGGTGACCTCCAAACTAAAGGACAGAGAAGACAGGTCATGTCCAAGCAGAAATGGCAGATGAGTTCCACTCTAGAAAATAATAAGAATAGGTGGAATTAATCTAGAAATAGAAATATAGGAGGATAATAGAGATAAGAAGTAGAGTAGAAAGGACTATTCAGCTAGATTCGAGTCAGTAGAAAAAGCAGCCATATATTGAAGAAACTATAGGTAGCCTCTAAACTAGAACATAAGTAAAGAGGATATGTGAACATAGCAAGGGTGAGCTCATAGCTTCAAAAAAGAAAGGGTAGGAAAGCTAAGTATGTAGATCCATGCTAGGAAATAGTAAAGAGATAGGTGGATTACATGCTAGAAATGAGAAGCAAGGCTTCATGCTAGGTCACAGGTGAATTTTAAGTTTGAGAGTTAAAGAAAAGCTCAATGATAGAGATTAAAAAGGACAGATCAGCTGTGTCCGTGTAGAAAGGATATGCGAGCTTCAAGTTAAAATGCCACTGGCCAGTTCTTTAGCTGACACCACACCCAACCCATAAATGTGTGCATTTGAGACTTTCAGGATAGAATCGCCCAGAAATTGAATGCATGGTATGGTTGCGATCGTTTTCGCAAATTAAAATTGATTCCGGATTTGACGTGTATACCCAGCTTAAAACATAGAAAATAAAGGGGCTGCACACTAAAGAGTACAATGGTTGGTGTGCTAAGTAATAGTTTAGAAAGGACATGTGAGTACCATGCTAAAGAATCAAAAGTAGGAGAAAGCTTCATGATAGATGCCAAAAAAGACAAATAAACACCATGCTAAAGAGTAGAAAGGACAAGCAAACTGGTGGTAGAAAGTGAATACTACAACTGGACTCCAAGCAGGCAGCAGATAAAAGAATAACAAGTACTGATGAGCTCCACGCTATAGAGTGGAAAAGATAGGTGAGCTACAGCAAGTAAGTGAGCTAGAGTACAATAGACAAATTCATGATAGAGAGTTATATTTGAAGATGAACCTAGATTTTAGAAAAGACTGCTTAGAACAAAGGACAATCAGCCCCACGCTAAAGAGCAGGAAGAATGGCAAGGAGGGAATACAGCAGATAGTACATGTTGGCTCTAGTTAGAGAATAAAAAGGACAAATTAACTTGAAGCCCAATGTGAGTACAGAGGACAGGTCAGCTCAAGGCTAGAGGGGAAACAACAGGTAGGTTCCATGCTACAGAGGGTAAATGATAGGTGGGCTTTGTGCTTAAGAGTAGAAATTATTAAATCTATGCTTGGAAATGGGAAAACAGCTATGCCTCATGCTTGAAAAAAATAAGGACAGGCATGCCTAAAGGTACCCATACACGTTGCGATTTGTCGGGGACTGATGTGATATTCGATTTCGACGCCCAATTTTTGCTTTAGTGCTAATTTTAAAAGTCGGTCGGATGCCCGACTTTTCGGCCCCGATTAGACACCGACCGATCGGCTGCTTGGATTGGGAATCTTTTAAAAGTGGCCGACCGACCGAAAATTACAGGCATCCTCATTTGGGACCCGACCGACTTTTCGGCCGATTTTTCTAAAAACAGCATCGGTCGGACTACATTTGCATGTTAGGAATCCCGAACGATCGACCTACCCGGCCGACCGGATCGGTCAGAAGGGCTAAAATCGCACGAAAAATCGCAACGTGTATTGGTACCTTTATGTTTGAAATTTGTAAAACAGATGGGATCTATGCTTGTAATTGGAAAGGACAGATGAGCTCTTTGTAGTGGAATGGAATAAAGGTGAACTATGTTCTCAAGAATAGGCAAGGAGGCAGGGGAGATTTGTGCTGCACTATGGAAGGGAATGCTGATTGCTGAACAACAGAAGAGGTGGGTGATGTCATTCCATGTCCATGGTGCCCAACCGTGCCCTATTTATTTTCATGAGCAAACTGTGCCGAACACGGGGAAAAAAAAGTAGTGTACACCCAGCCTTTCTGATGTAAAAGAAACAGGATGAGACCTTCAAGGCCAGACCTCCTAGAGTAGGCTCTAGTCATCTGGACATGACATGAAGTTATAAGGTAATCCCCCTCACTAGCTTCTGGCAATGGGAAGATACAATGGCAGGAAAGACAATCAATGTCTTGCTGTGCTGTTAAAAAAAAGTCCTAAAGGTATTCTTAAGATGCCTATACATGCATAGATATGCGTTAGATCAATGGCCACTTCAAGCACTGTGCGCGCTCACGGCCATCTATATGGCACATATCTTATGTGGTCACCACTGTCTTCGAGGGAGATCAATCCTGCTCGAAAACAGGGATATTGGACATTACTGTAAATCACAGTTGATGTCCATAGCTTTGGAAGGGGACGGCATACAAAGGGTCCCGGACGACCCTCTAAGGATTCATCTATAGAGGGAGAATCTGCCCATGTATGGGCAGCTTTAGACCCTTTTTCCCCTACACTTTTTATCTTATCCACACCTTTTTTACATGGAACAGATGGGTCATGTTCTCCTTTTTCCCTATGAGCTATGATGTAGTTCAAGCAAACTTGATTTTTATAATATATTCTGACACTGTGTTAAGGGAAACTATGAAAATGCCCACACGTTTTGTCAAGCATTTTACTTGCTTTACATATGCAGTTTGTTTTATTTGTGAACCCAGCAGGAGTCTGTATGTATTCACAAGCATGAGGTTTCCCTGTCTTATGCAATTTGCACAAAATGTATATTGGTTCAAAATGTATAATGGTTAAAATATTTTCTGTTGCTAGATTTTACAATCAATACAATTCTGTGACGTCCTTCTGTAGCAAAAAAAATAGGACAGATGTCCACATATTTAAACACGACAGACCAAAATGTCCATCCAGGTTATATGGTAGTTATATTCCCATTGCCATCTTTGATATATGGGGAAATAGTTCAAAATTTCCCTCTTAGAGTTTCTGTCTCTTTTTAAATAGGTTGTACCTTTCTAGAGTGTGATGTCATAGACTATATAAAGAAATATTAATTTTAGATTATTGTCTAAAAGTGAAATACATGGAAACTTGAGCACAAGATCAATACTACGAATAGTAATGTTTGAGATCCCATATTTAATAGTAAATTAAGGATTATAGATTTATTTTCGAAAGATAAATATGCAGAGATGTAGACAAATTGCTGGAGATGTAGAGAAGGGTTGTGGGAACATTACAAAATAAAAGTATTATTCTAACAATAAGAACAAGAAAAAAAAATTCAAACTTAAATAAACATATTTATTGCAAAAACTGCATGTGGTAGATATATACATATGTTTTTATTTAAATAGTTTTTGTATAAATTTTTTTGTCATAACAAAGTGTTCAAACATTTTTGCCAATAGCAAATGGTTTCCTCAGCCCTTCTCTACATCTCCATCACTTTTGCTGATGATACCATGTTCAGGAGCTTTGCAATTAACTACAATAAAAACAATTTGAATATCACCACCATCTCTAGTACAAAGATGATGATGGCATAATTTTAAGCCGGCCATAGACGTCCCGATCTATGGCCGACTTCTAGCAGACTCATCACAGCGTGGTGATGTCACTACGCTGTGAGCAGTCGGCTACAGAGTGTCCCACTAATACACGCGATTCCTGTCAGACTGTAGCCAATCAACTCGGAGGGGGAGGAGACTCCCCCTCTGAGTTAACAGCCTGCAGCACAGTCGGGCAGAAAAAGAACTAGCAGGACGGATCCGTGTGCGATCCGACCTGCCGGCTTTTTTTCTACGAAACTCAAGGTGGGCTCCCTCATAGTTGCGGCCAACCAACCTTTATGTGCTCGGTGGGAGCGAGCACGCCGGTTGGTCGGCTGCAACTATGGCCGGGAATCGGCCTGTCTATGGGAGGCTTTAGGTAAAACATACTAGAACATGCAGAATGCATGATACTTATATCTATTGTTAAGTGAATTACAATTGTGTTGTTCATGTGGTCACTGCCCAAATAACTGCACAGATTTATTGCTGTGTATAATAATAGGCACATTTGTTGAATTTTTTAAAAGCAAAACCCATGAATCAAATGATTTTATGCAAAAAGCAAGTCCTGGTTTGATGGACAATTGTTCACATCAGGCATGTTTTCAAGTTCCAACTCTGTGGGACTTGAAGATTTTGTCTCTCGATTTCAAAAGATTATAGAAGCATCTCAAGCTGATGTAAGAGCGATGCAACCAACATAAGCCCAAATCTATTAATGAAGACTCTTATACTGTAATAATGTCTATTGTGAAAGAGATATCTAGTAAATCCAAGACAAACTGATCTATTCTAATGGTTGGGTTTACAGTAAGCTTCTTGAAGCATGACTAGAAAGGTCAGAAGAACATTTAATTGATCAGTGTTGCAGATATATTTCAAACATTCCCTACATGTTATAATAATATTTCTCTTAGTTTCTGTTCTAGAATTCTGTGGGCTACTAATTATCTAAATGTTAAATATAAAACATTAGTTTTGTTGTTGTTCAATCTGTAATAAGACGCATAAAACTTTACCAGTACAATGTTAAGAAGCTATTATGAACTTCAATCTTCAAACCACTGATTATTATCATGTTAATATTTGTTACCGTAATACCTTTTATAAGAGGAAGTAATTGGGGGAGAAGGCTTAACCACTTTCTGGCTGGTATAAGTGGGTTTTCTTGGGCTTGTATTCGCTCCAACCCTCATGGAATAACCTCTGGCAGACATTTCATTTGTTTGGGCAGGGTTGGCATTCATAGTAGCTGGCTTAGAATGTTGCCAAACCTTTGAGGAGATACCCGGTGACACTTTCGTACCTAAAGGACTGGGTGACAGAAATGACGATGTGCTTTCAGCACACTTCATGGAAGGCTTCAAATCATATATCCATGGCAAAAAAAGAAGTAGGCTATGATAATAGCATATGTATATAGTTTAAAGTCAAATATATTTTTTTAAGAATAGAGGTTTGTTTTATTTATTTTCTGATATCAGCCATACTGTTAAAATGAATGTTTTCATCTTAAAAAAGCTCCAAAACCTGTATAGCACCACGAGACATCCATTACTTCCACTGTGTTCAATTAAGAATTTATGTCATTGTATATTGTCTTGTGGATGTAGTCATATCAATATAATACACAATATGTAAAACCAGCATCAACACATTGTTATTTCATGCTCTAAACATGTACTGGCAACTCTTTTAATCTTTACTATTGCAGGAAAATGTTGAAAAAAGACTTACCAGATGACCATCAACACAAGTAATTAAGTAAATGCAATAATGTGATAAGTTTTCAAAAGACCTAAAAACATATTTCAATTTAAAGTGACATGAATAATATTACAGCAGTGCCATGTTTTATTAATTAAAAAACCTAGGCTTACAATATTAATATTTGGAAGCCATCTAACATGATAGAATGCATGGTGCCATTTGTTTCTGGTCAGTCAAGCCAAAACAGATTTTTCAATGATGGGTGTTTACTGTGCAGATGAAGAGCCCCCTAGCTTAATCTAGATTTTGGATACATCATTAGGGGCCACCAATGACTGAATAACCAGGAAAGATGTCAGTTGAGCTAACAGAGGTTATGAGGCACATGGTCACTCTAAGTGGTAAGTCTGCCATTTTATACAAGTATGCTCTGCATATTATGGCAACTTCATCATTGACTTGTTGTTGATTTAAGCTGGACACATGGGTCGATTTTTTGCTCAGTTCTAAAACAATCTCGATCTCAGAAATGTAATTGGAACAGAGAACCAACAGGTTGGTAAATCCCTGTGTGGCCAGCATTAGTTTGGTCCTTCATTACTCATCTTGCTGCAGATGACTTCCTTCGCCAGCCTTCTACAACTACAATGTTGTGAATCCAACAAAAAAGACTAGAGTGTCTTTTTATTTTTGATGTCTAAAAACACTATTGTGCAATATGTTTATGAGTCTCCAAGATGTCTGAGGACACAGTTTTGCAATATGTTTACCAGACTCTAAGATGTCTGAGGATACTATTGTGCAATATGTTTATGAGCCTTCTAGGTGTCTAAAAAGACTATGAGCAATGCCTGAACAAGGACAAATTCAGGTGGTTTGTTGGGAATGGCGCATTTGTGTCTCCTCGTCTATTGCCCATATATAAAATAAAGTAGGTTGGGGGGATTGAAAAAGCTTACCCACACAAAGTTGACAACAGTTTGGCAGCTGTCCTTAGTCCGCAGTTCTCAATATGACTTGAGAAGAGTGCACAATTCACACCAATGCTGAAATCTCAAGTTTGGCTGGGCTGACATTTTTTAAATAGAGCGGGTGTACTTTACATCTTGGTTTGCTTTAGAATTATTTAAGATATTATGAAATTTTTTGGCTAATTTTCTATAGATCCTAAAAACAAATTTAGCCATGTTTATTTTATTGACTGTTTTAATAATTTTTAACTGCTATTATGTTAATCAATACGATTGTGCTCTTTTGAAACATGCTCATACTGTTAATATTAGTGCATCTTTTCTCTAATTCTGTGTTGTAAAGTTTCGTGAGAAACAAAGTCCACTGTACAAGTTACCTTGCTTCAGGAGATTTGGGTACATTTTCCTTGCTGCTGCGAAAGAAGAGGACACAGTGAATGTGTTTTTAAAAAAAATGGACCATATTACCTGTTCAGGGCAAGAGTCCCCAATCCTGATGGCACTATGAATGAAAATAGGGAAAGGGGACATCTCTGCCATTTGTAATGAGGAACCATGACTCACTGACGTTGCCATTTAAAAAAGATGTTTTCATTGGGAAGTCAGCATTAGAATTTGTATACAAGAAGTTTAAATTTTAACCAACATATTTATAATATATAGTCTATGAACTGTTAGAGCTTTGTCTTTGTTTTCTTCTGCTTGTTTAGCAAATGTAAGTAGTTCTGATTTATGGCTTATGGTGAGTCATGGATTAAAATGTAGACTGAAGCTGGTGGAATGAGAGAATAGAGTGGATAAAAGAGAAGTGAAAACAATAATATACCAAGAACCTTAAAAGTACATGCAGTAGAAGTTAAAGGTCATTCAAAGCATGAAAGTCAGATGCGTGTCCAATAAAGCAAGAAGATGCTCCAAGTTCTAGAATCTATGTGTAAAGCAAGCAGTTGGGTAAGGCTTCTAGCAGCATTAGGCCTTTAGTAATATACTCTACTTTTTGTTTAAAATGCAAATTGCCCCAAACAATTTTCAATCATTTTTTTTGTTTGGCATTTAGTTCACCTATACATAATGTGAGGCTGGAAAAGGGTGGCAGGGGAGTTGATTTGTGTTAAGAGAAAGAGACAGGATGGGAAGAAGAAACAATACTGGTTAACACACAAAGATGACAAAAATATTTGTATGGCCAAAAGAACTTCTACAATCTCCTACAATCTATTTTTTATTTTTTGTTACCGTATTTTTCGGACTATAAGACAGTGTTTTCAGAGAATGGGTATAGATAGTGTATAAATACATGTTAAAGTTTAAGCCCTGCAGCAAAGATCTTCCTGCTAGCACAGGCCTTTTGGCTGGAACAATGCAGAGTGCATGGTCCAGTCCTTCCTACTTTGCTGAAACATTTTGTATATTCACTTGATATCTGAATGGCTGTGTCTCTGTTTTCTTCCCTAATTTTCTCTCCAAAACTTTGGGTGCGTCTTATAGTACAATAAATACAGTATATTTTTTTATATATTTTTTTAAAATAAAAGTTTTTTTAATGCTAAATATTTAGCAAACATAGACCTGAATTTAAATAACATTTTATCCTAATTATTTTTACTTTGTACAGTATTTTTTAAAAATTCTACCTTTGTCTTACCATTGCTGTATATATTTAAATATAAGCTGAGATTTTGGTATTATTATTTTCAATTTATATCTCCAGTTATTCTGGTATTAGCTACTATTCCAGGTGTCAGGTTTCTTGTGGAGCTGCCTCCTTCACCTTTGGGTGTCTTGCATTGTGATTGACTCAACCTTGTTGTGGATACAAGGTTAAACGAGTCCTTCACAACACTGAGTGGCAGTATTATAAATCCACAATGAAACCAATACTAACAAGAACATGATGAAGAAGAAGGACACTACGAGAAGAAGGCTACTGCTTCACAGAAAATGAAGCAAAAGCACAGATAGGAGCAGTAAGTACCGATTCTTCCCATGAAATGTAAACTAAGCCCTCTTTATATTAAAAAAATTTTTTTAACTTTTTTTCCCACAAAAAAAATTAAGGTTTATTTTATTTGAAAATAAGCCAATATACACTTATTGCTATAATGTCTACTAAAATAGCTCATTGCGATTTAAAATTAAAAAAATTATAATTATGTATTTTAAATTTATAATCTTAACATATTTCAGTTATTCTAAGTGACTCTATGATATTTTATAAAGCATTCCTATCTTTTAAAAAAAAACTAGTACTAGATTAGTTAAAAACCTTGTAACTCCTTTGTATTTAATTAAACTGGCACAAATATATAATAAAACGATATAGAAGAAGAAGAAAAAGATATAGAAATACTTAATTAAGATAAGCAATCTGATTCATTTTAGTTATCTTAATATACTATACTTACTATACTGTACTTTATTTTAAATGTTTTTCATACAACATATATTATATAAGGGATTACATTAATTTGACTAGCCATGTTCATTGTTATAGGAAAACGTAGGACGTTATTTTTGGTTAATGTAACACTTTTAGTGAATAAGTTTATGATATTAAAAAATAATCACCCATTAATATAAATTTCACTGAATCTAGTTACAATTACCTTTAGTATAATCACAAACACATGATTAAATTTTTATTTTGTTCATTACATTTGATATTGTTTGACAATTTTGCATAGTTGTAACAACAATAAAACAAAGTGCTTTTGATTGTTACACATACAATTAACATGCATTGCTAAGGGTACATACATTTTCTGAGGCACCTACAGTCACTGTACAGTGATCAAATTGTGACAACACGTAGGAAATTTGTAAAACACATTGAATCACTTATAAGTCATCCCTGTATATCAATTCTCCATGGATCCTTCAAGACCAGTTTTTTTCCATACCTAAAGTGATAGCGCACATGTCTACTGTACAGTGACTGGTAAGCTGCAGAAGTGTATGCATATGGATTACATGAAAAAAATAAGATATTCTCTCTTCTCAGCCACTTTCGAAAAACATGAACAGCCCACGCTACAGGCCTTGATAAAAAGATAAGAATCACCGATAAGGAAAAGAGGTATACTTGTTAAACACAAGGACATACTCTCTGTACTTATTATTTATATTTATGGATTTTTTTTGTAATTTAAATAGGAACAGTTAAATAACAAAAAAGTTTTAAAATAATTTATACTCTAAAATGTCTTGTAATATGTTTCACCGAGTTGTGATTTACCTATTTATTGATTGACTATATAGTTTGACCCACAGTCTTTAAAATCATTTATAGAGATGTTCCAATTTTTTTATTTCGTTCTGCTGAAGTTGTGAGTTTATTGCAAAGCCCCTTAACACAGAAGCATCGCCTAAAGTACTAGAGATGTATGGAAGGGTTATGGGAACATCTAAAAAAAAGTATTGCTCTAACACATATTTGCATAATTTAAATTCAAAGTCAAGTTTACTTTAAAATTCAAATCAACTTTGAACCTAATTTAGAGGTTTTGCAATTAATTCCCAAATAAACTAGACAGAATTTCTACATTTCTTACAGAGGAATGCTGTTTTTTTTCATGTTATGCAGTAGTCTCTCTTTAGGGTTCTAGTATACCGGCTGTTGAGTCTAAGCTAGAGCTGAACAGGCAGTAGAGAAATTAAAATTGCTGCCTGCAGGGGTTGTAAAACCTATGATTTGGCCCTTAAATAGCACCATTGATGATTTAAAATAACTGTATGCAATTGACAACTGACTGTCCATTTAGTGAGTTTTTTTAATTTAATATACACATATTTTTATTTAGACAGTAGAATAAGCAAGCAATGTATGGACAGCACTTCTGTGTTCTATATACTGTGAAGGGAAAAAAGGTGGGTGAAGACCCACTATTCTGCCCATTGTAAATAATGACCAGTTTTTGGTGGCAATTGTTCAGTAATCCAGCATATAGAATCACTAAACAGTGTTAGAGGACAACTGTACGATCCTCAGTTTTTAACCTGAGATGATCGCAAATTATGGTATTACTACATAATAAAAATGTTCATTGCTGAACTCATTCTATTTGGCTTGTTGCCTGGCTATAAATCTGATGCTTTGGTTTCAAATTTTCGCTCCAGACCTGCTTTATTATCTAAAAATGTTTACATTTATCGTGAAATTACAGAAAAGGAAAAGTATTTAACTGGTAAAAGTTTGCCATACAAAGCAAGGTTGGAAAACTAACCTATGTTTTAAGAGGTAAATGGTCAAAAGTAAAGAAGTAGAAGCACAGAGACAGAGAGAAGATAATGAAAAGGTTTTCATGATTACAGATTAGGGAAAATTAAAAGAACGTAGAATGGTGTTCATGAAACAAATGCTTAATTAGTCAGGTTATGTACTTGATGGTACATTGATGTATAGGCCAATGATATCACATACAAGACAAAGGGGTAAAGGAGGAGGTTGAGGTCTTTTGGAAGCACCTGTTGTATTTGCTTTAAGAATTCAATTTGGTGTTATGACTATACAGGTCATTTTCTCCCAAGTCTATTCACTAACCTTCAATTCAAAAGATGAAACTGAAGCACAAAGATGGTTGTTATCAACGTTTGGGTTTAGAACCATAGATCACTAGTAATGTTAACTTCTCTCCCAAAAATAAATTCCTGTACAGGCATATTAGGCACTGATTATTGAAAATCAAGACTCAATACAAGGGTCAAGGGCCTAGGAAATCCATGCCCCAGGTCAGATTTCTAATGCAAGGAACAGACACAATTCTCTTTCAAATAACAAATTATAAATGCAAGTTCTGTTGTATAAAGCATGCAGCCTTACTGCATTCACCACGTGCAATATACAATCCAATTATACTTTAAATCTAGCTAAGGTAAAGCATTTATTGGAAAGCAGGATAGTAAAGGAAAAGGAAGGGAAAGGGTAAAAGTTAGTCCAATTAAACAAGCACAGGCCACAGCAGATACTGGTATTTTCTATAGGAACAGGCAAGCAATGTTTACCTTGTAGGCCATTTAGTTTTTGTGTTTTAGATTTACATTGGCAGCCCATTGGTAGCATCTTCATGGATGCACAAGCTTGCGGTATATCAGTTCAGTAAGGGACGGCAGGAAGGATTGGTTGCCCACGTGCTACATTTTATCTTCTGAAGCATCTTCCTACGTGTACAAGACCTGCCTACTTGAACTTGTAAATTTGATAAAAGCAGAATGCTACAAGTATAAGATTGAGGGGGAACAAATATGGCTCTCAGGACTTGTCCAGATATGCTATGCCAAGCAGAAATGAAGTTGTTAACCATCTAAGCAATGTCTTATAACGAATGAAGTGATATTTTAGCATAGTTACACTAAGCCCTATAAAAGGTGATGCCCGTAGCCATCAATATAATAATAAATCAGTATTTTTTCCCTCCTTCTTTATGTTTGCTTATAATTATTTTTTTCCATGACACTGTGACATACTTTGATATGTGAATCGTATTATAAGGCTATTTTTTTCAAACTATGTATACTATATATAGACATTATACCAATGTATTTAGTTTTGTATGATTTAATAACTAAAAGCAAAAATTTACTTAATATATCAATGTAATATTTAGGGCAACAGATCAAATAAATTGACAATGCTCTATATACAGTTATTAGACTGTGAGAACAGTCAAGAAGTAACCATGTAACTTTATGATGGTAAATAAAACCTCAGATATATATTATCATCAAAAACTTCATGAAATTTTGAAACATCTTCAATTACATTTTTAAATAGGGAAAAAAAGTTTTTATCTTTGGGGCTTGAATGGGAAAGGGGAGTATAAAGCTCAGAACTTGCAACCTATGTTGTTCAAGTAGTTTCATGTGCAGAAGGGGTGGGTTATTGGCTATGAGGCTCAAGAGCCTTAGCTTACTGCGTTATATTTCATGCGCTTTTTTATTGAATTGTCATGAATAGAAAAGAGTTCTAATCAACCCATTCCAAGGTGTTTATATGCCCATTCATCTGCCATTAGACCCTTTTGGTCTGTTTTGTGTGTCCATTTCGAGGTGTAGCTTAATGATAAACAAAAGTAGGCTACCATACTGCCTACTGATAATCTGATCACTACTGCCCATAGCTCTTACTTTACCTTTTTGAGTACACTTTTGTAAAACATACTTTCAGAATTGGGAATGTTAAATATTAATAAAGCAAAATTATGCCAATTGGAAGGCTGCATCTGAAAACGCTACAGAATTTCCTATTCCAATAAGAATGTACTCTCAAGTATGATCAGTCTATCTACACTAACAAGGGTGATGTTAACACTGGTAAAAAAAATATATATCTGTGTTAGAAATGAAGACATACACCTTCTGATCCTCCGGGTTTCACTTAATGTAACCAAAAGGTGGCCATACATGGATAATTTTTCAAATCGATTCACAGTGATCAATTGTTTACAAATCGATTGATCCTGCTCGAAGACAGCTCGATGGAACAGGGAACCAACATGTTGGTAAATGCCTGTTCGATTGCCGTTACATTGGATGGTGAGCATATTCCTCATCTAAAGTATCGAAGGGGAATCGATTGTGCACAGTGGTGTGCATCGATTTGCCTATCATCATGCTGTGCTCGAGCACTCATCGTTTGAGTGGGTTTTGTCCCGTCTATAGGGATCCTTACACTGATTTTATGTTGTTTGTTCTTCTTGACCAATCACAAAACAGCTAATATTCTTTTTATGGTCAAGGAGTAGAAGCTTTCTGTTCAACTGCACTGAAAAGTGCTCTTTTCTACAAATAAAGCAGTTTTCATTTCTATTTAACTTTTATATGTTTTAATTGAAGTTGCAATCACTTTCACTTGACAAATTCTATTCAGTTGTCATGTTTGTAGTTTGCACTGCTTCTCTAGTCATATTCTCTGTTTTTCACAAAGTCACCCTGACTGTATAATTTAGGCAAATACAGCATGATGTTTTAATGAACCACTTTATTTTCAAAACACAAAACACAAACACATAAGGTGGTTCTATTACAGAATATCATCATGAGCAATAACGATACAGGAAATTAAATTTGTGATTCAAACATCAAAGCAGCACAACAATGAATGCAATACAACGTCTTATATTACATTGTCCCAATTATGAAATGTCTAACATCCACCCTTATGTTACTGATACTGTTAATTTTCTAAATGAAACTTTGCTTTAAAAATATAAATATATGATTGATAATGAAGATGAATATCTAATCCCCATATCTAAAAGCTAAAGCAATACATTCTGCTTTTAGCACTAAGCATATCTCATTGGCCACAGCAAACCACAATAAACTGTGCTCTAGTCATTAGAAATACTCATCCAATTTATCAATGATCGTTGTAAGCAACACACGAGGAGATAACTATCTAGAGATGCTTACAAGTCACTACTATAAACTATATCTAGAAATTATAATTATATTATCTATGTGGGTTAAAAACATAAAAACCATCCACGCACTATACAAACTAATGGCTTAACCAATTAAAATGATATGCTCTGTCATTTATAGGTCTTGAGACTGTACAGATATTGCCAGCACCCACCGCATAAAGGAGTGAAAAAGGTTGCTGTGAATAAGCATTTACAAAAGAAACCCAACCTACCACTATCCTACCAATACAGGAAGGCAGTAAAATAATCAACTTTATAATCTTTTTTGGAACTGCAGTTCACAAACACAGCAGGACCTGTTCACCCTACTTTGGCAATGCACTCTGTATAATATATAAACAACAAAAAAAAACAGCCCTGACTACCTAAATATCAGTCAATCTTGGCCACCTTGCATCTCTTCCAATGTCTTCAATCATCCACCTGCATAGCAGGCATGCATCCTACTGAACCCTACAGCAATCCCTACTTACTAAACCACTATTATCTACCAAGATCACACACCTAAAAAGGTTAGTTTTTTTTGGGGGGGGGGTTGTTTTTTTTTGTACTTTTTTTTTACTAAAAGATAATACACAAGCTTCTTGATTCCAAACAGCAGTTTTAGACTCTAAATGCAACACAAAGCCAATACCAATCATTATATTTGATTGACAATGGTGGGTTAAAGGGATAGCAGGAAAATAAGGTAATGACAGGCACTCAGAGAACACATCCCTGTGGATTTTTTTTAAATTATTTTAACTATTTATATATTTATATTGTATGTATATTGTATATTGTTTTTACATAATGATGCAGGACATTTTAGAGTGTTTCATTGCTTTTCAATAGATATTGTGTTACACGTGGGCATTTAACTTTTAACATTTAGGATTTGTGCTGAAAGGCCATGATGCCAGGTGCGCAATTTGGCAAAGCGTGGGCTGTTACGTTCCGTTTCAAACTTTTCCCTGTGGCATGGAGAAATAGAGAGAAAAGAAAAAGAGAGAGATAGAGAGAGAGGAGGAATAAAGAAAGGGGTTAGGGATAGTGACCTTCACTCCCCTGCCTAGAAATACAGCAATTTATTTGGATAGTTGAATGCCAAGTTGGCTCTGTAATTGATAAGTTAGCCTTTGAGACCATTATATTGATACCATGCTAAATGTTTTCTTTACCAAGATGAATATTCATATTATGTTTTCTGCCAGAGTGTAATCAAAGTGTTTATTTCATAATTTTCTTTACCTACAGATGTCCTTGATATTGTAAAAAGTATGTATCTGTAAAATCTGGCTAAGGACCACAATTGTAGGCACACCACCATAATCGAGAGATTTACACAGCAATAAAATACAATGAAAAAACATAAACATTAAGCAAAATATTGTCTAAATCTAAATAATTTCATTAAATTTTTCGCAGTTTTTAAATTTGTATTAAGTATTTTGAATAATGTTTATGTTTTGTCCCATCCCCCCTACAAATTGTATACTTTGTTCCCCAACCTTTTACATTGTAAGCCTGACAGGGGAGGGTCCTCAGCTCCTCCTGTGTCATAATCTGCACCTGCGTGTTATCTTGTGTGGCATCTCAACTCTAATTTATTGTACAGGGCTGCATAATATGTTGGTGCTATATGAATAAAATGTAGTAATATTAATAATTCTTTATTTTCTTTTTTAGCATTATAGAATGAATATATATATATATATATATATATATATATATATATATATATATATTAATTTTTTTTAGCAATATGGAAGGTAAGCAACAAAGAATATTTCAGTATTTTAAAGGGGTTTTATTTATTTAAAACATATTTGATAAATCTAAAGTATATTAGCACTATAACTTTGTGGAATAATATTGAAAAATAGGCATTACCATAATACACGTTACAATAGGTCTTATGTGTTGTGATGCTATTCATTTACATTCAGGACTTGAAATTTGCTTTTTTTTAATGCTTCAAATTACTTCCTGACCTATAGATTATCTTGCATAATTAAAATTTTGACTTTACGAAAGTGGAGAACTGTTATTTAAATGAATATTCTCCATAACTGAATCTGCTGCTATGTGCCAAAACTTCCAGAGTATATAATTCAAAAATACCTAGGTATTAGGTATTTAGGTATTAGGTATTTTTGCATTATAATATATACTGTGGAAGTTTTGGCACATACCAGCAGATTCAGTTATGGAGAATATTCATTTAAATAACAGTTCTCCACTTTCATAAAGTCAAAATTTAAATTATGCAAGATAATCTATAGGTTTTCATAAGATATCTCTGAATCAGGTATGTAATTAATTTTTTTGCTCTATATATTATGGAGCCCTGGTTCGGATGCATCAAATGAAAACAGTTTTTGAGATATTATGTATCACATATATATTGTAACACAGTGGCCCAAATATCGCCTGTGTCACTGGACAGAGTGCTGGATGGGAGATATGTGGGACCCCGGTATCTCAGATTCCCATTCTGAGTTGAAACCAGCAGTGTTTTATTTGCAAGGAACTCTCATGTTCCTCTGCTGATGTTTGTAAGTTGTGTTCTGGGGCTGGTTTTACTGGGAATATGCAATAGCAGGGTGGGACCGTTTCCCAATGCTGGGTCCAGTTTTTCCCAGAGACTCAGAAGCCCATTAGAGCACCTGGTGCTGAGTGTCAGGGGCTGCTGTGTGTGAAACAGGCTCTGATCTGAAAAGGACGTGTTTGTTTTGTTAAGGAGGCTGTGGGCCTCATTTATGGACATTTCTGTTACTATTTGCAACCCCTGCGAGGGAGTTTGTTTTGTCAATTAAACCCAGGCAGGAGCCCTAAAGAGAGTCCTGATGTGTGGATCGCCTCATTGGGAGCACCATTTGCAGCTGAACCCCCACAACATATATATATATATATATATATATATATATACTCTTGCATAGTTATAGTTTTGTACACAGTGGAAGATGCAGTTGAGGTATATACTGGTTCCCCAGCTGTAATTTTAAGGAGTTTATTCAAAACTTTTGAGATAGGTATTCTGCCTATTGACCAGTGGCCGCCGCTGTGGGGCCCCTAGTAACATAAAAAATATATGCTATGGGGCCCAATAATTTTTTTGCTACATCCCTGCTAATGACAGAATCACATTTTATGGAAATGTAAAAAGTTTTATAAATAATGGTGACAATGTAGGGCCACTACAAAGCACAAAGGAAAATCCAATTTTAGTGATAAATTTGATTGATGATTTGGTAAATATTTAATAAAATTACCTCTCTCCTAACTTTTTCTATTTTATCTAAGGGGTGCAGTAACCAGAGATGCCTAGGTGACAGAAGAAGGTGACAAAATATATATTTTACTTTCTCTACATATTAAAATAATTTTTAATAATGCCATGATTAGCTTGATATAGGAGAGATGCTCAACCTCAGTCCTAAACTATGTGTGACACCTTCATTAATTGCAAGTCAATGTATTCTTGTTACTCAGTGAAATGTATCCCGTTAATAATATCCAAATAAATTGCTCACATATCAACATGCCACAACATCATTTATAGATGAATTCTGTAGAAATATATATCTTTTTTTTATTAATGAACAGTAAACCACTGTCCGTTGGGGTGTTTATAAAGTTGCCAATTTGAAAGCCAATAGCAGATTAACGTAGGTGTTAAATCTGATTTTAATTTATGTTCATTAATTTTGCTTTAGTGCCCTATGCATTTTGTTATCTATGACGATGGCCACATTGTTCTGCTGCTAGTTGCCTACCTTGATTTTCTCAGTGCATCTTCATCAGGGTCTTGCACTGTTGGAAGAAAAAAATAAAATGGGTTAATGAATGCTAGTTAACATAATAAACAGGCATATCATACTTTAAGCGCGGGTATGACATTCTAATCTAAATTTTTTTTTATAGGAATAGGGAATGGGCAAGACAACAATTTATGAGGCAACAGTGGTCACATACGTGGGTGCATCAACATATTATTGATAAACTATGCCATCACATGATTAGATAGCAGGGTCTACTTACTGTATTCTGTTCCTGTCATCTGCGCAAGGACACGGAATGACTTGGACTGCAGGTTGGCAGCACGGAGTGCCCAATCATCAATTTCGCCTTCAGTTTTGCCCTGATTTTTAAGCACAGCTTGATACACTGGAGAAGCAATGTCTACGTGAGGATCTTTAACTGGCATGTTACTGCAATGTAGAAAGACGGGAGTTGAAGATCTGATGCAAAATGATTCAGACCTCCGGTACATGCGGGTATGAGATCAAGACATTAACAGAAATATCTGAGAGAAACATTAATACATGGATTTTAAGAGGCATACACTGAGATTTTATCCGGGGTCAACACAATGAACATCAAGGAAGAAAAGACACAACATTTGTATTTAGACGGGTACTCAAATAGAAAATATAAGGGTTATATAATTGCACCTGTGTATATAGGATATCTGCTGTCTCTTCAAAGTCTCCTTTTTAATTAATAAAAAAATGTGTTGTTTTACTTCCATAATTGGATGTAAATGAAGCATTGGAGGTACTTTCACTTACTGAAAAGGGTCTTATCATGGATAATAAATCATAAATTGGGCTGCTTTGAAACTCTCTCCCTCATCCCATTAGGGTCCTCATACATGGGTTGATACCCGCTAGATTGATGAATGCTTGAGCACAGCGTGATGATGTCACCAAGCTGCGCTTAAGCGTTTGTTGATTGGATGGTGAATCAATGTGTACCACTTTGCACAATCTATTCCCATTCAATACCTTAGGAATATGTTGGTTCCCTATTCGCCTGAGCTTTCTTTGAGCAAGGCGTGCAAGGTGGTTGATTGCTCAGTAATTGATTGGGAAATCAACCCGTGTATGGCCACCATGTACAGACTTGTTATCATTTTAACACTGAAAACCCACCTCTCCAGTCTGGACTACCCATCTCATTCCTCCTGACCTCACCACCTAGCCAGTTCCATCTCCCCTAACTATGCTGTTAACCAACCTTTTAGGTTGTAGGCCCTTCTCTCTTCATATGCCATAGTTTGTACCTGTATGCTAATTTGTATGGCATTGCTTCCCTTTTTTAATGTACAGCACTGCGTAATTTGTTGTCGCTTTATAAATACCATTCAATGATAATTATAAAAATGAATAGCCTTTTGCTTTTTTTTATTAAGAAGAGCTAAGTGGTGTTCAATCCATTTACTAGTAAATCATGAATGAATGTATGTATACTAAATGATGATTTTCCTAATCTGAAATCTGACATTTTTTATTTTTACCTGAATATTACATTTACTTAATACATTTTCCTGAAGCCCAGTTCATCCAAGTGAAAGTCAAAACATTTACAGCCATTTGTACCTGATTAAACACAGTTTTAATTACTTGTACCAGTCTAAATACAAAAATATCTTATTATAAAATACAATTGGTTATTTCAGTATTTGAACAAATTAATGATTTTTAATATGCAAATAAAGGGCAATCATGGAATTAATATAGTTAGAGTATAACGGTTTGGTATAGTGTCAGAATCTGTATCAACAGATCATGCATGCATTACATACTTGTTTGTAAAGTAAAAGTTTTTTTTTTAGTTTTTTAGAAGACCTTTTTTGCATATTTTAACAATATTACAAAAACAGAAAAAATAAATCAAACCTCAATTATAAACTACATGTAGAAAGTTATGATCATGCAAGATTGTACAAATTGTATACATAATGGAGATAGTATTACATATAGTAAAACATATAATCAAGGCTATACCCATATAATAATTTTGTTGTATAGCAAAGATCCTCATCCTTTGTTGGCTCAGGAGCCACGTGCGAATATATGTGGCTTTGACGTTTATAGGAAGGAAAATATATCTGTTTTATATTAAAATGATATGATTTTGATTAGACCTTCGCACTATGAAGATCTTGAGGCAAGGTAATCACCTCGTCTTACCATGAGAAGTAGCCAAGAGCCTAAATTGTGAGCAACTGGTTGAAGATCTCTGCTTTAGAGGTTTGATTTGAACATTTTCAAAACATTAGAATATGACATTGACTGTTGGTTCTTGGTATATATTGTATTGTGGACCCTTGCAAACCTTAAAAAATACGATAGTGGAGAATATATTACCGATCCTGGCATGAGCATGTTAATTTTACTGAGGCTAATTTACTTAAGTAATTTCATCATCTACAAAAGATTGAATATTCACTTAAAAGCAACTATTTATACTGTTAAAATCAACCATTTTTTTTATCTGCACATAATTGGACCATTAAAGTGAGTCTTCTCAACATCTTTAGTAAACCAGCCATAATTGAAGGGGTTAAATGACAGTGGTCCTATAAGTAATGCAATTCTGTGCTCATTGACACCTCTTTAAAAACTAAATTATGCTACTTATCTAGGTCAGTGATTTATGATACTCTTCTTATTTTTTTTTTAAACACTACCAGATTGGTTTATAGGTTACACAAATAATAGGAACTTAAGATTTAAATATATTTATTTCAAGATATTGAAGACTAGACTAGCTGTATATTTGGAGGACTAGATGTAAGATTTAGTTGAGCGAATCACTTAGATGTTTCATTTACCAAAATGTCTGGAAAAAAATGTTATGGTTTTCCCTAAACAATACCAAATGCTAGAAATGTATATATGGCAGTCAAGATTTTCATATATCTCTATACAATATGTTTTTATTACCATTGTTTATTATATTCTTTTCAGTAGCATACTGTTAAAAAAATTGTGTTTTTGGTACAACACACAAAAATGTGTTTTGGTACATTTCTGATTCCTGGAGTAAACCATAGATCTATTATTTTGGTTTTTCCCTATGAAGCCTGAAATCTTATAAGAGCCTGTGATATGTGTAGATCACACACAAAAGCACAGAGGCCAACAGGTAACAGTATGCAGACATATGACATACATGTCGAAGCAAGCACATGAAGTGGCCCAAGTACATGTGCATGATAGTGATGATGACTGTAATAAGAACTGTTATTAGAGAATGCTATCCTGCTATGACCACTATGAATCAAGCAAGTCATGAAATGTATGTTATTTTCATCAACGTGATGAATTAAAGCTATATCTGTACATTGTTTACCATTAAAAAAACATGTGAAAATGTATTGCTCTTCCACAATGTTTTGTGTACTTTAGTTTAACTAAATAAAGTTCAATTAAAAATATATTTCCCTCAATCCAAATTAAAGGACGCAACTAAGGTTACTTGGTCTGTAAAAATAGGACTGTTTTACTTAATGACCATATTGGATGTCTATTGCATAAGCTTCCTTCAGACAGAAACTCTCTATTTTTTCCTGTTTAAAGCTGAATTCCAGAGTTACATTTTGGCTTTGCAGTGGGTCCCCAACTCAGAAGAGATTTACTTATGTGACCCTTTGTCAGTGTTTTTCTCCTCTGCACTTTTAGTTGTGGCCAAGTCATTATGTATAAACTTTACACTGTGAGGGATGACATTATTGCCACAAAACAACCAAGTGAAGTATTGTAACCATTGATTGGCCAGGAAACAATCTAAACCGTCCATATGCGGCTAGATTCCCCAGCAAGAACGGGATGGTCTGCTGTGGAAAGGGAACCGCGTCTACGTCCCGGAGTCCATCCGGCAATCCGTGCTGGCTCTCTGTCACGACAGTACCCTCGCCGCCCCATTGTGACATGAGAATTGCCAAACGATCGCACAATGATCATTCGGGGAATTGATGCATACCACCTGGGGCAATCCATCTCTCTGGCCAATACTTTGGAAGGGGACTCTCTTTTTAAAGTAATGGTGATCGAGTAGGGAAATCCTGGAGTGGGGTCGATCGCTCCAGATGGGTTGCGTTCATTTCCCGAATAATCAATCAGCATGAACGTGCATGGCGATCTATCGTTCCAGAATCTAACGAATGATCAAACTTTAGTTTATGGTTGACTGAAGAAAGGAGCCACGCAGGGGGGAGTAATGATTAAAGTTCTTACACCTAGTACTTAATGACCATTTGCCCCTTAAACTGGGGTGGACAGCCCTCTGCAAGGACTAATAAAGCTTTTCTTGGTGTACAGCTTTAAGCATTACATCTTTTACTCCGAATCTCTCTCAAGTTAGACTCTGGTAGTGTGTAAAATAGCAGGAATAATAGCATGTGAAAGATGTGAGTTATTAATGCAGGAATACCTAGAATGAACACCTGAATAAAACATTGTGGAGAATAAAGACAGTTAAAAATGAATGTGAGAAGATGAATGTCCACCTAGGAAGAATAAGCCTATTGTTTGCAGTGATCAAGTTAGAAAATGTTTTCTACTTACACCAAAGCAGTTTCAGGACCACTGAGAGTGATACGACCAAACCCAACAGACCAGTGCATTGAGGTTTGGTGTGATGATGTGATGGGCACAGAGTTATGTTAGTATTAGAAGTGAGTTAATGAAGAAAGAATGGATAAAGAGGAAAAAAAGAAGAATATAGTCAGTAAAGGAAAACTGATAAGCATAATTAACATATAAATAGATACCTTAGTAAAGGAAACAAGGTTTGAAATGAGCTGAAAGAGCTGTAATTAAGTGATGATGAATGAAAACCAAAGCAACAAAAATCACATCACTCACTTGACTTGTTTTTGCAAGTCAGTATGTCTTTTCATCTGAAAACACTGACAACTAGAAGACCAACTCAAATGTTTTTGAGAGAAACAGATATATAATTGAGGAATTATTCTAACCTAATTCTCATCTGATTCTAAAGGAAAACCATGGTGTGGTTCAACTTTTTTGTTTTTAAAGCACCAAAATTTGTAGATATTTCTTAATAATATTTCTTAACTATTAAACAAGTGACCGCATTCTTGTTTTATTGCCTTCATATTATGAAGTAGATTATTGGAAAACTGCTGTTCACGTTCAAACCAAAAAGCATAGATCACTTATCAGAATGCATAGTAACTATTAAGAAAAATTTAAAGAAATTTAAGATGAGATCAGACTGATTTTTCCATGAGATATGACTCCTCCTATTACAATCAGACTAAAGCAGGATACAGACGTGAAGATTTGGGCCAGATAGATGGCCATTTCGAGCGCCGTACGAGCTCACGGCCATCTATCTGGCCCATATAATATGCAGGCATCGCTGAAAACAGCCATATCGGACATGACCGTTAATACGGCCGATGTCCGATGCTTTGCCTATAGACCGTGGGTCTCCATGCCAAACATCGGCTGAGCTGGGGAGAGCAGAGCTGTCTCCCCAGCTCCGCCGATATCTGACAGCAGCGTAATGACGTCATCACGCTGCTGCAGGGAACATCGGATGGCTAAAATATCGAGCCCTCTGTACCCTGCTTAATTGTTATTCTACAATAAGATCAGACTCATTGTCATTTTACAATGAGATTATACTAAAGCACCTCATTGCCATTGTAATGAAAAACGATCTTGTTTCCAAAGGTATACAAGCACACATGTAACACTTGACTGATGAACTCAGTGTCCAGAAAACAAGCAGAATAAGTGTTTTCATAATTCATCAGCCTTGAAACGTACGGTACAATACGATCATACCACTTTAAAAATGTTGCTTTTATATTTTGCATAGCACATGTATCATGGTTGTAAAAAATTTGATAATTTGCATTATGGAAAAGTATGATGGTAAATAAATCATGAGTAGACAGAATTTTACCAGGCTACTGAAGAGGAAGACACATTGATATTATGAGCACATAGAATGTGTTTTAACCCAAAACAACCACTCATTGTCTTAAAGGCCAGGCCAACCTTTGTTGGTACTGTTGGGTTGTTGTGTTTTTTAAATGTGTTCACAAGACTTTAAAGTTGGACACACAATATGCAGTAACACTTATTGCAGAGCACATTGACTTCTGGCCTAGTCTGCGTTTACATAAACATTGTATGAAATAAAGCCACTCAACAGTACAAATATACCCTCAGCTTCAACACATAGAGAGTCTAGAGATTGCATTTTCCTGACCTAGGAGAATGTGTACCTATTAATGTGTCTGCTGTCACTTTACCATAGCTATGGCATTTAAGTTTAGCTATCACTTTACATTTTTGCATCTCTCTAAGTCTAGGCCTCTAGGTCGGCAATATGAGGATATTCACATTACTCAAAGACGTGTCAGTGTTTTATGAGTGTACTGCTAGTATGACACCACTGGCTGGCTCTGCCTGGCCTATTTCTGCTTCTGTACTTGGCATCAAGTGCCGCATTAATAATTCAGCATATTAAAATAGTTTCTTTAAATTTATTAAAAAATATGTAAATTATGTAAATGCAGAAGTTAGCTTGTTGATAATCAAGCATAATTACAGGGTTTTATGTTAACAAGTACATTTAAAACATTTTTATGACAGATAAATTGAGCCACAAAAGGAATCTTTCCAAACTCAACTGATGAATGCCCAATGATTGGGAGTTAATTGATGACTGTCATGTAATTTTTTACAAAACACATCACTTAAACTGTCATTTTTACCTATGCTAGGCAGCATTATCATATTCAGTGAAAAGCATTTGGTCACACCTTTACCTGTCACATGGGCACTTTCTGTACATTCTGCAAAAACCTCATAACACGTCAAGAAATAGATCAAGATAAGTAAGCATGCCATCTGTATATCTGAATGACCCTTTAAAGTTTGTGCTTAACGTATGCTACCCCTTCCTATAAGCACAAATATAAATACACTATGAGCTCTCCAAAATGACCCTGTTGGAGAATGGGATAAACTTAATACTTGTTTAATTTTTGAACAATGTCCGTTATTCTTATTGCAAAAATAACAATAATAGAACATTCCTTATTGAAATATAGGTATATTTCCACCCAATGTATGATTTGATAAAGATGGGAATCCAGTAAAAACTGTTGACTGCTGTCTGTCTCCCAAATGGAGATGTTCCTCCCTTCCTTCTTTCCCAATGAAGGTGCTTACTGAGACAGAAACTACTGGCAATATTTAAAGAGCAGAGTCAGCAATAAAAACCTGGGAAGGAAGAGATGAGAGGACCAAGGCCAATGAATGAGCCCAAAATATTTCATTACCATCATTAGAACTATCAGTGTTTAAGGTGCTGATGGTAGATCCCATGCTCTTTGATTTAAATTAGCATTTGCCAGCTAAAATGGGTGTCTGTGTTCACATTGGAGACATTTGCATTTATAAAGACTGAATCCTTCTACATTAAATATTTAATTTTCAAATATTGGATGGAAATACACAATTGTAAAAATATCAAGCAATGAAGAATGTTTTTAAACTAGTTAAGCCCGAGCAAGCAAATTGTTCCATATAGTATTTTCTATCAGAAGAAAAAAAATATACATGAACATGAAAAACACTATACTATTAGTTCCTAATGGCATCTTGGTTGTTGGACATCTACTATTAATTAATATAATCTGTCTGCTCTATGGAAGATTACATGGTAGATTATTTATGGAGTAATATTATTTATACAGGAGCATATTTCAGGCCAGGAGCACAGATCTTATCCTACTATCCAAAAAACATACATATTGTAGAATTTATGTTACACCCTAGTTACACCCCATCAGGGTTTTTAGCAAAAAAAGCATATTAACAGAGGTAGATCTGTAACAGTTGAGACAAGATTGAATAGAGTTAGAATGATCAGTGGAAAGGTGATGTTCTCCTCCAGCATGGCCACACGAGGGCAGGCAACATTTACAAATGAACTTGACTGAAACATTTTAAAACGTAGTCACATCAATACGGACAACATTCCCGCAGCAATTCCACAAATGTTGCTAAACCAATTGTCTGAAATAAAGCCAAAGCTTAATTGTTTCATAAACAAGTAGGCACCATCTGCATTGAAATACTGTAATGATATTGCAGCAGGGTTGTCCAACTCCAGGCCTTGAGGGCCATACACAAGCCAGGTTTTAGTATTAACAGAGTCCTTTAAGGATATTTTGTAGAAATACTAATAATGTAAATGCATTCCTGTTTATTGGAGACTGGATTTGGACCACCCTACATCTATTCTACCAGTGGTAAGCATATGTCAAAGTATCCAGTTTTCCCCAGGAAAGTCACCTTTTTGTATGTGACTCTCCTGGCAAAATCACAATTTCAATAAATCCCAGATTCTGAGATCGGATTAACTTGGAGGGGGGCGTTAGTCTCCCTCTTAAGTTCCCACCCCGCACATCATCTGCACAAGCGGATGGGAATTTAGGAGGGAGAGTAACTCCCCTAACCTGCTCCTAACTAGTAGGGAAGGGAGATAAAACTCCCGATACCAGAAGTGACGCCAATGACGTAATTTCCTAAATGTTTTCCCTTAATCAGTAAGGAAACATTTTACAGGAATAAAACTATGAATATAGGTACATTGTGATTGTACATATAACTCATAGCGATTCCGAATGTAACAACAGTAATCAGTCAATTGTGGTACTCAGAAAGTGTGTAGGTCTTTACAGTGAGCATGCAAGAAAAAGCAGTACATTGCTTACCCTGTGAGATCACTGCCTCTGGCCTGTGCTTGGCCAGCAATAGCATCCATAATGGCATCCTGGGAATACATGCTGATTGGGGTGTTATACTGGGCGTGAATGATTGTGGCTTTGCCTCCAGGCCCCTTGACCTCAATGGGCTTGTGGGTAGAGATAGCTGAGTCCTTAAGCGCAGTGGGGTTGAATTGTGGTACGAACTCAGAGCTGATATAAAGTGAAGGAAGATGTGAATAGTGAAATAGGGAAATAAGGAAAAAAGGGACAGGAGTTGTTAAAGGCATTCCAGATTAAAAAAAATAATTTCAAAGCCACTTTGCAGGTAATGGTCTTCAGGAGAATAAATAAGGTTAATTCATGCATTAATAGTACACCAGTCACCCCATGCATATTTTCCAAGTACATTACCTAGATTCAAAAGGCATTGCTGTGGCTTTATTCACAATGTGCTGATTAAGCATGAAGAAACTAACTAGCTGTCAAGTATTTGTTACACAATGATGACTGACACCCAACAGGTGCTAAAACTAAACCCTGGGATAAGCAAATATTGTCAAAATAGAAGAGGCTTTCGTACACTTACTCGGATCTTCTCTGTAAAGGCTCCAATACACGTTTAGATTTTCCAGTTTTATCAACCTAAACCGATTGATTTTTAAGTCGATCGACCAGAGAATAATGCCTGTCTATATGGTTCGATCAACCAAGATTGTTCGAAATTGACCCAAAAAATCTATCATACAGTCGGAAAACGATCGGTCAGAAAATTTTGATCGATTGAGTATACATCGAATGTTATGTTAGTTTGATTCAAATAGTAACCATACTAATACATCTGTTGGCAGCCATTTTGGTTCTGACATAGATCGTAGGGCAATTTAAACATGTATTGGGGCCTTTATAGTATCCATGTTCTGTCTGTATTTCTGTCCATATTCCAGTATTCAATAAGCTAAGTGAATTTTTCCTTGTAGAATTATAACTCACTTTGCTAAGTCAATACTCCTATGATAACTCAAACCCATAGACTCTTCCCTATATAACACGTGTTGGGGTGGATTATGGCACAAAACGTGTTCATCTTTCAAAGTGAATTATCTCTATGCATTGAGAATGTATCACAAAATGATTTTTGAATGCAAGTGATTGGATAGCTAAGTGTCACATGAGCTATGGGAAAATGTCATTGCAAAGTGAAAATTAAATTTTCAAGGTGAGCATTGTCTACTCCTTTAGTAAATGAATCCTTGTTTCTAAAAAAAAGATAGATGTTGTCTATGTGTTTGCTTTAGTTTCCATGAACATGGAACATTTCCTGTTATTCCTTTTCCTTTTTGAAATACATAATCGTCTCAGATGCTTTGTTCATATTTCATTTAAGTGGAACATGAAAAGGTTATTGAGCAAATATTTAAAATTGCCAGGAAACGTTCCATCCACACTACTAGTGGATTGTATAATAAATATACAATACTTTCAATGACAACGTTTTATGGCTGCGGCAAGTATAATTGTTAATTTTTTATGTTCATTTGAAAGAGTCCAGCAGGAGAATAGGTGAAGGTTAGAAGCTCTGTCTCTTAGTGGATGTTTCCTATTTTATTCCTAGCTGGCATCATTGTCACAGAGCAGTGATTTTCAAGTTGGGGTTCACAAACCTGGGAGTACATTGGCACCTGTTATGGGTTGCCCTAGAAAATATGGTGGATCTGACCCACAGGTAGTGAATTTGCTAGGTGCCTGTTAGTTCAATAGCTGCAGTTTACCATATGCTTTATGTATACCTGGGTTCTGCACTGTATACACCTAAAGCCTGTGGTCAGTATGGGACACCTGACCCCTACACTTATTATGTTACACACATCTGACCCTTGCATTTCTCACGTTACTTAATGCTGACCTCTGCATTATATGTATTCTACATACTCCCTGCATAGTGTGCATTATGTACTCTAAACACTTCTCTGTAATGATGGCCGAACTTCGGCCAGTTCCATTCACGAACAGGCGGATCGGACTTTAAAAAAAATCCAATGTCTACCTGTTCGCGGCCAAATTTGAATCAGGAAAAACGGCACCTGGAACGCATAGTTCCTGGTTCCGATTGCCGGATGTGACGTCACTGACGTCACTTCCTGTTTTCGGAGCAGATTTTTTACTGAGAGATCGGGTTCTTAATTGAAAAGATTCTTCCTACGGCAGCATCTTACTGCTCCTGATCCCGGTGGAAGAATAGTGAGCTCCTTCTAGCCGGCGAATGGGGCGGGTCGAACACCCGTACTGCCCTGCGGACAGTTCGGCCCTCACTACTTCTATGGTATGAATTATGGATCTTGGATGCTTCCTCTGAATGTTGATGAGCTTTGTCTGGTATTTTACATTTTGTCAGAATATTCATGGAAACATTTAGCTTGAAAGATAAAGTAAACTTTAAAGAGTTTTGCTTCATGTTGGGTTTATTTACCGTGATTTTGGCATTCAAAATATAATACAATATTATTTACATCAGCATTACCAGTTTATGGTAACAAGCTAGAGATATGTTTGTGACATACTGTATGTAGTGTTACCAAAATGCCTGCTGATGAATTACCTGATTTGTTACAGATGACTTTGCACTTGGTCATTTCTTCTACAATCATGATTTGGTATTGTGCACAGTACCACAATACTGTAAACTAATCACACTAAGGTGACAATGATGATTGAATGATTTGGATCTAGATAATGATCCCATCTTTTTTTAAAGGCACAGATATAAGCCATTGAATGCCTGAACAAAATCTTTAATTGAATAATGACCTTAAACCCAGGACAGAAATAATTACTTGATCATACATTATTAAAGAATACATTTTAAAAGCAAGATGGAAAATCCCTATATCTAAAAATGGCTTTGGGTCATTTTCCTTGTGGGTACTCTCTGGTCCTTTTTCATATAGCTGCCATGTCAGCCTTAGGGCCCCCATACACCTGTCAGATTTCCTTTAGATCTCCTTATGTTTTACCAAAACCATGTAATATGAGGGACTTTCTAAACCATCAAGTCTACCTGTGTCCAATCCTAGAGGACCCAGCACTACATAGTTGTTGGTAGATCTAAAGGATATCTGACAGAGAGACCTAAAGGTGTATGGCCAGCTTAACAAATCCATTGAGTTAAATATCTGCAGCAGTCTTGAGAAAATGCAATTCAGTTTGTTAACACATCAACTGCTGCCAACTATCCTTCAATTGTAGGGACTATGGTCACTTTAGGATCAAATCTTTTTTTTTCCTCAGTTGTCCCTCTATTTGTTCTGATGTGTACACCTCTATAAAACAGCAAAAAATTGCAGTAATTAGCATGTGCCAATGTACCCCAATATGATTAAATCAGATAAATCTTTTTACAATTCTGCATTGCCTAAGTGTGTTGGGCGTTTCACAAATCACTTTTAGCCTTGGTTGGGGATTTGCATGGGGTGTGTCAAATGTCTTCATACTTTGTATTGTAAAGGCTCCCATACACAGGTAAATTTTTCGGACATTGAACCAACATTGGTTTTTTTTTGGTCAATCATTTGGCAATCTAAGTAAGTTGGTGGACCCATAGCTTCCTATGCAGCAGCCTTTCCGATCTGTGGATTTTTTGGGCCATTTTGTAGATCCGCTCATGTCCAAATCGACCACAAATCAGATTCCCAAGGTGGTGTTCCATCGACACGTGTATAGCTACCTTAATGTGTTCCTCTTTCCCACTATAGATCGATCGTTGGGAGGTATGCTGCTTGTTTAACATTAGTGAATGTCCCCCTGTACCCCCACTCTGTCAGTAGCAGAATCTGTTGTACATTGTCTGTACCTTTATTCAGCAAAGAAACCAAGCACAATATTGCATTCTCATTCCACTGCATTCAAGCTTTGAATACTCTTGGCCTATGTGTTCCATTACATAGGTCCCAGTTTATCACTTTTTCACAGACAGTACAACTTTAATGCAAGCTTTAACATTATCTGATTGACATACAAATGAGCAAGCCACATCCTCCCCCTGTTATGTTCTCAAAATTATGAGATGTACCATGCCGACCAAAAATGCACAAACCAACACAGTCCAAAACACAGAGTCCAAACAACACAGAATGCTTTTTATACTAACTTGGCAACAGTGTTGGCTATGACCTGCAAAGAGAAAGAAGAGAGGAGAAACAGTCAAGGCAGATGTGTTAGTGAGGTTGTAAAGATATAGTAATGGGTTTCCTAGCTGTAAACCATCATGTTGGTCACCCAAACATGTAGATTACCCATCTTTACCATAGCACAGAGGGGGTGGTATCATATACTATATACACAATTATGATGACGTAATGATCAGCTTATGAATCACTGGCAAGAGTTGGATCTGTAGGACAAAATGATTTTTCCTGAAGTATGTCTTATTGATTTCAAGAAATGTTATGCTCCCAATCCTTTATGTCTTATTTAAAAGGAAAAGAAAGAAAAAGAAAGGCAAAGTTCAATATTCTTAATTCAATTTTGGTTAGCCATAGTTAAACCTTTGTCTTGGCTATTTGGGTTTTAGTTATATATATGACAATGATGCATTATATACGGTATGTAAGTATGTTAAAAAAACATTTAAGGCACAATCTTTGGATATCATAGGAATCCTTTGGCAGGGAGAATGCTTTCTTATGGAATTGCCACCAGAACAACCTATCAGGAGATGTTCCCTTTGTTCCATGACAACTTGACAACGGTCACCCAGACAATTAGAGAGCTTGAATCTCCCCAACCAACCAACCAAAAAAAAAATGTAGCGTCAATAAGCCTTCCTTACTTTTATCAAAAGTCAATCACTCAAGCCGTGTGGAAAGTAAAACTGGCCATACACAGCTCGATAAAGAAGCTGATGAGAGCAACATCGAGCGCCGTGCACGCTCACGACACCCGATGTTGCTCTAATCTGTTTCCTCATTTGAGCCACCCATGGTTCCTTCAAGCAGGATCAACGGATCCTGCTCAAAGGAACTCAACCCAACAGGTTTCCAACATGTTTGAAAACCTTGATCAAAATCCATTACGTTGAATGGGGACAGCGGGTCTGCGAGCTGGGGAGAACAGGTCCCCATTGGACCGGAATCAATGTGCACGTTGATTTCCATTCAATTGATCCCCAATCAATCACAGTGTGGTGATGTCACATGCTGATTGATTGGGGTTCGATTGAATCCTTGAGTGCAAGGTGATGATATCACCACGCTGCGCTTGGGCTTCGTCAATTGAAAGGAGACACTGCTGCACTATCGATCCTGCTCAATACTTTGGAGCATCCAAAGTCATGGTAATCATTGCCAATCAAACAGAGATTTACCAACATGTTGCTGTATGCAATAGATTTGATAGATGCAATAGATTCGAGCACAATTGATCACTGTGAATGCGCATGACGCTCGATTGTGCTTGAATTTATAAAAATATTGAGCTATGTAATTAGTCTAGCCTTTAGGGTCCTTGATATGGAATTGGTGGTATAAGTCTGTCTATAGCCCCCCCCTCCCCCATACACCTTTAAATCACTCCATACAATTTCCATTAGATCTACCAACAACTATATAGTGCCTGGTCCTCTCTGATAGAATACATAGTGATTGGAAGGTATATATCCATGGCTATGTAGTCGGGTCCTCCCTGATAGAATACATAGTGATTGGAGGTATATTCACTGCTATTGTAGTGCTGGGTCCTCCCCGATAGATAACATATTGATTGGACGGTATTATCACTGCAGTAGTTTGGGGTCCTCCGGATGAAAATGTGATGGAAGGAATATATCATGCTATGTAGGCCGGGTCCTCCCTTGATAGAATCTATAAGGATTGGAATGTTATTCTAACTGTATGTAGTGCTGGGTCTCTCCCTGATTAGAAATAAAGTGGATGGAAGGATATATATAAACGCATGTAGTGCCGGGTCCTCCCTGATAGAATATAAAGTTGATTGAAGGTATATATAACGCCTATGTCGTCCTCCCTGATAGAATACATAGTGATTGGAAGGTTTAGAAAGGTCCTCGTATTACATGGATTTGGTAGAACAACAGTTCATTGTACAGGAATTGTATGGCAAGATTGTAAGGTGTATGGGGGCTTTATGAGACAGTAAATGAGATAAATCTGATGATTTTCAGGGACTTATTATTACAAATAAAGTACGGTACTCATTTCAGCTACGGTGACATTTTCCCTATAATTTTCATTGTAAGCCATATGTTCTTGATTAAGTGTTTTACACCATTACAAGTACGAATACAGATATTTTCCAAGACAGTATCTGCATCGCTGCATTGCATGCTTGTATTTGAAGGGCACTTGACATTAAATGAAGCTTTCAAGCTGTTTATATTTGTCTACAAATAGAAAGCAACTGTACAACTAAAATACTGATGTGACTAATAGACATAAAATGTGTGGATTACACTTTATCCAGCAAGACTTACAGAGGTTCTATGTCTGTTGGATGACTCTGAAAAGTATTTTTGTGCAGATCCCAAGGACACTGCATGTCAATCAAAGCCGGGTGTTCCAATGCACAAACATTTGATGTCACCTGGTATTGCTTTACTTTAATCCTATAGAATAAATGCCATGAGACTGTATGCCTGTGGCTAGATGATAATACATATAATCTGGATGGGTACTCATGTGAAGGGTCAACACAAACCTTACTGACATTCCATTTTTGAAATAATTATTTGCACCACCTAATGCTTCCACACATGCTGCTGATGTCTGCCAACTCACAGGATTTCCCAGCACGTATGATTCATGAATTGCTGTCATGCCTGGATATATCCTGATACAAATATACTGGACCATAACCATTTGTAAGTGTTTCCAAAAACACCACAACCGGTTTATATGGCGTGTTACAACAAGGCTTGCGATGGTAAATATAGCGTTATCCTTTAATGGGTATGGACACTTCCTAACCAATATGGCTGCCAGCCCATGGACTTAATAATTACCCTGTTTTAACTGTACATCTTTAAGAAAATGTATCCAAAGCATATCCAGTGTAATGACAACACCTGTCTGTCATGCTAATCCATGGTTTTAATTTGCTTATTAATTGTCCATGGCAAAATAAAGGTGCCCATACAAGCGCGACGGGTGCTTGACAGATAACCCGTTTGGCGCCCTGCGTTTGGACGGGAATCAAGGCCCACCACTTTAGGTGCCCAATTCCCGGTCAATGCTTTGAATGGGGACCCTGTCCAAAGGAATTACATTCTTTCAGGATTTACGGACATGTCCCTTACCTGTTCGACGGACCTGTCTTCGAGCTGGATTGGTTGATCGCGCTCCAAGACAGGGGTGGCCAAATTAGGTGGGCGTTAGATAGATAGCCGTGAACGCGCATGGCGATCGGAGCAGCCACCTGTTTGACACCCTGTGTTTGGACGGGTATCGAGGCGCACCACTTTAGGTGCCCGATTCCCAGTCAATCCTTTGAGTGGGGACCCTGTCCAAAGGAATTAAATTCTTTCAGGATTTACGGATCTAGCGCATATCTAAGCGTGTATGGGGACCTTAAGATGCATTCTGAACTTCAGAAAATATAAAAGTAAGAGGTATGGGTGTAACTAGAAATGACTGGGCCCCATAGCAAATTTTTTTATGGGCCCCCCTCCCGGACCTGCCACTCCAATCCATCCCCCCTACCCCATACCTCCCTCCCCTGAACATTTCCTGGAACTCACACCCCAACATTGATTTATTCCTGACCAGCCAGAACTTAGAATTACCCCCCTGGCGCCGTACGCATAAGCAAACCCTTTTTTACCTCTATGGGCACCACATAACCAGGAAGATCCTTCCACTACTTCTTGGTTTTACTTCCTAAATCAAAACTCAAACCCTATGGTAACTGGAGGCAATAATGTTAAGGTAGAGTGTCTATGCAGAATGACAGTGTTGATACAGCAAAAGTGTTGGTGTACTAAGTTGCTTTTTCTGGTGTTAGTCTTACATAAGCATTATGTTTGGAATTTATGATATTGAAGGTTAGGTTGACCCCCAGTTTTATTATATGTGGGGTTGTTTCCAATAATGAATCAGGTAGACAACCCAAAAGGGTTCTAAACTTCCCCTGCTCTTTCCCAAACTAAAACCAAATACAATGTTTGGCTGTAGGTACATCTTCCCTTGATCTACTCTTGAGTGGTGAAAAGCTCTTTGTATAATAAATTCAATGATATGTAATGCACATAATACTACTTCTGCAAACATAAGTACATAAGCTACATTCTCTATCTCAGCTACTTTGAGATATGAATAGATAGAATTTAAACGTTACTATTGTAAACCAGTGCACAATTCAACAGCCTATTTTCAAAGAGGAATTGCTTCTTTTTTAAGACTGTACTTACTTTTTACTGCTTTAATACCTTTTATACTTTCTACTGTCAGTCTCTGATTACTTCTTCCTCTGCTTACTGCACCTAAGTGATACACTGATATATTTTAAATGATGCCTGTCCCCTTATTTTCCCAGAATATAGAGAATTGCCTCTCTCGCTAGTAGATCCATTCTGCCATTTCTCTTCGCCTCTGAAATATCTGCCTGCCATAGTATCTAGTGAGATATATTAGGAACAAGCTGGAGTCTGTAAGCAGATAGTCATATAGCCATTTTTGGTATGCATTCAACAGCTGAGCATCCCCTTACAGTCAAACACAGTGTAACAGTATCATTTGGTAAAAAAGGTCCCTGTGTCTGTTTTAATCCCCTGAACCTCATCCATGAACGTCATATGACATTTTTAAGGTAGAACAGGAGGGTAACCAAATCAAATTTATTGCCCTGCAAAGAAGATGGAAAAAAATGGAAATGCATTTCTGAAGTGGAAATACATTTGAGTTGAATGAACATATACAACTTCACATTCTTCAGATGTTCACGTACACATTACCAGCAGAGGCAATACCCATTTGCAGTAAACGATCAATGCAGAAGAGGAATCCTTTACAACATTCCTGTACAGAAATGAAAGTACTGTGCGGTCTATGATGAGACTGTAGGAGAGAAGCAATAGGCAAAGTAAGCATTAGAAGGACGGCTAGAGATCTTTCCTTGGTGCTCCAAGAAGAGGCACCTCAATAAAAGGCAAGGGAGGGATCAGCAGCCCTTATTTTAAGATTTAGCAGTTGTGATGATGAATTCCACATCTACATAATAATTTGGTCATGTATGTTCTTATGGATGATACATTTAACCACTCTAGCGTTATGGACGGCAGCACCTCGTCCAGCGCTCCAACTGGTACTATCG
>CM070037.1:23840764-23872742 GCA_036250615.1 Ptychadena robeensis
CATAAAGAAAAATTTACCATTGAAGTCTATGGTGCACTTTTGGTACAGAAATCTGGACCAAAGCAGTGCGCTAGGGAGGTTAATGGTGTTATGGATGCAGTAGAAGTAGATCATGATCTTCAACACTGCCCATCTCCCAGGCCTGGGATATAGCTGTGCGTGAGATTGCAGCCACCATGATGGACCCAGAAGCAGGAAATATGACATGTATGAAGAACTATTCTATTACCTGGATTACCTGTAATGCCAAAAGAGAAAATGGCATTAAGTTTTACTTTAGTCTACATATACCTTAAAAGGTAGGCTATATCTTTTTCAAAAACTCCATCCACACCTATTTGTGATATGAACTTTGACAATGAATAAATGTGAATGTGTGTGAGAGAAGCGTGAAAGGGATCTTAGAAATACATACAACCTTCCTGAAAATGTTCTGTTTCTGCATTGGGAATAAATCATTTTCCTTAGGCTATGTTGCCACATAGGCAATCAGCCGCAGGGCTGATGCCATTTTAATCGTGCACGACGATCACAGCTGATCGTCTCCATTTAGTTGAATGGGCTTGTGCCCACTTCAACTGAGGGTTGTGGCCATAGACCTGAATGGGCGCTGTTAAAAATCATGTGTCATTTCAACTGCACCCATTCACTCTCTATGGGCGTGATCAGGCGTGGTGGGGCCTCCCTCCTTCCTGGCTGCAATCTCACAGCCACGATTCTAAATGCGGGAGCCAGCTCCGTGCCGCAATTAGAATCGCCAATGTGGGAATACACTTCATCCCTGACCTGTCTGGTGTCTTCAGACTTCATGGTGTTGTTGCTCCCAATATTCTCTTAGACAACTTCTGAGGCCATCAAAGAGCAGCTGTATTTGTACTGACATTAGATTACACACACTCTATGCACTCTATTTAGTCATTAGCACTCATCAGGCCATGTCTGTGTGAAACTGACTGCACTCAGACCAAAGGGGGCTGAATAATTACGCACACCCCACTTTGCAGTTATTTATTTGTAAAAATGTTCAAGGGGGCCGAATACATTTGCAAGCCACTGTATATTCTTACAGTCCAAGTATAAAAATAACCTTTATTAGGTTTCTCAATCTACTGAATTCAATTCAAAATATAGAGTATACTATTGTCAAGTGTTGGATTTAAGGATCTGACTGTGGTTTGTTTACCTATATATGCCAGCATTAATCAAAGTCTGTATCATGTGAAAATAAACATTATACAGATTCTCATGGACCTTTTTATAACCCATAATAAAATCAAATGATTTGATGGATTTTGTGCATATGTGAAAAAATTGAGTTTATATAAAATAATCTTCTTGTTGGGGTTAACTGCTAGACATCCTTAAAGATTGACATAAAACAATGTACAAAAAGCTCTACTAATGAAGAACGCTCACCATAATATTATTCATTCTATCTTATATCTTAAAAACTCACTATTATACAAAACCTGCCACCTGAAAGCTTTCCTTCCGTACCCTTCTACGGAGGCAGCACTGTGACATTTAGTGAAGTTTCAGTTTAAAAATACCAAATTGCATTACAACTAGGACATGGACAGCTGTTCTAGAGGAACAAGATGGATAGAATAAAGGTTAATATTCATGGCATTGTTACAATGCTCACTGCTCATGCCAGGAACGGGCAAAGAAATGGACTTGCTCCAAATAATATACCCAATCACCAACAGTTATTGCCAGATACTGATCTACACATAGATTAGTAAAGTTATTAAATGTAAAATTATGCGACCACCTTCATCAAGAATAATTTACAGAAAAGGGAATAGAAAAGTTAAATCGCAGGAAAACCAATAAAGAGAACATTTTCAGTTTGATCAATCTGATCTCATACATCTCCAAGAAAATATACCATCCCTAGTGTAAAAATACAATGCAGCTTCATAAATAATGTTTTTAATTAATTTATCTCTTTCTATTACTGTTGACAATTTTCCAAAATGTTGCTAGTTCAATTATAAATGATCAGTTTAACATAAAATAAATACAAATATTTAAGGTCTACTGAAAACTAAAACTATGGGCGAGCTTTGTTGACCTGATTTACCAACAGACTTTGGGCCTACCCTTGTATGAGTCTCCCTTCCCATACTGCAATTTCCATACGGATGAAATAAATATTATATTGAATGAGGATTCTTTTTTAATAATGGCCTTAGCATGTGGGTTTGTACACACCATGGTATCTAATGTATATATATATATAAACCCTCTAAATCAGAGGCTTTAAACTTTGGTCCAGGGGGTGCAAATCTGGCCCATGGTGTAATTATATTTTGCCCACTGATTCTTTTTTTTTAAATTTAGAAAATAATAGAAAATAACAGATCTATCTTTTTTTTACATTTTACATATGTTATAATATTACACTTTGCTTGTTCTATGTTGTTCTATGATTCAATGTTTAAGCCTGGACATTAAGCACATGGCATGTTTTTTTAAACCCGCCCAGCGGTTCTGTGCATGACTCTGGTGTCACTAAAGATGCCAGTGTTATGCTTGGAAAAAGGCAAAGGTCCTCCAATTCCAAGGAGGTCTAAAGTGCTGCCTACCCCCGCCCCCTTCATGTCATCGGTGTCGTCGGTGACGTGATCGAGGGCAGACCAGGGAGTGTATGCCAATGCTCCCGATCGGTGGGGGAATCCGGCAGACAGGTACGTTTTTCCATAGTTAATTCTGGCATGATGGATGAGGCTCAGCCCAAGTTAAGTTGGGCTAAACACCCAGGAGGTTAAGCAAAACTTCAGTTTGTTTCTTCATGAAAATATTAATTGTTATATCTGATGTGAAGGAAACACTTCAACCTCAGTTCAAGATATTTTTTCAAAAAATGTCAAGGTTGGTTCGGAACTTTGTCCAAGTTTTTAATTTTGGTTCATTGTGTGATTGAATTTGACAGCCCTGCTCTAAATACATTGGCATTTTGCTATGAAAGTTGATCATTTGAAGCAAGCAGATTTGAATGTAACACTCTTCATTTATATTATGTTTACAGTTAAAGAAAAATACATTACATACCCTCTTAGAAGGAAGCTCTCTGAAGCCCTTCCCTTGATCTTATGCATCCCAGACATTTCATTAAGGGTTTCGGCTGAATAAAGGCCAATAGGATTGTTATAAAGTCCTTTCTTAGGTGAACTAATGCGGTTTTGATCAGTCTCAGCATTTACTGATGCTGAACTTATGCTACGCCTGATAGGAGATGTGTCAGAAGTCACAGAGTAAGAAGACAATGAAGATTTCAGAGGTGACTTTACAAAAGATGAACTATGTGACTGGTGGATCTCTTGCTGGTTCAGGTAGCCTGACATTATCCCGTTGGTGGTCGCTCCACCACCCAGAGGCACAGCTGATTGGCTAGATAGAGCACTGAAGGCAGATCTGCCATTTATTTCCAAAGCGTAGTCCTGCAGCAGCACACATGCAAGCCAGAGAGGAGAAAACAGCAATCAGAGTAAACATGCAAAGGACACAGTAAAGAACATTTCATGACACTATGATGTACAGGCAATGCATTCTAAAAAAAAAACATAGTTTTACTTCGTATCTAATAGCAAATAATCAAGCTGTTAGTTTCACATCACAGCACATGTATTATGCATCTCTATAAACATATATGTTAGAAGGCTTATTGGAAATATTTCTTGTAGTTCAATGAGACTGATAACTTGGAAAAATACACTTTATATAGCTCAGTGCTTGTTTACCAAATCAGCTTCGGTGCCTTTCTCTGCTTTAAATTCAATTAGCAACAGTGGGTTTACTTCTGACTTGATTGTCATATACCAGTTGATAAATGTACAATAAGGTAAATTAGGTAAATATTTGATATCTCCCTGATATTGATGGCTTACCTAGATTACCATCAATCATCCATCATACATCATATACGTATAATCATTTTGAAGCCAAGAGAAATCCATTGTGATCATCAGACAATGGGACAGCTTACCGCTGTTATTTGGGGAGTGTTCCTCCACTTCTGCAGGGTATCATACAAATAGAAAGAATTTCCCAATCATCAATAGATATATTTAGATCTGGTTATGATAGAGAATGTCCCTTTTGCCAAAGGATTTTCTCTGTCTCTTGATATCCACATTTTCAGTAAAGATTCCCTTTAGACCCACTGAATCAAAACAAAAGCTATAGCTATATGGATCTTTGATAAAAGCATATTCTAAATGTAAAACATCAGTACATTTCCCTAGACCAGTGGTGCCTAACACACACAGATCACAATCTGCTGGTAGAGGGTTTATAGTAATGATAGTGATCCAAATGTTAGTAGAATATTATTGTGCCATACTACAACACATTTACGTATATATATATATATATAAATACAGTACAGGCCAAAAGTTTGGACACACCATCCCATCTGGTTTGCGTTTAGTTGGATGATAATTTATTTTTGAACAGGACAATGACCCCCAAACACACCTCCAGGCTGTGTAGGGGCTATTTGACCAAGAAGGAGAGTGATGGAGGGCTGCAGCAGATGACATGGCCGCCACAATCACCGGACCTGAACCCAATCAAGATGGTTTGGGCTGAGCTGGACCGCAGAGTGAAGGCAAAGGGGCCAACAAGTGCTACACACCTCTGAGAACTCCTTCAAGACTGTTGGAAAACCATTTCAGGTGACTACCTGTTGAAGTTCATCAAGAGAATGCCAAAAGTGTGCCAAGCAGTAATCTGAGCAAATGGCTATTCTGAAAAAACTAGAATATAAAACATGTTTTCAGTTTTTTCAAATTTTTTGTCCACATGTGTTCATTCATAGTTTTGATGCCTTCAGTGAGAACCTGCAAATGTAAATGGTCATGAAATAAAGAAAACCTATTAAATGAGAAGGTGTGTCCAAACTTTTGGCCTGAACTGTATATATATATATATATTAATATTAATATATATAACAAATTATATGTTTATTGTTGCTAGATAATTTTTTACTTAAATAATTCATCCCTTTCATTAGTAACAACCCTGAAGAAGTGAGTACTGTATGTATAGCTCCTAAATCGCATTGGATTTTATACATAAAGGATAGAGAAAATTATTTGAATCAGATACAAGTCACATACAAGTTGTTTCTTGCCACTCTCAATAAACACTTATGTGGGCTTTCTGAGGCTCTTGACTCACTAGACACTTAACCCCCTGGATGTTTGGCCCGTAGCCTGGGCAAATGCACCAGATTACAATGAGTATTGTTAGTAAACAAACTCACCCCGGGATGTTCATGAGGTTAAACAACAGTTGGCAAATCTATGCCATACAGGCAAAACGAGTTCATGACGTAACACATGCAAATACCACTCCATTGTTCAATGAGAGTTTCTTTTTTAGTGACTACATTTGTGGCTTTTATTGGAGAGTAGAATGCAATTTGGTCAAGCAATGGAATGGAAGTTAGTAGAGCTTAAGCATGGCATTAAGGAAGTCCAGCCCCAGCAGCCAAGTGTAACTAAACCAGAGATGGGCACATAAAGTATAACAGATACTAATAGGGACTTTGCTAAGCAGATTGCTAACTTTTGAAAGATTTAATTGGAGCACAAGTTATGACCACTACTATCTAACCCCGGCATGTTTTTTTATCTTAGAGATTTAAAGGAAAACTGTGTTAAGGGATATCCTGGTTCTGCCACTGCTGGGGTACTGACAATGCCATTTACTAGGCTATCTTTGGTTTCAACAGTCACATACCAAAACATCCTTGAACTATATAAAGTCAAAGTTTTCTCAGTCAATGCGCCAACTCTGAGCACCACCTGAAGGCCAAGCAACTGGTATTTTAATCAAAAGCACATGTTTCACGGGTTTTCTTTCCCCACACTCTTCTATTTTAGACACGACCTCATATGTAGAATGGTTCCACTGTACTTTGCTCTACTATGCACTTGGTTTCCATTCACGTTCCATTCCAGTTCCCCAGTTTCTATTTAATTCTATGGAGATGCAGGCAGTCATGCCTCACTACTCCACTGCACATGCAACAGGTGAATTTGTATCCTATCATTTAACCATTCTGAGGTCTGATTTTGAGCATAATAAGGCAGTCTGTAGTCTTTATTCAAATACTAGTTGCATTGAGCAGTAAAAAAATAAAACATACTTATTCTAAAAACTATACTGATATTATACTTTATTTGCATAACTTTTTCATTTAATTAATTCCCCATTGCAGATGACCAGATGTAGTGGCAGTTTTAGGCATGGACAAACTGGGCGGTTGCTTGGGGCGGCATTTGGGCATCCCCCACAGCGTGACTGCCTGGGGAGAGAGAAGGAGTAGAGGAGAATGAGCAGCATCCATCCCCCCAAGTGCTCTCACCTCCCCAGGAGTGACCAGAGATGTTTTACTCATCTCTCATTTGTCAGGAGATGATAAGGTTTATCGGGAGATGATATATAATTTGTTAACAACTGGCGGCCTGGATTGCATGGACACTTGGCCATAGAGGCCAATTCTAATTATAAAGACAGAAAGAAAATACTTTCATGCAAAAGTATGGACACCTCTTTATACCGGGCTACAGCAGATGCAGTAGGTGATTTTTCAAGATTACAATATTAGCTCTTTTAAGCACATCCAGTTTGGTGATAAGACATTTTCACAACTTAACCCAAACTCTATATTGATTAAGAGAAATATGTTTTTAAAACAGTGGTCCCCAAACTTTCCCTGCAGGGACCCCCTTTTCTAGATAGAAACATTAGAGAGCCCCTCCCAATGCAGTTTTAGATTGAGGGCCATTTCACAGTAGCCGTGTTTGCGTTGCAGTATTGTATACTAGTGTGAAATGGCCCTCAAACGTTTTTTGAAATGTATATATAAATACAGTATATTTGAAATATAATATATTTAGTGCAAAAAAAAAAACACAAAAAAGAATTGTTTCCACTTTTTTCAAAGACATAATTTTGCAGTAAATGCAATGCAGTGCAGTAAACAGAAGCAGAAAAAGAAAAGTGAGAGAAAAAGCGCCAGTAAACATAACTTTAAGTTATATGTGTAAAACACATTGAGGGAAAAATGGAAAATTCCTATCAAACTTACCGTAATTTTCCTTTCCTGACGCGCTCCATGTCAGCAAACACAATGGGTTGCAGGGGCGGAGCCAACCCACTGTGTGTGCTGCCATGGAGTGCGTTAGGAAAACAGAAAATTGTGTATGCTGACATGGACCCATCAGGAAAGGGATTTACTGATATTGCTGTCAACTCTTCAAATGTGATTCCAAGCCATTACAATAAGAGAAATGTGGAACCAAAATATTAAACTATTTGTAAAGCTAAACGGTAGGCCCCTATCCCACTGTAAGGAATAATTGCTCATTTTAGTGGTTCAGAGAAAACAAGTTCTAGTGACCTGCTCCTTCACTCCTGTTGCTGTCTCCCCTTTTGATGCCCCAGGAGGAGAACAGATCATCTTCCTTTTCCTCCCTCAGTGTAGAGCTATAGGCTTTGGATTGTAGAGGGTTGATGTCATCAGATTTAGACTGCCGGAAGAGAGTGGATGTGGAAAGGAGGAATCCCTGATTAGAAGGTTATTATTTTGTATGCCCACTAGGCCTAAATAAGGAAATAATCCTTGCAGTGATCCAGAGGCATACTGTAATTGTTAATACAGCAAGTTTGGAGTTCAAGTGATACCGTTTATTGGCTAACTGAAGTCATTAGAGAAGCAAGCTTTCGGGATATCGCAGATCCCTTCTTAGCCTGAAGAAGGGATCTGCGATATCCCAAAAGCTTGCTTCTCTAATGACTTCAGTTAGCCAATAAACGGTATCACTTGAACTCCAAACTTGCTGTATTTATCGATGGCTAACACGGTACAACACTCTACTATTGTAATTGTTAATAAAACAATGCCTAGTGTTTGGTTTTGATTATCCCTAACAATTCCTAAATTTCTGAATTTTTATCGCCTGGTAAATATCGTTGGCAGAATGGAGTTGCCTAAGTACCTTCTGATGTGGGATCACTGGCATAGGTGAGTCCATTCGTGGTATAGCTGTTGAAATTGGTCCTGGACGTTTAGACCTGTATAAATAAAAACAAAACTTTACTGATCATGGCCATGCGTCCTCCTGGGCACCAGTCATACCTTAGGCCAATTAAACATCCCTTAGGTATATCGCTCATTTACACTTGGACAGAGGTTGTCAGATAATGCCAACCATCCCCTCGCTGTAATCATAATAGGAAAACCGAAAGGACAATAGGTAATGTTCATTACCCAATTTCAGGCGGTGGCAGTTTTCGAGTGGTTGCTCAAGGGAAATTCCATGTTTCCAACTGACCGGGTGAATAAGCTCTAACTCTTGCTCATAAAGGAGGTAAACAATACATTTTATAATGCTCACTAGAGCCAAGGATAAACAAAAATGTTGGGGACAGGGATAACATCAAAACTGCTCTTCCACCTTATTTAGTTGTATGCAAAATATATTTGCAAAAATGCAAAAACAATAGGTGCAAAAAACCCATTAATGCTCTTTTTGTACGTGCACACACATCAGTAGGCAGCAAAATCGGCCGCCGCTTGGTGCCTGTGTGGCAGCCTTATGGACCCCGAAACGCATTGAGACCAAATAATTTGTAGAGGACACGCATGTGAGACTCATAAACACCATTACTTCCACAGATATGGACCTCCTATGTCGCACCATTCATTTCAACAGAACACCGTGCCTGAACTACCATTGGTATAGCAATTCATAAACTGAATGACACTTACAATTTTATACAATCCATCTTGTTCATTCAAGTCACCTTGTATTGTGTATTCAGCTAGGTTGGCTTGGTCTTCTTTCTATACATTAATGCTACCACAGTGATTGTGAATTGTGGAGCACTACACCACCATCATGCCAGCTTGGATGCAAGTCAATCTTTATTTTTATGTACATTTTTTAGATTTGGAGTATACGTCCACCTGGTATGATCCTGGCAAATGCTGCATAATCTTAGTGACAACTTTTAGCAAGCTATGAAAACCTTGACATTTCTTAGAATCATTGAACCCTGCCAACCTCACCAAGTCTTGTAATACCTCCTATGAAATGATGTAAGAAAACATTTCTGCCTTCCAATCATTTCCTTGGACTGACAGTGATTGTGATCTATTCAGAACCTAAAAAATAAGATAGTAGGTTATGAATTCTGCCCAGACTCACTTCAGATTTGAAAGGTCTGTCTGTTTTAAGCTTTTTGAGTGTGAATTACATCTTGTCAGATCCCTTCTTCAAATAATGAAGTGGATCACGTACTCTGACAATAAGTTAAACCCCCTAAGCTTCTTATAGGTCCCAGGTGCCCTGTGTTCTTCAGCGCCTCCTTCGCTCCTCCATTTGCAGACCCAGAAATTTTAAATTTTAAATGCCTGAAGCCCCCCATAGACAGGCCGATTCCCGGCCGTAGTTGCAGCCGACCAACTGGCGTGCTCGCTCCCACCGAGCACATAAAGGTTGGTCGGCCGCAACTATAAGGGAGCCCACCTTGAGTTTCATAGAAAAAAAGCCGGCAGGTCGGATCCCACACGGATCCGTCCTGCTGGTTCTTTTTCTGCCCGACTGTGCTGCAGGCTGTTAACTCGGAGGGGAAGTCTCCTCCCCCTCCGACTTAATTGGCTACAGTCTGACAGGAATTGCATGTATAAGTGGAACACACGGGATTCCTGTCCTCTCTGTAGCTGACTGCTCACAGCGTGGTGACGTCACCACACTGTAAAGAGTCTGCTAAAAGTCGGCCATAGATCGGGACGTCTATGGCCGGCTTAAGTGAAAGGAACTCACCTGTCCACCAAACCCCCACAAACCCCGTGTCCTCGCTCAGGATTTTCTTAGAGCCGGAAGAGGATTAGAGACAAGGGACTTGCTCAGGTGCCATCTGGGTCACCGAGTGGCTTTCATGTACACCAATCAGCCTGCTCAGCTGTAGCAGTCAGCAGACAGGTAAGTGCCTATTCTCCCACCATTTCACCAATGAATGGGGGATAATGGTATAATATATATTGCTGAGGGACGCGCATGTGGCCCTTTATATCAACTCAGTTGCCTACCACTTACTTTATTTGTCTCTTCAACAGAAGCTGACTTACTTTTGCAAAGTGAGACCAAGGTTGTAGCTGGCTGATTTGATCTTGTTCTGGGCTTCTAAATGAGTCATGCCATCTGTGCTTGCTCCATCGATGGCCACCACCAAGTCTCCCTGATTTACATTGGCTTGTGCTGCTTTACTGCCAGGAGTTACCTAAAAGAAAATGACGGAGGAGGTGAGAAGAAGAATAGACAACAGGCCTGATATTCACACATAAATACATCCGCTGTTTCTCTTGGTTTCAAAACTGTCAATGTACTATTAATCCATTTTGGTGACATCATTGGATCGGATAAGAGCAGTTAAAAAGTTTTGCAGATAATTGTTATGCAGAGCTTTGAGATGCTAATCACTTCATCAGTGGTTTGTAAAAGGTTTATAAGCAGTTCTCAAGTGGTTGGAAGGACAGGTAAAGACCCCCATACACCTTAAAATCTTACCATACAGTTTCTGTACAATCACATTTTTTTTGACCAAAACCATGTAATATGAGGACCTTTCTAAACCTTCCAATCACTATGTATTCTATCAGGGAGGACACTACACTACATAGTTGTTGGTAGATCTAAAGGAAGTTGTTTGAAGTGATCTAAAGGTGTATGGGGGGCTTAAGTTTGGTAAGTTATGGTTACATGGTACATGGATCACTTTCTGCTTCCCTCATTGCCTAAAAAACATTCTCCTTGGAGATCTTTGAAGTAAAATGCAAATAACTTTAAAGTGCCCATCTCAAGCAACAAAAAATTATCCTGCCGCTCCTTCCATGACTTCCTGCCTTGGACAAGAAGCAACACCCACATTTCACCACAACCATCCATCACCCTACTCTGTAGAATGAAGAAAAACATAGACTTTTTTCTTGCTGGTGGTGGGTATTCCCACCATGTAAAATCATAAATATAAGGTACAGAAGCTGACCACTGAACAATGTACTTTATGAACACTTATGTCTCTGTTATATAACTGGCTTGACATGTTAACACACTGCTCACTCCAAAATTATGGAAACTATATTAATATAAAATCCCCCAGGCTACTATGAAGGTGTCCATTGAAAGGAAATATTGTCATTGGACATTTCTTCAAACTGGCACATGGTCTGTTCTATGTGGATAACAGCAAGTAGAAAGTAGTGGGAGAGTTTAGGAATAGTGTTGAGTTTGAATTGCGAATATTTTTGATGAATATCGTTTATTCAGGAATTAGCAAATATGGCTGCAGATATTTGAAAATTCGAGATATTATGCACTGGGAAGCTCATGGCCATGCATTGCGATAATATGATTACAAAGCAATAATAAATATCACATGTTACCATGTAACTGCAATGCGAATATTATTATAGCGAATTTCATACAGTATATAAAAATATCTAATTGAATACTTGTAGAATTATTCACGAAATATCGCTAATTCAAATATTGCCTTTGCTGCTCATCACTATTTGGGAATAGATCTCCTGCTTGTTATCCCAGATGAGAAGATTATAGAAAGAAAGAAGGACTGGGGGGGGGGGCTGGTTAAAAATAGAATGTAGAATGGTTAAAAGTCTTCAGTTTGACAACTGTTGTGTATCAGTTAAAGTTGACTAAAAGCAAATGTGGACAATTGGATCTGGGGTTCCATTTCCATAAATACTTGTCTTTTATCGTTATGCAGGGAATTGAAATACATACAGGAATGTTTTATGTGTAGTTTAAGGCAGATTTAACTTATTTTTTGAGGAAACCTTTGACATTCATTTCTATACATTTTGCACCCAGCATTTATTTTCAAACCACCTTAAATAGCAATTAGTGTGAAAACAAAAGGCGTCCATGCAGCCCAGGCAGAGACAGTGAAAGAGGGAGAGATGATGAGTGTCTCAAATGTAGCCAGTGCATGAACACGTTGGATTGGATGCCTGATCTTTCCAAGACAATGGGGTATTTAAATATCTGGTTTCTCCCAGATCACGCAAGAGCATCTCTGCATAATGCAGCGGGTCATTCCTTTCCCTTTCATTAACCAGCACTGTGCTCTATACACACAATTTGATCTGTAATTACTAAAATGAACAAAGTTGTCATCAGAAAAGTTTAGAAATTCGGCAAAAGACACTCAGCAAAGGAGCCCATGGCCATGTTCTTTACCTTTTTTTAAGTTTGTCTATTTGATGGGTATCAACACTTTGGGTCCCCATACACCTTCAGATTTCCTTTAGATTTCCTTTTGTTTTACCAAAACCACGTAATATGAGGGACTTTCTAAACAATCAAGTCTACCTGTGTTCAATCGCACAGGGCCCGACACTACATAGGTAGACCTTAAGGAAATCTGACAGACAGATCTAAAGGTGTATGACCAGCTTAAACGGCAAGTGCAATCTATTGATTATATAATCTCCAAGTTTTGAAGTTTACTTGAAAATGTCCTACTGTATTGCACCCTTGTTTGTCAATACACTTAATAATTATTGTAAGTATTTCTTAGTGCATTAGGGTGCTGACGGAGAGTTTAAAAGTGTATGGCCACCCTTTGTCTTGACTCAGTTCTACAAATTTGTGGACTCCTTTGGTCGGAGCTTATTTAGAGAATTCACATTTAATATCAGAGCCATTATTGCCATTAGCAGGTGCTGCAACAAGGCTCTTTAATTCTTTGTATGTTCAGTTTATCTGTCACGTGCAGACAAATTGTTTCTTCTAGTGCCCATGTTATAGAAGATATCTACTACTCCCTTATCAGCCTCTAAATAAACCAGGCATGACTCTCTGTATCATTTCTGACTTCAAGCCAGAAAAAATCCAACTAACTACTAGTTTCCCTAGTGGGTGATCATGTAACACATTCTTTAAAGGTCACACATGATAACGAAGACTCAAGGGTCTCCCAGAGGGCATCGGTATGGTATCCAATTATCAGCTGTGTTCTTTACCATGCATGCAGCTACAGCCGTGGCAAGGAAAGGCCAAATGAATCTCTGTTTAAAAGATCTAGCTATTTACCGCATGCTTCCTTCAAAGAAGAACTGTACAAAGTGAACTAGAGATGGTTGAGTTTTTTTTTTCCAGTTAAAGGTCAACTAGCTAAAGCCCCCCATACACCTTAAGATCAATCAATACAATCTCCATTAGATCTACCAACAACTATGTAGTATAGTGGCGTCTCTGATAGAATACATAGTGGTTGGAAGGTTTAGAAAGGTCCTTATATTACATGGTTTTGGTAGAACAAAATTTGATTGTACAGAAATTGGATGGAAAGATTGTAAGGTGTATGGTGGCCTTAACTTTGTTAATTACAAAGCCAGTCTCGCTTTCTCCACCAATCCAGATCTGAATCTGGTGATGCTCCGCCCCTCTAGTTTCCCCGAATTCAGATGTGGCTGGCTGCAAGGCCCAAGGGGACTTGGGAAGGTAGATGTTAGCAGTGACGTCTATTCTACCACTCTTTGTCACTTGGAGGGTAGAATGTCTCTGGAGTTTGACACTTTTACCAGGTAAGTATTTTTTTTCCCATTAGAGTTTATATCCGATTTAAGGTCTACTTCCAAAGGCCCAACATTGGAGTCATGTTGATTTTCTAGTATTTTCTAGTCTTATTTTTTTATAAGCTATCATTGGCTGTGTAAATACCCCCTGTAACCAACTACTTATCTATTCCAAGGACCACTATGACAAGTCAAGACAATGAGGAAAAGAGATCTAGCTTAAAAATGCCTGCCTACTCAAAAACTTCCAGGCTTTCTCCACTTAGAAAACTTATTTTACGACCTTCAGAGTTACCAATGCTAAAAACAGAGCAAGCTTGTCATCACATCCAAGTGAGCATTAGAATGTCGGCTGCCCAGGAATTCCAGGAGATGCCTGTCTATACAGGGCCAAAAGTCTCATTTGCCCATTATTGACAAGTGGCTTCACTAAAGTTAGTTAAAGCCATTTGCCATATTTTAAAAGACACTGTAAAAAGCAAAAATTATATGAGGTAAGTTATACTAAACCTTATCATTTGAAAATGAATAATTTTGCACTCAGTAGAAACATGGTTGGTTTGCACATTTGAACCCTAACAGCCACATATAATTTTTAGAAAGCAGTCAATGTAATAACTGCATTTTTTTCTTCAATGCTTCAAATATCTTATTATCTTACTACAGGATGGTTAGCTGTATCTATTTTTAGGATTACTTGTACCCAATGTGGTAGGATTTCCAAATATAAACCTCTCTAAAATTATGAACTGACTATATATGGAGAGCATACCCCTTCTCCATGGAAACCATTAAGCTTTGTCCCCACTGCATTAAAATCCATGTCTTAACCTGAATTGCTTGAAATTCAATGCGAGATATCATGTTCGTGTTAACGCAAAGCATTGTGATGCCATCATGACACATCCATTGAAATTCAATGGAGGCATCAAGGTGACGTGTACATTGTGCAGCCGTTGTTTTTCGAGCGTGTTAATGTACATGTCAATCCATATCCATAAGAGGATGCATTACTTTTACACTACGATAACAATCATGGTCCAAATGTGCCCTCACCGCCCACTGCTTGACTATGCTTATTTTGTTTCACATATGAATAGTGATGGCCGAAATGCCTGCAAGGAGGACAGTTCAGCGGTGAACATGGATGATGGATGTTCGCCCTCCATCTTGCTGGTGAGCAGTACGGGTGTTCGACCCGCCCCGTTCGCCAGCGAGAAGGAGCTTAATATTCTTCCACTGGCAGGATCAGAAGCAGCCAGATCCTGCCAGGGGAAGAATCTTTTCACCTAGAGGCGGGGAATTTGAATCTGTCCACGAACAGGCGGATGGCGGACTTCTTTAAAAGTCTGATCTACCCGTTTGCGGACGGACCTGGCCGATGTTCGGCCATCACTACATATGAACATGTTCTCAAGTCATATTAACATCACAGCCTTGATCGTATTTTGTTGCATAGGGCACCTTGTTCTGCTGCCCTCATCCTCCCCTAGGAACTACCCTTGTGTTACATTATTATTAACCTCCTAGGCGTTATGGCCAAACCCAGTACGTGCACAGTTTGTTCTTCAAACAAACTCTGCCTGCAGCGGGATTGGGCAAACACGCCAGTGCTGTGTGAGCCTACAGCGATTCTGCATCATTGCAGGCTCACTGATCCCTTCCCTTCCATAGAGCTCCATGTTAATGAAGTTGCTTTTACCATCCCACATCGCAGGTGTCTCGATAGTGCCACCGATGTATAAAGAGGAGGGCAGGGAATCATGGCACAGTACAGTGTACTTAACTTTGATCCCCCGTATGGTGCGTACAGTGTGTATTTCGCAAAGCCGCCGTAATGCCAGGGAGGTTAATAATAACTCATCAGCTTAGGGAGAACCTTTAAGAGACAGAGTGCCCATACTGAAACCCAAACCCACTTATTTATCTCAAAGTGCCAGCATGGCAATTTAACCTGAATTATACATACACACACAAAGCATGTAAACACACACTCTACTTTCTTATCAAATGGAATAGGAGAGGGTATGTGCCCCTGTGTGCAATCAGAAGAAAGGAGAAGAGGACTGACAGCATTGAGAGCTACAGTTCTTTCCTCTGTGCTGGCTGACAGTTTGCGTGCCCACAGAGCTTACATACAAGCTTACATACAAGTAAACACTATACTAGAAGACCATGAAAACCACAGGACACCTAAATGTTTTTGGTTCTACAAGGTTGGCCAATTTCAGACTACAGAAGGACTACCTACATGTTTTTAGTTCTATAAACCTTTCTATTACCATTGTCCTTTTAATAAACATTAAAAGGTTAGATAAGATAATAAAGTTTGCCAAGTTTGAGATTGCTTCATACAGATATACATCTAATAATTTACTCTTATTTACTTATTTTTGGAATGATATCAATACAATTTTGCAAGGGCATATACATTTCAAGTTTTACGGGTCACACGATAACCCTCAAAAACATTTACTGGCCCGGAACTGCCCTTTGCTAACATGCTAAGCAAGCATTTGGGATGTCTCAGATCCCTTTTTCAGGCTTAAGGTATTTGATTATTAAGCCTGAAGAAGGGATCTGAGATATTCTGAAAGCTTGCTGACTTCAATTAGCCAATAAAGGGTATCACTTGAACTCCAAACTGTCTATATTTATCGATGGAATACACACTTTACCACTCTGCTATTAATAATAATTGTAATAAATAAATGTAAATGTAATGTAATGTAAATAATAAATTTGTCTTTCATAATATTTCTATTATGATTCTATTATAATTCTAGATTCAGACACAGCATCCCACATGGGGAAGTTTAGAGTCTGTGGCTGGAGGAATGTATGCAGTGCAGTAGATATTGTTGTGACAGATTCATACAGCCTACACTCAAGATTGAAAAGGGAAAAGTCTGAAGAGCTGAATTTGAAGTGTAGGTAAGCCTGACTTATCTGGTCCCTTATGGCCTGTTTAATATACCATTGACAGCATGTATGTAGAAGTGCAAAAATATCTTCACATATTTCCAAAACTATTGCAGCTGAAACTATTTCAATGATATCAATCCAATATAAAGTGTGCACTCTTCCATATATGAAGATGCCACATCCCAGAAAAAGGGACCACTATGAAGTTCCACCCACCCTTACCAGGGATCATGGGTGGCGAGGGGATTTAATAAGCATTAAAAAAATGTGGTGACAGAAAATATTATTTCAGAAAATATTTATTCAGTAGCAATTTGCAGTAAATCCCCGGTAAAATGAAATGATACCATCTGATTTTTATATAATAACCTTGTCATTCATAACAGCCTGATTACTTCATGGATAACCTTTTTATCTACAAATAAACTACAGGAGCTTCTGAATAAATATGACTTCTAAAAGTAAAATTTTGAATGAAAGTTTTTAGTAAGTAAGTAACAGTGCTCCGCGAATGCATGTTGCGTGTGTGTTTTTTTTCTTAATTTGTAATGTAATGTATTGTATTGTTATTGTGTATAGATATTGTGAGATGAAAATTTAATAAAGTATTATTATATAAGATAACAGTCTGATTATTCGTAGATATATCCTAATGTAAACAACCTCTTGAAGAAGCTTTGTATGCAAAATGCGTTGAGGATGATATCGATTGAAATTGATGGATATTCTGATTCTCTAAATATGTATTGTATTGAATCTTTCACTGTTGATTTACTGCAATTTGAGAATAAATATTTTCTGTTAGCTTAAATCAAATAGTTTTGAATGCCTTAAAAATCCCCTCGCCACCCATGATCCATGGTACTCAGGGTGGGTGGAACTTCGTAGTGGTCCTATTTTTGTATTTCTTTGATAACAGTTATTAATATAAAGTATACATACAATGCACACATAGCAATAGAGAGGTGACAATCTAATATCCTGCATATATTCTCTCTGGAACTCTCTCCCTCATCCCATAAGACCTCCTACTTTTAAAACATTTAAAAAAGCCCTGAAATTCACAATTTTCAGTCTGTCCTGACAATCCTCTCATTCCTAACATCACCACCTACTATACATCTCCATTCTTTCACATCTCCCCTACCTATGGTTGTTCCCCAACCTCAACCTATATTACACTGTAAGCCCAATTGGGCAGGCCTCTTCTCCCCCTATGTCATAGGCTGTACCTGTGTGTTAGCTTTAGTTACCTCAACCCACAGTGTTTCATATTATGTTGACACTCTATAAATAAAGTTAATAATATAAAAAATAGTCAGAGTCCTATGTCACTATATCACTATAGTCTCAAGCCAAATTCTTCGGGGAGCACCCTAAACCTACATTTGAGGAAATCCTAAACCTTCATACAAAATAAGAACCTTTTTTCTATTCATGTTATGAAGAAAAGAGAACACATCTGGTAAAATATATATCACTGTTGTCTCTATGTTTTAATCCACTTATAAGTTTAATGCATGAAATAATATGATTGCAAAGAGAAAAAAAAACTCATGAAACTACCTGCACACTTACATAGGTTTATATAATATAAAATAGTTTCCTAAAATACTTTTAGTCTTAAACTGCAAAAGGAAACCTGTTTAGGCCTCCTCTACTTAGCAACACAGCACAACATTCAATATTATGTTGCTATAGGTGACATCTGACACTCAGGTTCTGGTTACTGTAAGGGACTAGGCAATACACTAAAAAGTCCAAGTAGATATCTGCTCTTCGGTTGAAAGTGGAAAATCCCTTCAAATGTCTTATGGATCTCCAAAATTCCTTGTTATTGGTTATCCTTGAAGATGTAAACAAAGAAATCATACATCCATTAATTAGCACATCTATAGGTTCATATTTTAGAAAGTATAATGTCATCCTGAATCCTTCTGTAATGTTAGGAATGGATATACTGTACCTAATAGACGAGACACTTCAGCTAAGACAGGCTGGAGTCATATTACATGCGAGGCAAAGTGCCCACCTAACTCATACAAAGTTATAGTGTCACCTGGGACAGTTGTCTTTATCAGTAGCTGGCCAAGTTGTTTTCTTGGAAATTAGATCACAGATATAAATACAAATGCTCACTTTTGTATGTGAGTAGTTATAAATAACAAGTGCCATTTTAAAGGCATGCTGGGGACAAGGTACAATGTATTTGCTATGGTGCAAAGGATAACGGCATGCAAAATCAGCCTCCTAAGAACAGATATTTAGGAGAACTGTAACTAAATTAAACATTAATCTTATCTAGAGAGTAGGGGTGATTCCCAGTCAAAAAGAAGGCTTGTACATAGCACCCAATGTCAGTTGATGTATTAAGAAAAGGTAAATACATTGGCGCGTTTCGTAGCTGTTACTGCCACTTCATCAGGATGAGATGTTTACAATTTGTCTGGATAGGGAATATGAATGTAAGTCTCTTCGACATGATGCTCCTTCAGCAGCAAGGTCAATGCCTTGGCCCTGCCTAACATCGCGTCGATGTATTTACCTTTTCTAATATACTAATAAATTGGATCAACTGACATTGGGCACCTTGTACAAGCCTTCTTTTTGACTGGGAATCACCCCTACTCTCTAGATAAGATAATTGTACACCGAAGTGGGGACCAGCACTGCTGGCTTGCCTTTCCGATTACCCAGAGGCAAATAAAAGCGACCACGTCTACTGAAGATATACATATAAACCAAAAGCGGCTTATCGAAAAATCTGTACCGACAGTTTAAAACTCAAAATCTCTCTTTAAACATACAATTCTCATTGGGTATCCGATACCGCCGTACACTCTCTTTTTTCTTTTACTCTTCTCCCCTATATATATTTCTGGGTTTTTTTTGGGTGTCAACTTCTGATTTTGAGTCGGTGCTCAAAAGACAACGATCAAATCCAACTAGAGTAAATCAAACATTTAGCATAGTGATTGGATTATGGTCTATGTTTCGGCATGGCTAATAGACTATTTGCTTCACCAAGTCACCAAACTAGAACACACTGGTGCATTAGAAATACTAAAGGTCCCAATACACACATAGATATGTGCCAGATCGATGGCTGCTTCGAGTGCCGTTCGCATTTACGGCCATCTATCTAGTGCCCATCTAATGCGGCCATCCCTGTCTTCGAGCAGGATCTGAACCATATGGTGGTGATCCCAGCAGTTTTCTAGCTTATTCGTGCAAATTAGGTATCATAAATAGCTGTGCCTAATAAAATATAATATTATAAATGAGAAGGGGGCCATGTAGGAAAAAGTCGTTTATGTTGCAAGGGTCTGATTTAGAACAATTTTAATTTCCATAGTTTGGTAGCAGGTGCACTTTAGAACATGTCTAGATAAAATGCTCCAAAGATGTAGTCTAGGCAAATTCTCAATGATGTTGGAGTTATTCCAACCATCAAGGAACTAGTTACAGAGTAGAGTAAGTAGGGTGCATGTAATGTGTGGATGATTGATGTCTCTGTATGATTGGTATGTGCGTACACAATACATGTCTCTGCATGATTAGTGTGAAAACCAAATAAAGCATGAGTTGTATTTTAAATAAGGTTTGAGGGCCATTTCACACTAGTACACTACACTGCAATGCAAACATAGCTAGTGTGAAATGGCCCTCAATCAGAAACTGTGTAGTTTAAAAAGGGGCCCTGCAGGGAAAGTTTGAAAACCACTGGTCTAGGCAATTCCCAAGGACTTGGAAATCCCTAAAAGTGACAGATTGTGCCTAATTATGATATGGTGGATGGAAATGGTCACAGCTGTAAGGATTGGTGGGGCTCAGCCTTTGTCAAATGAAATGGAACAGAGCCAAAATCAGATGTCAGGCTAGCTTTCTTCAATGGCATGTTGAGATAAAGGCCTGACTAGTAGGAACATTCAGTGCAGGGCAGTGATTGAATGACAAGGCTCATAAGGCTTATGTCTAAAGACCTATGGAACCTCAAGATAAGAACTTCAGGTGACCAGTCCTGGCAACACCATTACATAGTCAATAATTTTTTTGGGGAACTCATATATGAACTTATAAAAATAGTTACTTCCTCAATGCTTCTTTTTTTTAAATAAATGAAAAAATAGGGTTGAAGTGGATGTGATTGTTTCTGCGTATGGATAGTTGATGCCCCATTTATAGTGATAGCTTAATTTAATTCACAAATGTATCTAGCAGCAAGTTATTAAATAATTAAATAATAATTCTTGATATACTGTTTATAGGCCAATTAGAGACTTAAGGATATGAAGATGCCCTCATGCATTGTGAATTAGGAATCCATTGGTAAAAGAAGTCCATCTAGCTATGTGCGCACTTCCTATCATCCAACTATCAAGCCATTGTTAGGTGAACTCTTCTGACCCATCATACATAGAAGTCTGGAGTCATAGGACTGAGATGTTTGTATTATTTGAGGGAAGCCATGAATGTAAGAAAGTCTTTGTTAGACTTTCTGAATATGGCTCCCTAAAGTCTTCATGAAAAGCAGACACTACAGTTAAGTTATCAATATATCTTTTTTTTCCAATGGGTACAGGAAAAGGGCTGACCATCTGAGGCCAGTCTATTCTTCCTTTCTATTCCACTGTCTATTACCCTGTCTATAAACTTAAATGGAGACAAGATCATTATTGGAAAGAACAGAAAATATTATATAGAGCAAGATATCTAATCATTAAAAACAAAGGTGATCGCTATACATAAAGCGTTTGCGGTTGTTCAGTGTCCTAGTCCATCTTCTATAAATACAGTGAAGGGAATATAGTCATGGCAAGCTAGCACAATCTCCTCTTCAAGAATAGTTTTCGCTTTGGATATGCTTGAATTGTATTTTAGGCTTCATTCGGTTGGTTTGTTACACTTGGCCAACACTAGTGTGGGTGTTTGCCACTCCTAATCATGTCATGCCCACATATGGTCGCCGGGAGGTTGTGGCTACTGAGTGCGACATGTTTCCGACCACCATCTGAATAAAGCCTTATACATATAGATTTGGTATTATTACACATGCCATTATAGCCATATGCCATATTATACCTTGCTTACATACCTGTGTTGTAATGCACAGTAATGCATTATGAATGCTGTTGCTACAAATCATGAATACATTTTTTGTTGATATTAAGGTAGCCATACATGCCAAGATAATCCCTCAATAGATGAGGGACAGATTACAGCATAATGACGTCATCTGGCTGCAGCCGGCCCCTGGACAATCAGCTGATCAGCCTGTACCCTTTTGTGCTGTCAATGTAATGGGATCGGCCCGGAATTTACCAGCATGTCGAATCACCATGTGATCCAACATGTGGCACATTCCTGGTCGATCTCACCAGGTGTGTGACCGATTTGTGTATGGCTTCCTTTAAATTAGTTTGAAAGCCTGTTGAATGCAACGTAATATAACAATGGTCTTTACCCAAGATTACAATGACTGCACTAGTAGCTGAAAATTGGTCGCCCTGGCCTCGTGCCACATTGTATGTTTTAAACATGTAGGGCAAGAGCATAAAAAAGAAATTTGTCATAAAAGCTACATACAGCTTCCTATTGTCGCTTAGAAAAAACTAGTTGGCTAGAAGAAAATGCTAAAGCTTTGGGTTCACTCATTTCCATATAACTGTCCAGAAACGAGTTTGCACATTAGAACTCTGACATATTTTTGCCTTTAAAACTGGTCCTGTATCCACAAATCAGTAGTAGACATGGACAAGCAACTAGCATAATCAGTAGATCAGTAACAGATGCCTACATTATACTCCTATAACATGGGTAGTCATTAGTCAAAAGGAAATGAATTTCGCCTTGCTGTAGCATTTTGACAACACTTTATCATACCATATACTTTACACACATGTGCGAACAAAACATCAGCTGCAACAGGTGGCAACATATATGAGATTCGCTTGTGGTTTAGGGTCGTTGACTTTTACAGTGAACAACTGGCTAGGAACAAAGATACTTGGTGAGATCAACTATCATAGGAAACTAAAGGGCCATTGTAGTTATAACAAAGCTCATAAAACATGCCATCTCTAACACTCTTATAACTTAACACATTGTTGTGTTGGCTTGGTACAGATGGCACTCAAGAAGATCACATTAATGCAAGGTCAAAATGGCAGTACTCGTACAAATGCTTTGAATGCCTTTGTGTCTTATGTCAACTCAGCTGTGTGGTATCATTTTTATTTTTGCAGGATAATCTGTTTACTGGTACAATATAGTGTAGCTCAGTACCATATTACTGTGAGCAGTAAACACTCAGCAACCAAAGACCAAGTAGAACACAGGAGGTATTTAATATTACTGTAGAGGAGGCAGGTGGTTGTCAAATCTGCGCTGTATTGAGATGCTTTTGTTTACACTAGTGGTTTCCAAACTTTCCTTGTAGGCCCCCCCCTTTTCTATTTAGGAACATTGTGGAGCCCCTCTTCCCACCCCATTCAAATACAGGTTCAGAATGAGGGCCAGTGTCCCCTTCGTGCCCCTCCCCAGTTTGAGAACCACTGCTTTGCACACACAAACTTTAATGGCCTCCCTTTGTATTATATAAGTGGCTCCCCCTGCCCAGCTATAACTGCTTCAATTCTTCTAGGAATGCTTTCTACAAGGCTTGTGTGTGTTTATGGAAATTTTTGGCCATTCTTAAAGAAGTTCATTTGTGAGCACAATTACTGATGGACTGGTTCCAGGGGAGGGCTAGTAGCCTTAGTCCTGGGGGGCAAATCCAGTCAAGTGGCCCATTGCACCACCAAATCATCTCACCATCCATGGCCACCTTTTCCTTGTTTAATAACAGATATTGATGTTATAAAGCAAGACAAATATGATAGAATCAGCCCCAGCAGCCTCTCTCCTTCTGCCCCCAGCAGCCTCAGCCTCTCTCCATCACCCCCCAGCAGCCCCCAGCCTCTTAATCATTCATTCTCATCTAATACGAATGGTGAAGATGAACAGAAGCTGGTGCTGGGAGAGGGATGATAAGGGGCATGTACAGTAAGTCCCTCCCTCCTTCCGTTTCTACTTCCTGAAGAAACTCTGTGGGGCCGGGGTGATGGATGACAGTTGTGGCGGGCCTGCGTGGAGGGAACTGCGCCATGCCAACAGCCGGTGCCAGTAACAGCTGCTTGTCCAGCGTTGGTTTAGGGCGGCCTGGGTGGCAGCCTGGGGGCCGTCCCTCTTTCCAGCCCTCCCTGCCTGGTTCACAGTCTCTGCTATAATTCAATTCAAAGGTGAGATTTGGGCTGAGATCAGAGGTCTGTGCAGGCCAGTCAAGTTCTCTCACACCAAACTCATCAATATCTTTATGGACCATGGTTTATGGACTGCTGGACCCTGCTGCAGCAAATAAACAGAAGCTTACTATTTGTCTAAGGCCAAAAGACACTCTGTATTTGTAGATGTATCTAGCCATTATGTATGAATTAATCTCAAATATGATATATGGATTTCTAACACTTGTGTCAATAGATCACTGGCAGAACAAGATGTTCCATGTGCCAAAAAAAAGACATATATGGGCCACCGAGCCATCTGAATCCTGACTGCAAGGGGAGTAGGTGGAATAGGATTCAGACACAACTGACAGTGTAATGTGATCATGTTGGATATGAACACATCTGAGGCAGTCACATCTTTGTATCTATGTAGCAATGGGTGCTTGCTGTCTATGGGTATCCGAGGCATGTACTTTATGAACATACCTCACATTTGATCTGCGTTAGGTATCACATTGTATATGACCAGAGCTATCTTTAAATATTGCAAATGCAGACAAGGATGGTTTTGGCATGACGACACCTTTCTCCGAAGGTGATAAGTAGACTGATCAGAATATTTTTTAACAATAAAATAAAATAGAAATGCATTCTGAGGATGGATGACTGTAAAGATGTAAACTTGGCAAGAGCAAGCCACTGTTATGTTGCCTGGTGAGAATCATCCAGGATCAGAAACTTTTCGAATTATTTGAGCCCTAAGTTATGGGCCACATCTAGTCAATGTACCCAATAATGTCTGCTGTGGCTTCTGTCTTCATGGCAGTAGTTTCCGTACTGGCGCGTGTCCTAACTGCCAAGTAAATGTAAATACAACATCAAGAATTACAGATCCTGCCAAGTTATAAGTAGGCTAGTGAATGTTAATTACAGTTATTTACTGACTGTATATATGTACAGTGGTCTGTTTAAACTGATTCTGGCACATCACCAACTTTCTACCTTCTGGTATTCGCATGACACTAGAAGCAATAGCTGTATAGCAGTCAATTTAGAAGGATAAGCTTAGAGAGCGAGTTTAGTGCTAAGTAGTTTATAAGAGCCGAACTAATCATAACACAGCCTCCGCATCATTTATTTTATCTCTGGCCGTTGCTTGTACATCTGCCTTATTTCTTCTGACATTTCTTTCTCTATGGAACACATCATAAACCTATGTATACATTTTCCACATTTTCAGAGGAGTAAAATTGTAACTTAGGTTTAGTCTCCTTTGATTGCTCGGATATTTTACTGGAGGCTGAAAGAGAATTTAGCACCATACTCAGAGAAGTGCAGAGTTACAGGGAATTATTTATCTTTATGAATAATGTAGGAACATGTGGAAGTGCAACTCACAGTTTGACCATGTACTTGCCATTTGCTGCCCATTGCAAATCTGAGAGGTTTATTTTCTTCTGGATTAGTAGATAAGATTAAGTAATTCGGGTAACATGTGGTGTATGTTACAAATTGTAATTTATAAATCCTACTAAGCTAATTACAATCAAAATTCACAAGTCTAGGGCTTAAACAGGGAACACATGCATTGATATGGGCCAGATCAATGGCCTCTTCGAGCACCATGCACGCTCACAGCCATCTATTTGGCCCATATCTAATTCGGCCATCCCTGTTTGAAAACAGGAATATCAGACATGACTGTAAACCACTGTCGATGTCCATTGCTTTGCACTAAACAGAGCTGCGCCTCCAGCTCCTTTGATGTCGGGCAGCAGCACGATGACGTCATTGCGCTGCTGCCGGGAACGTCGAACGGCTCATATATAGAGCTGTGTGTTTCCAACTTTAGGGGATGTCCAGGGAACCCAGCTACATTCTCAGTGCACCTGCAGGGAACCAAGGCGATAGAACAAATGGGCAAAACTGGTCAAATTTTTCACATGGTTGGTTACCCTTGTAAGCAGTTGGTATCTTGTAGGGCAAACATTAAAAATATTGTAAATTGGGTGGATTCTCTGTGTCTCATATCATGTTCATGGCATCTAAGGATATGGAGTGAGATATAGGTACTTACTAGAATTACCTAGTCCAAAATTCTACCTTCCTCCCTCTTTCTCTGCATTTAAATATCTTCATGTGCTTTTATTAAGGTCTGTAATTAATAATGCTATAACACACCATTCTAACTTCCGCAGGTAAAGTTGGGACCTTGTAACCTATTTAACAGTGAGACTAAATGCACCAATGGGAAAGCAGGAGTGTAAAGAGTTTTGTTTGACTTTTTAATTAAAGTTTTGGTAGATAAATGGAAATCCACATTTCTGCAGTGGTCCTATGCACACAGTGTCAGACAAGATGCAAGTGCCTCAGTCTTTTGTTGATCCAGGTGCAACCTAAACTTATGTTCTTTAATTGCTCTGGGTGACATCCAGAAAGCTTGCTTTTTCAATGATTTCAGTAAGCCAGTATAACTTGAACTCTACACTTTCTGTAACGTTTGTTTTAAAATTCACTGTGTCCTTGTGGGGGTGGACTAATCATGCAGCCAGATTCCATGTTTTACCATCAAGTCATTGGCATAAATCTTTTTTTTGAGAAAATGACATTAACGTTCCTAGCATTTAGACTAACCAAGTTTACGTAACAAACTCTGAACGAACTGGGATTAGGCATACTCACCTATGTTCTGCGAACCCACAACCATTCTGAATCATGACAGACCCATCTATCGACCCCAGCAATGCCTCATCAGTGACTTCAAAGAGGTGGGGGTGGCGCAATAGATCTCCATGGTAATGGAGGGGCATGGGTTTCCCAGCCCACATAATCATTGGTGGTGGCTTTGTGTACAGGGGAGGAGGGAGGGTGGGGAACACGAGCATAGTACTATGTACTATGATATGGGCAGAACGCTTGGGGGTTAAAGGAAGGCTTTAACCTACTCAAGCTAAGGCTGGGTATACACTATGTGGGAAAACCGCATAGTGCAGATGCCTCCTGCATTCCCCTATGGTAAATGATGGTGTGCCATTACCCGCAGGGGGCATTGCAGCAGACATAATGTATCCAGGCATTGTGTATCCATGGGCAAACCCACCGACATCACATTATGTGTCCATTGGTAACAAATAGGCTCATTATGTGAGCTAATTCTGTCTTTTTTTTCTCTCTTTTAGAGAGTGCCCTGGGCCTCCTGAGATATTTAACTGCTTGCTATGTATAATACAGTTTTAAAATATTGTGTTTCTTCAATGGCATTTAACTTGCAAACTTTCTATTGTAAAATAGCTTATGATTTTTTGTCTAGAAGCTTTACAATTTCAAATCTCCTGGTGTTCCTCTCTATTTTGGTTAATATAAGTTCTGCCTAGACTCACCATAGTCATTACCATTTTCTGTCCTGATATTTAAGCCCAAATGGGAATTTCCATTGCTTCTTAGGTTTTGTGTTTTTCCTGTGGTCAAAATGGTCATGTCCAACAGATGACTGACAGAAAGCTAAGACTAAAAATGGAATATGTTTATATCATATAATCTAGGCAGACAATGTTCAGACAGAATAGAACAAGCACAAATATCAGCAGTTGGTGTTCCTTCCACAAAAAGGTCAAGGCTGATGCAGGCAGGATAGGATCATAGCCCCAACAACAGTAGACATTTAATAACTGTGAAGAACCACAAATAAATAGAAGGAACCTGTTTGCTCGGGCACTGCCCCCAGTGTTGAAGTAGTAAGAATATTCATTGCGTGGTGACATCACACACTTGAGTAATGCTGAAGTGCTAATAAATAGTACCAATGCTGTATATCTAAACATAGCATGACATGAATGTTGGAAACAAACCCAACCCTGAAGAAAGGCCATCATCGGCTGTATGGAAAAGTTGAACAGGATCTACAGTACCTCACAAATACCATGAATGACAATAAATTTCGACCAGCATCGAAATTCTTTACTCTGTATTTATTTAATGTCGCTGCCACCAACAACATAATGAATTTTGGTTACCCTAAAGAACAGTGTTCTGCCAAGGTGTGGTTTTGTAAAGCCAAACATATTGTATAGTGTCATATCTGGCATTTATAGTGGATAAAGGAGAGAACACTGGCCCTGTAATTGATTTGTCTAGTGAATATCCATCTGTGTTACTGGATGTATCCAAGATGGTTTTAAGCAGGACACGTCTTTAGCATGAAATGTCCTGTCCTCAGCATACATTCCAACAGGGTTATGGGAATGACTAGCAAGGCCAAACTAGACCACTGCGTACCAGCTTGTTATAAAAATAGCCCCAGGGTCTCCACTATATGTCCAACGCACGTATGAGTCCACAATATGACACCTTCAAGCCCTATCGCTGTCATAGGTTCTTAATTAATTGCTGTTGTGCGGACAAATTGTTACATCACTGTGGTGTCCTCATCAACTCAAACATTCCTCCTTGTGTTGGTTAAGAAGACAAACAAATGAGAGAACAGTGATGCTTGAAACATGATCACCAAATACATCATTTTGAATTTACATGGTGCAGTAGATTATCTCAGCTCAGTATGACAAAACATACTGTACACCAGATTTGCCAACCAGCACAATATTAAACACATGACGTTACTGGGTTTTGACATACTGTGTTACTAGACTTTGGACCTCACTATAGACATTCACTTCCCACCACTGCTGATGCCACCCCAGAAATCATGCTGTAACTACTGTCCTCATGGGTTCTAAAAGAGCAAATACCACTAGATGATTGGCTGTAAGAAAATACATAGAATCATATAAGAATCAATAGGTTAATGATACCTTGACTGGTTGTACCCTCTCAATCCCTCCCTCACCTCCCTATTCCTTCTCTCCTTTTCTTTTACCCTGCCTCTATCTCCCCTCTTTTCTTTCTGTTCTTTCTTTTACCTCTCCCTCCTTTTTTTACCCTATGTTTGTAGAAGACACTCACATACCCTCATGATGCACATTCTATACTATAAGTGGGACCCATCAACTTTACACTTAATGAAGAGGAATGGTCTCCCGTCTTTGGTTCCTACAGGCTTCCTTTATTCTAGGACCTCCAGAGGGGTGGTTACATGAGAGAGGAAACAAAGGAAAGAAAGATGAGGCGTTAGTGCCCCAGATCTTAAGCTATTTTGGGGAGCCCCAAATCGGTCAGAAAAATTGGGATTTATGTTCTCTTGTACCAGCGGCCCTTATGTCAGTGTTTTTGAGGTGGTGAATATCCTCTTAAGAGTTCTTTGTCAGTTAGTTGTTTATTTTTTTTTTTATGGCTTCTGGTGGCTCTCTAGTAGTGATGTCCGAACTGTCCGCTAGTGATCGTGCCGGAGGAAGAATCTTTTCACTAGAAGACCGGGCATAAAGCCGGTCTCCTAGTGAAAAAACCGGGTCGGAGCAGGAAGTGACGTCAGTGACGTCACATCCGGCTCCTGGAACCAGGAACTATGCGTTCCAGTATGCGTTCCAGGGACGTCACATCCGGTTTTTCCAATTCAAATTCCCCGCCTAGAGGGCACTAGAGAGTAGTGATGGCCGAACATCGGCCCGGACTGTCTGCGAACGGGCGGGTCGGAAGTCAATGTGTCTACCTTATGGACTTCTTCTGCACATCTCCTGGTATGCATTAATATAAAACCTGCCATAAGTACTTAGAATTAAGCAGGGTACAGACGGCTCGATGTTCCCTGCAACAACTCTGCTCTCCCCAGCTCAGCCAATGCTTTGCCTGTAAAGCAACAGACATTGGCCGTATTTAACGGTCATGTCTGGTATGGCTTTTTTCGAGCGGGAAAACAACAATGCCCGCATTTTATATGGGCCAGATAGATGGCCATGAGCGCGCACGGTGCTCGAAACAGCCATCAATCTGGCCCATATTTGAATGTCTGTACCCTGCTTTTGAGATTCTGACATTAGAGCTGACTTTGTAAGCTGATTGCAAAGCCTCTGAAAATGATATCATCATCAAAATTGCTGGAGATATAGAGAAGGACTGTGGGAACATTTAAACAAAAACATTTTTGCTAATGTAGCACATGTTTTTGCATAAATTAAGTTCAAAATCAAAGTAGAAATTGTGCTTTTCGAAATTTTGACTTGACTTTGAACCTTATTTATGCCAAAAACTATTTGTGTTAGGGCAATACTTTTTGGTGAGCAAGTTTGGTGATGATACCATGTTCAGGGGCTTTGCAATTAACTCGAAATCGTCAAAATGGTTGAATTTGTGAAAAAAAATTCGACCCACTTTACTTAGAATCTGTCAGTCACTTAATTATAGGAAATATGAGGAACAGTAAAAACTTAATGTAAAAACACAGATATTCAGCACTGAAAAAATATATTTACATTTACAACACATCAGTTATAGGAACACACCATGAAATGTATTTAATTGGCTAGATTTGGATGCATGACAAATGAAATACTTTGACTTGATCTGGTTTTATGTCCATTTACAGCAGGTTTTAGTTTAAAAAAAAAAAAATTCAGAAGGATAAGAGCATTTCTGAAGTATTTTAATGTTGCCCCTGGGAGCAAGAGAGCTAGAAAACATGACATAACTGCTACCCTCTCACCCAGGATTATCAGATTGTGTTCGTGATAACTTGACAGCTAGATAACACCAGAAGCATCTTGGACGGGTTATTTATAGATGGAGAAACGGAGGGACAATGGCGCCTCTTGACTAGAGCACACAAATGGCCCATCACCTGTCACTGTTTGATTGACTATGACCTATTGCACTGACCACCCTGGGACCTCTTACAGCTTATTTAATCACCTGAACCTCCTCTAATCCGGTGGATCTATAATTAGGAGACACCAGTACATCAAAGGGTTAGAGAGAAAGGGCAGTATATAAGCTGTCTGCATCTGTTGACATGTCTCACTGTATATATAGACCAAACTGTACACAAAACACATGAACGCAGATTGGAAGTATAAAACTTTTTAAGTGTTCTTATATTAGAAGTGAACAAAACTGTGCATTATACTGTGTGTTAACCATATTTTTCACACAGACAAGATCTACCAACTCATGTTCCTGACATTTTTATAGAGTGTAATAGCAATAATGAAGAAAGTATTACACTCTTTAACAACACTGGTTGTTTTCCATGCAGGATAGATGGTTTTTGTTTCCATGTGTTCTAGTTTTGGCAAGACCTAATATAAGACCTACCCCGTAAGTAAGACCTCCCCCAAAAGACCTAGCTGCCCCCCCCCGTGCTTCTAATATAAGCCCTTTCTCAAAAATAAGACCTACCAAGTCCCAGAGAAAGCTTCCATATTTAGAAAAGACATGGCAGAAGGCGTTTTGTCTCTTCTTCTAAGCCCAGAAATAAGCCTTGGTGCATTTTTCGCACCTAAAATTTATATAAGACAGTGTCTTATATTAGGGAAAACACGGTATTCTGATTTTTTAATTCTACAGTGATTACTATCAGTAATATGTATCCTGCAATTGGCTTGTTTCTTGCACATCAGTACTGGCGTGAGATGTTGTCCTGATATAATCCATTTGTAATATATATTGCATTTGTATGTAACAAATTGATTAACACAACACAAGGAACCATAGGCTCTATAAGGCGAAATGCATCGGAGTTAGGAGCATTTTGAATCCTCTTTTTCTTTAACAGTTGTTAACCTCCCTAGAGCACTGCCTGTACTGTTTTTAACGGCACTGTATGGGCAATCGCGACAGTGTACAAAGTCCCCCCGCCCCTGTCCACACAGTCGGTGTCATTAATGACGCCGGCTGTGTGGTCTGGGAAGCTGATGCCCCTCCATTTACATTATATACGATGCAGTCTTTTGTGGGTGTATCGGGTGCACCTGATGCCCACTGACCTAGCAGTTGGGGCAAACCCAATTGCAGAACTAACTGGGTTCATCTCAACTGCTAGGAAGTTTAAAGTATCAAAAGGCTGTCTTAGATTGAAAGGGGGAGCGGAAGTTGGGTGGCTGCTGTTAGTGCCATCCGCATTTAGCTCCCCCAGACAGCCATTTTTCTGGTAACTTCATGATCTTTGGTCACTCTAACTAATGCTTGATTAGTGGTTTACCAATAAACCGTAATGCTTTTAGACCTTATTATTATTATTATTATTAACATTTATTTATATAGCGCCAGCATATTACGCAGC
>CM070037.1:23872842-23883470 GCA_036250615.1 Ptychadena robeensis
ACTGTGTTGTTGTGATATATACCCATGCCTGAAAAGTCCCACACTAGGACTACTGCGTGCAGCCTAAGGTTCCTTGTACTGCGTTTTATGCTGGGCATACATGGGTAGATCCCCGTGCGCTTGAGCTTCATCTGTATCAAGGCGCAGCACTGCTGTGTCTTCGATATTGCCCACATTCAAGGCTGAGCTTTACTAAAATGTTTTAATTTTTATAATAGATGGCTCAAATTTTGTAGTAGATTAGAGTAGTAAATATAGGGATGTGGCATGCCATCTACCAGCGAATCTTGTCCTCCAGAGATACTTCTACCCCATAATATGCTGTATCTAACAAATTGATTAGACAATCTATTTGTTTCTAGCAGGGATAAAGGTTCTTATAAATTTTATGGGTGAAAGATAAGATTTGTCAAGCTGAACTGATGTTCAAAGTCACATTGAGGTAACCAATGTTAAGGGCAAGCTAACTTCCACACAATGGCGCTATACCCAATGGTGTGTGATGCTTCACCACAGTAGAAAGTATCCATACCAGGATATTTTTCTACCATTAAGGCCCCCACATACGTATCGAGTGGGGTCCGACAGACGAGCGACGGAGTGCAGCGTGATGACGTCATTACGCTGCATCCCGACGCTCAGAGTATCGCCAGGCTCCCTTTGTGTGCTGGCTGTTTGTTTAAATGGTGGCGTCGGTCCCCATTTAATCGAATGGCATCGGACAGAGATTTACGGACATGTCTGTTCTCAGGCTGACCGAGCTTTGGGACGACAGGGATCTGTCTACCCATGTGGGCACCCGCAATCCACAGACGCAAAATCGTCTGCCACTCGCTACGTGTATGGGGGCCTTACAGGTCCTACTGGATTCTCTTCCACGTATTGTCTCATAACTCTAGGCAAACCGGGCTCAATTTTGTAATACATTTGAACACCATGGAGGGCAATGCACGATTATGGTCCCCATTTTGCTTGTATCTATTACAAAATTTGACCCATCCAGGCTTCTTTTGAGCAGGATAATTTGAAGAAGCTCGGCTGAACAGGCTTCCAACCTGTTGGAAAACCTTGTTCGATTTCCATTACTTTGAATGGGAACCGCAGGTCCACATCCAAAGTAGTGGCCAATATCGATGACACAGCAGTGCTGTACCCTTATATAGATGAAGCTCGAGCTCAGTGCGTTGACGTCATCACACTGCGCTCAATACTCCTCAAATTGTGTGTATGCCAGCCTTTAGTCATTAGGCATTTTCTCTTAATAATTTATTATTTATAGTTTAAGAAAAATGTTGAAAAATTGTTCATAAGCTTATAACCACATTTTTTGTATTGTACAAGTGTTCTACAAATAACAATACTAAACACAGGGTATTACATTACAGAGGCAAATCCTTACAATCACTTTCCCTCATAATAATGAGTAGAACTTGAGCTTGTTAGCTGCATGAATGCATTCCAAGTAATGTAACCTTGCACATTACCTAATAAATCTTGCCTCCTAAAAGTTTAGAATTAAAAAATAGGCCTTCTATATAATCAGATATACATTTGTGTTGGAGTTGTGGCATGTTTGCATAGAGGGGACCCACTCATGACCATAGTTATATTTTAGCTAAATGAAAGCTGTAACTGTTATTGTGATCAATAAAGCTCAATCAGTTTGTTTAGATGTTGAAAATATTAAAATTTCAATGGCTTGGTCAAGCCCAGTGGTTCCCAAACTTTCCTTGCAGGGCTTTCTATTTAGGAACATTATCAAGCCCCCCTCCCTCCCTATTCAAACACAGGTTAAGAATCAGGGCCAGCACCCCCCTAGAATACCTTCCTGCCCCCAGTTTGGGAACCACTGGTCAAGGCAGAGACAGGAGAGGCATAGGTGCCCAATTGGTAGCTCAGTCATACAGCATGATTCCTACAGTTAATGCAACCATCAGCTTTTAACCATTGACCAAGGTAATTGGCAAATGTGCTCCTATTTTTTACTCCCATCAGTTACAGGAATCTGTCACTGAGGTCTGTCATTGGGGTCTAATATTAAGGTTGTCCTTAGGTGGTCTTTCAATGAGGATATGTTTCTGAGGGCCTTTCGCTGACTTTCTGCCTATGAGGGGTCTGTCTCTGAAGGGTCTGTGTACGAGTTTACCTGTCACCATGGGGTATGTCATTGAGATCTATTAATGGGGTTCCTTAAGGGGTCTGTCACTAAGACTATATCTCTGATGGGCATGATGGTTTTTTTGCCCACTTTGGCATACTTGCCTTGTGTGCCAGAAGATATTTCCTGCTTCAATGATACACCAAAGAAGTCAAAGATCTGGTAAATCAATAGAAGTAATCTGAGCATGTCCATGTGCCAATAAATATTCCTGATTCCTTCAGACAGGGAGCCATATAACCTTTGTAAGCATGTGCCATATGGCATCCACCTGTCCCTACGACAATTTGTAGGAAGTCTAAAAGGCAGTATGAGCACTTTGTGTTTTTATTGCCAAAATATTTTGAGAGTTCTAATGAAGACAATTTATTATGTAACCTAATGATACACAATTGTATTTTATGGGCTTATATAGTCAATATACATATAATATAATTATAATGGGACCTGTATCCATTTACATTAAATGTAAAATTATAATGTCACAAACAATGAATATTGAATATCTAGCTGTACAATTCCACTATGTTTTTTCTGTAATTCAGCCAGAGAAATCCAACATGCAAATTATAATTTTTTTTATATATATATAATGGAATATATACTATATATAAGAACTATATATCTGACCTGTGAGGACATATACTGCTAATTATAGTTTTGAGCAAGTTTCATATATTCTCTGCCTACAAACTAACAGAATTGCAATTTACATTTCGGTTTAGTTTTTTTCTAATCCTTATTAGGTTACAAGTTGGAGTATAGGTTACATTGAGGGGATCTCCCCCTCATTTCCAGTCCTGAAACACAACAGGAAATGAAAAAAAAATCATTTAGCCACAGAAACATATAACAACATTGGCAACCAAATCTACTACCAGAGTTGTCCAATTTCCCTAAGAAAGATTTTCCTGCAACGGAGAAGGACATAATCATTCTGATCAGCTTATTCATTAGTATGGATGTGTGGCTGATCCTGTTTCAGCCTATACAGTAGGCAGAAATTAGACATGATCAAATTATGTTGACCAAAGAATAATGGAACTTCTTTAATATGCTTCTCCATGAGTTCTTGGAGGAGAACATGTAGATGCATAATCTGAATGTCTCCAATTAAGTAGGTGGGTGGGCAAACATGGCAGCACCATTCAAACTTATTATTATGCCAACCATTAGGTAAAATGACATGGCCAGAAGATACCACATTGGTCCAGTCATCATCTGAATATATATTTGTCAGATCAAATCAGACCATCATATTTCAATAATTGTTGGATTCTCTAGTAATTGTACAAATATGAAAGATCCATCTGTGTCCAATAAGTGTCTTTCTACCTGTGACTCTTAAACTGGGGTTTGCAGTGAAGGGGCCCCTAAGTTAAATTTAAGCACTGGTTGTCAAGTTCCATGAAGGAATACAATTTAGTTAATCTAAGATCCACCCATCCCATTCAATGTACATTTGATGACTAAAGTTGGGCATAAATGTTTAGATTTTCGTCTGATTTCTTGGCAGATCGACACCTTTTGTGTGCTGGCACTTACATTGGAGGGGTTGCTTGTCCCCATCCAAAGTAATGAGACCGGACAAAAAAATACTGACATGTCCTTTCTTTGGCCGATTTATGGACCGATTTATGGACCGATTTAGGGTTTGCATCTGATTTGCTTGCACAGCGGTCGATCTGCTGCGAAATCAGCTGCAAATCTAACTGTCTATGCCCAGTTTAAGATTTGTCATAAAAAATAACAAAATGTTAACAGTAGCCTATATGTTTTTTGTAGTCAATTTAAAGGGTCTGTGAGGAATCTCAAAAATTGCAAAGAGACCACCAGGCAGGAAATCCTAAAAAAGTTAAACGTTAAACCTGATTGTTGTTCTGATTCTTTTACAGCAGAAGATGATGGGCAGTGGCAGATGGTTCCACTGCTGCCTATCTCATAGAGTAACAATATTGATTGAGGCAGATTTTCTAGTGTTCCTGATCAACTGCTTTGACAGACAGCGTCCAGCTGGCAGGATCGCTATCCATCTATAGACATGAGCTTGTCTCCAGATCCAGCTGAAACGTCATCTCATGTCTACAGGCACCCTAATGCACTAAGAAATTCTAACAATAATTATTAAGTGTATGGACACACAAGGGTGCAATACAGTAGGACATTATTTTGATTTTTAGGAAAACTTAAAACTTGGAGATAATATAATCAACAGATTGCATGTGCCGACCCAGCGTTTACAAAAAGGATCTTTCATCACATCTCATTAATGATCTAGTCGGCAAAAGTGCTTTGAAGCCTGTAAGATTTTATATTAAAGATCACAGTCTTCAGTAATCTAATAACTGAAATATAAACTCAGAATGGGATTTATAAAGCCCTACCCATGAAGTTTAAGCTGCTAAAATCTCTTACAGAAAATGCTGAAATCAGAAATCCCCACTGTTGATGATATCTATGAAAAGTCACATCTGAATTCTGCTAACCATCCTATAAGATGCCACACTACAAATGTAATGTATTAGGTTACCTTAGTCTTAAACGATTTACATATGCTATACATGTTGGGCATGAGACAGGTTGTCTATGTAAGTGATTGTCTAGGGTGAATATTTACTGTCTGTACATGTGTCTCTATCAGTAAAATTAAGATATAAAAAATGCTTAAAATACTAGCCTGATTGCACAGTACATAGACAGGACTGAGACCTGAGAACATGACCAGGACTGAGAACCAGAAAGTACATTTCTAGCTGTCATAATTAAATAGGTATTTCTAAAGCCCCCCATAGATCTTACAATCTTACCATACAATTTCTGTACAATCAACTTTTCTTCTACCAAAACCATGTAATATGAGGAGCTTTCTAAACCTTCCAATCACTATGTATTCTATCAGGGAGGTCACTATACTACATAGTTGTTGGTACATCTAAAGGAAATTGTATGGAGCAATCTAAAGGTGTATGGAGGGCTTAACACTTATGGACCCAAAAAATCACACTCTACATATCAGAAAATAATACATAAGTCTTAGGGTAGTTCCATAAAAATTGTTGGGTACCATAGTGGGCAATAATGTTACATCCAACATACACAGTACATGTATTGCAAGACATACACTATGTGATTTTCCAATCAGTTCCTTATTAGTCAGGATTAGAAAATGTTTTTACCTCTATATCTCCCTTGTCAAAAGTTTAACTTTAATGCAATGGTTAACAATCAACAAACGAAAATTGTCGGATCAATGTTATAAACCAAAAGGCAATCACGTTTAACACGTATGGCATAGCACATGGTTAGATCAGTGAATATACATTGTAAATGTTTCAAACCATTCACTGTAGCATGAAATGTTCATCACTCATATACCGTACTCCATTTCACACATTATCACTGTTAAATATACTAATTCATTTATGTAACAAGTCAGCAAACACATAATTGCAATACATAGAGTTTTTAGATTCATCTGGGACCTTTACAACTAGTTGGTACAGTTTTTATGAGTTTCCATTGAAGTTTCTCCAAACCAGACACTTCTCCCCCTGCGGAATACTGCGCTCTCATACACACACACACCCACACACACACAATTCATTCTAGGTAAGGAAACAGCATGGTGTGTATTTGCACTTACTCTAGAGATGGTCAAGGGCATGTTAAAGTCCTTTCCTCCTTGCAGACGGAATCCCCACGGGCCTGGTCCAGAAAGTGATACATTGTAAGCCATGTTTTTCTAACTTTTAGCACAGCCACTTGCAGGCTCTGAGAAAAAATAAAAACAGATAGTGTGAGCTCTTTTGCCAAGGTCAGACTAAATGAGAAAAGCAAAAACGCAAAAGGGGAAGGGAAAAAAAGTGTGCTTTGCACAATTATAAGGTTATTGTAATCTTGCCTGTTCACTCGGCTTGAAGTGCCACTAAGAATAGAAGGGAGGTATAATGCAGATCCAGATATCCCAGCTGAGCAGGGCCCATAAAAGGTATGTAACCAAATACCTCCCATGGAAGGATACTGTGACTCAGAGATCTATTATTGCCTCCAAGCAGTCAAGAGGATCCCTCCAGGCATCTCACTCCCAATTTCTGCTCTACAGTTTTCTTCATGCTAATACTTTGTCATTTCATTTAAAAATGAAAAATAAAAGTAAAAAAAGTCTCCAATACATTACATTATATAATGATAGATAGATATGATAGATAGAATGGGATTCATGAATTGCAAATTAGCTTAAAGGTGCCCATACACAAAGATGGGCTCTCAATAGATGACCCTTTCGAGCACAGTGTGGTGACGTCGCCATAATGTCACCACGCTGCGTCCGAGCGCCCGCCGATTGGACTGGAATCAAGGCACACCACTTTAGGTGCCTGAGTCCCGTTCAAGTCCACAGTCAGGCTATGTTCCCACTTAGGCGATTAAACGCCTGCGCTCGCGATTTTTAATTGCCTGACAATCGCCTACACTACTTTCAATGGGATTGTCCCCATTGATAGGAACCCACGCGATTGGGGCCACGATCAAATCAGTAATCGGCAGCGAATATTTTCCTCTAAATGTGCCCTTAGACATGAATGGAGGTGATATGCGCACGTGCAGGTGAACAAAAATTGCATCCATTCATTCTCTATGGAGGCGATTTTTTTTATAATGGTGGTTTTGAAAAAAAATTGCCTGTGAAAATCGCCTGGTCAATCGTCTGCCGATCACCTGCTGGTGATGCTGCAGGCGATTGAAAATAGGTGGGAACTTAGCCAAATGCAGATCGGGCAAGATTGACCAGCCTGTCTTTGAGCAGAATCGGTTGATTCCTCGCAAAAACTGGGCTGGCCATGCTAGATGGTCACACGATTGACGGCGCGAGCACACACGGAACGTCATGAGTGCTCAAAACGGCAATCAATCTAGCAGCCATCTATATGTGTATGGCCAGCTTGAATCTACCCAATGATCTTTACAGTATAATACAGTATAAGCAGCAATATTCTGTATATAGAAGGTCACCATCTTATATGTTTATGCCCTAGACCAGTGGTTCCCAAACTGGGGGCTGGGCCCCCCTGGGGGGCACATATGTATTCCATTTCATTCTGAACCTGTGTTAGAATGGGGAGGGGAGACTTGTTGATGTTCCTAAATAGAATAGGGGGGTTCTGCAAGGAAAATTTGGGAACCACTGCCTTACACTAAGATGTTTGGCGCTAAAGGAAATGGAAGAAATACTTCTTATAGAAAAATCTGCTTATAAATGACAGAAAAAGGTAGCAATATACAGTTCAATCTATAGTTGGGGTGCCCATTCCCAGTGATACATATGCTTATAAATTAAGTGTTAAGAAGGTGTCTACAGAGGTTGCATTGGGTGTTCATAAACATACCAACACAATTGGATCAACTGGGCATAGATCATCTCATGCCTAAAGCCAGCCATACACAGTCGGATTCCATGGCCGCTCGATCACCTATCCGATCGATTCCGGCGATTCTGGCGGGAATCGCAGGTGTGATCGATCGGCCAATTAAGAGAATCCGATTGCTGCATACCACCTTGTCCAACGGATTCCGGGACGATTCCGTGTCCGATTCCATCTCCGACTCCACCTCACAAATGGCAACTCCCCCTGATCTGTGCAGAATCGGATCAAAAAGACCAACATGTTGGTTCTCTGTCGGATCCGATTCTGAGCCCCTGATCAATCGGACGTGATCGATCGGACAAAGTGGGCTGCACACGATTCCGGCACGATCGTTTCGCGTGCATGCGCCCGGAATCGATCGGCCCGGAATCCGGCCGGAATCCGACCCATGTATGGGGGCCTTAAAAGTTATCTATCATTACCCTGCTAGTTACCCTGATAGTCCCATCCTCCCCTACTTATTGTATACTATTGTATACTCTGTTTTCTAACCTATTAGATTTTAAGCCTGATTAGGGTCCTCAACTTCTCCTGTGTCATGACATGTACTTGTGTGTTATCTTGTGTTGCATCTCAACTTTAAATTAATGTACAGCGCTAAGTAATATGTTGGAGCTATATAAATAAAAGATAATAATATAGTCTAACATGTCAAAAGCTCACCACACACCTTTCAATTTCCCTGTAACCTCCATAGCACTCTTGTGAGGTCCAGATTTCTGTACCAAAACCCCACCATAGACTTAAATGGAATATTTTCTTTGCTGCAGGCCTGTAACTTCCCAAAATATGTCTGTACAAGGGTCTAGTAAACATCCTGAATATAATTATGTTTCAAACAAACAATTATGTAAAATAAAAAAATAATAAAAGGTATCATTTGAATGTTGCATCTCTAAAATACATATTTTGTATGATAGATTTTGTATGATAGATAGAAATATTTGTATTTTGTTTATAATAAAAAATGTATTCAATTGGAAATGTGTTCTTTTTCTTTTTTACTTTGAATTGTATTGGATACAGTTATCACTGTATCCAGTACAATTCCCTTTGGCACCCTCTCTTCCCTGGTGTGATTGTTCTGGTGACATCACGCCAGGGGAGAGAGGGTTAACTTCAAAGGGGCACATCTGGGAAATCACACTGAAAACGGTTTTCTCCATAGAAAACTTTTTTCAATAAATTTCCTGCCGCCGCCCTGATCGTTATCACGTCACTCCATGGTGGTGGGGGGGAGGGATCGGCTTCTGTGCAGAAGCCTGTTCATTAGATCAGAGCCACGGGAGCAGCGCAGATCGGTAAGTTTGCACTGCCAGAGCTCCGATCTCCGCCGGAAGGCCCCAGGCCAGGCAGTGCTATACTAACAGGTCAGCAACTTTCGGCAGGAAAGCCAGGGGGGTTAACTACAAACAATTATGTAGCCCAATACCCACAGTGATTGGATAAGGATTGATGATTAAGGTAGCCATACATAGATAGAATAGAAAAACAAAAACAAACGGTTTGGAGCTTTAAAGGCAAGTTGAAAATATACCAAACATAATATATCAAAATGGTCTTTTCTTCCCAACCACATATAAATATGTAAAAAAATAACATAAATACAAATACATACAATTTTTCATGTAAAGATATCACATTCATTTCGGATGTTATGTACGACTCTTACTCCATTTGGAAGAGGTATGTTTTTTTGGTTTTCCTGTCCTGTTAGTTACTTTCCTTTCTCTACTGCCTTCTTAGTTTTGTTGTTTCTAACAGAAGACTATGTACTATGGTTGTTTTGTGGACATTGTAATTCCTGTAACATCCAAAAAACAATGGAGTTTCTGCTGTTGGAATGCGGGCTATGCCGGATATTTGGGCTGAGTACGCCGCATTTGGAAACATAAGGGTGGATGTAGGGTGTCTAGTTTACAGTTAGAGGTTGCTCATATTGTGGTGCGTAGTTTGTGATTGGGGTATTATGGGAGATTACCACTAGTCTATTGAGAGGTTAAGAGGCCCTAACCCAGAATACCAGAGGGAAGGATACTAGTGGAATATCTTATTTTGTAATGTAATAATGTTATTTCGTTTGGTTAGTAGGGGGATGGCTGAGGGTCCACAATGGATAAGATGATAAATAGACAATGTCCTATTTGTTTCTCTCTTTTAATATAGTTGTGTTTCAGCACAGTTGTATCCTATTATTCTTTCCCGAGGAAGCCCCAATTAGGGTGAAACAGGTAGAGAGATATGAAGTATTCTGATCATTAGACTTAAGGGACTTCTTGAGATCCTCCTACTGCTAGGGATTAGAGTTGGTTCAGCCCCCCTATCCCCCTCTTTCTCAGCCTGACTTGGGGGGTCCGGGGAGATTCAAGGGAAGTGTACTGTAAATGGTGAATATATACATGGCTTTTCTGCAATGGTTATCTTATGAATGTGGTATGTTTTTTTATGATATGTTTTTTTTACATATTTATATGTGGTCGGGAAGAAGAAAAAAGACCAATTTATTTTATTATGTTTGGTTTATTTTCAACTAGCCTTTAAAGCCCCAAACCGTTTTGTCCCTCTGATTCCTTTTTGTTTCATAATGATGATAGGGGTGTGGCATAACTTCTAATTGACATTCAAGAGTTATATTTAATGAGTCAGGTTGAGGTGGCGTTAGAATACATGGACAGATTTTTTGACGATTGATCTAAAGCTAGCCATACACGGTTCGACTTTTGCATTGATATTAGATTTGTTCAACTTGTGTGGTTTAAATATCGATCATAAGTCTAACATGGATCGACTGAACACCACACAGTGTTATTGATTTGGAGTTGATCAATTCCTTTACTTGTGATTGTCCTTTACTTGTGATTGTCCATCACCCATGCTCCATCTACACACTCATTGTCCATTACTAATGCTCCATCTATACACTAATTGTCCATTATCCATGCTCCACCTATACACTCATTGTCCATCATCAATGCTCCATTTATAAGCTCATTGTCCCTTATCCAAGTTCTATCTATGCACTGATTGCCCATCATCCATGCTCCATC
>CM070037.1:23887257-23903505 GCA_036250615.1 Ptychadena robeensis
TCGTCCATCTGTCGGCCGAAAAAATCTTGACGTGTAAACCCACCTTTAGGCTCCACTACAGGAGGACAGAAAAACACAGAATGCTTGTGTTTTTCCAGCTGGTTTCCCCACAGTGCACTCGCAGGTTTTCACTACGGTTCATTTTTTTTTAGTCCAGTGACAGTCTATTGACTGTCAATGGGCTAAAACCCGCTGCAAAACCAGGGCTGGCGCAGGCACGCATTTGAGCCACAGATTAGCCACGGTGTAGTACGGACATAGAAAAAAATATGCGGCCAATCCGCAGCAGTGGAGTATGGCTCATTGGGGGTAATTGAAGCATTTCGGCCGCGGCTAAAAAACCACGCCACATCCGCTCCCAAACTGCCCAAGTGGAGCCTTACCTTTAATGTAATGTTTTCCAACTAGGTCAGAATTGATAAACTTGATACATAAATCCCTGAAAAAGCCCTACAAGAAAAACGTCAGAATATAGGAATCTCCCTATGTGCCTTTATGCATTCAGGTCATTGTTATTTGATTTGGGAGGGGTATCTTGTGTACTTCATGGTTAGCAATCTCCCAGTTGATGTGCAAATTTTTATGTTTTGATTGAAATGATCTATATGTATTACATATATAATGCATGATGTATGTAGCCAATAAACAATTGTCATGTTTTATAGGAAATAATTTGAATATTTGATGTCTTTAAAGGCCCAGCTAGGCAACACTCTATTAGGTGTTAAGTGCCCTTATTGTGTTTTTTTCTATATGTGCCATGGATTTCAATCGATTGCAGATTTCTCAACCCAGTACATTTCTTGCGCTATAGTATAGGCCCTCACACACGTAGCAAGCGTGGGCCGACATGACGCCACTCTTTGTGTGCTGGCCGTTAGTTTGGACAGGGACGCCGGTCCCCATTCAAACTATTGGCATTGGGCAGATATTTACAGACATGTCCGTTCTCTGGCTGACTGAGCTTTGGGGCGGCAGGGGTCTGTCGCCTGATGTGGGCACCCGCGATCTGCGGCTGATTTTGCTGCTGACCGATGGCCGCGAGCACACACCCACATAGTTCGTCAGATGGCGATGGCGGATCGCTATGCGTATGGGGGCCTTATAGCAGAGATTTTAATAGATAGAAGAGCAAAAGAGGTAATCAGAAAAGCCCCAGGTCGGATCCGGGTCAGAGGATGGGTTTTAAGTTGTTTAAGAATTCATGTTTAACTATTCTTCGTGTTCCATTATCCTTCCAAAGCAACTAGCAGATACCAATAGTTGATATGTAGTGATAATGGAATCTGTTTTTGTTATTGCAACTACCTGACTTAAGTTAAAAATTGCAAAGCATCTGAACAAGGTATGATCCCAAAAATTGCTGCAGAAGTAAGGAAGGGTTGTAGGAACATTGAACAAAATTTGCTCTAGCACATATAGTATTTGCATAAATTAAGTTAAAAATCTTTTCAATATTTTAACTTTACTCTGAACTTCTTTTATTCAAAAACTCCATGTACTAGAACAATACTTTTTTCTCTACATCCCTAGAATATTTGGGGATTCCATGTTCAGGAACTTTGCAATTAACTTCCAAATAAACTGGTTGAAATTTTGTGACCACCTCTCAATGATCAATCAGTTGTCATTTATAAAAATATCACTAGGAGTAGTATGTCTAGTGGTAAATGATTTTAAGAGCTCTGTAATGTAAAGTGACTTGAATTTCAGGCACAGAAGTCTTTTAAAGATGTGTTATATACCATTCTCACCCCCTCTTGTCACACAGTCTTACCCTGAATGCATGATATGTGACAGGTGCTGCTGTAATCTATCTCAGTGGGGAGCATTCGTTGCTGGCACAGATTGTTGAGGAAGTTAGGGAGTAGACCTTGTTGAATCCAGCTCTCCAGAGTTGTTCGGAGCAGCTGGTCAGACCATTAGGTCTTCAGTTGGCCAACGTGAAAGCTGAGTCCTGGCCTGTCTGAAACAGGCCTATCTTTCCTCCTGTCTAAACTATGCTGTGAATATAAATAGCTTTGGGTGTTAGTTTTGGGTTTTACTGTACAACATGTCAGTCGGCATTCATTAATAATATCTGCATCGTTAACAGTTGAGTAGCCTAGCTTCTCATTCTGCAATGGGATTTACATGAGATGATCACATGAATACAGTATGTACAGAGAAAACATGTTCCAGCTCACGTCAGGATTAAATCTCACTCTCTATACCACTCATCAGTATGTAGTACAGTGGGGCAAAAAAGTATTTAGTCCGCCACAAACACATTGCCCACCCAAACACATTGCCCACCAATTGAGCAAGTTCTCCCACTTAAAAAGATGAGAGAGGTGTGTAATATTTATCATAGGTCACCTCAACTATGAGAGACAGAATGGGGGGAAAGAATCCAGGAAATTAAATTTTCAGATTTTTTAAGAATTTATTTGCAAATTGTGGTGGAAAATAAGTATTTGGTCAATAAGAAAAGTTAAACTCAATACTTTGTTATATACCCTTTGTTGGCAATGACAGAGGTCAAAGTTTTCCGTAAGTCTTCACAAGGTTTCCACACACTGTTGCTGTGAAGAAATCAGCTGTGGGAGCAATAATTAGAAAATGGAAGACATACAAGACCACTGATAATCGATCTGGGGCTCCACTCAAGATCTTAAAATTATCAAAAATCTCAGAACCACATGGGGGGGGGGGGGCTAGTGAATAACCTGCAGAGAGCTGATACTAAAGTAACAAAGGTTACCATCAGTAATACACTACACCCAGTGACTCAAATCCTGCAGTGCCAGAAGTGTCCCCACGCATAAGACAGTACATTTACAGGCCCATCAGATGAAACCAAAGTAAAAAACTCAACTCGTCATGTTTGGAGGAGAAAGAATGCTGAGTTGCATCCACAGCACACCATACCTACTGTGAAGCATGGGGGTAGAAACATCAAGCTTGGCAGCTGTTTTTATGCAAAGGGACCATTCCGACTGATCTGTGTAAAGAAAATAATGAATGGGGCATGTATCGTGAGATTTTGAGTGAAACCCTCCTTCCATCAGCAAGGTCATTGAAGATGTGTCTGGGTCTTTCAGCATGACAATGATCCCAAACACATTGCCCAGGCAACAAAGGAGAAGCATTTCAAGGTCCTGGAGTGGCCTAGTCTCCAGATCTCAACCCCATAGAAAACCCCATAGAAAACCTTTGGAGGGAGTTGAAAATCCGTGATTCCCAGCGACAGCCCCCAAAACATCACTGCTCTAGAGGAGATCTGCTTGGAGGAATGGTCCAAAATACAAGCAACAGTGTGTGGCAACCTTGTGAAGACTTTCAGAAAACATTTGATCTCTGTCATTGCCAACAAAGGGGATATAACAAAGTATTGAGATATTGACCAAATACTTATTTTCCACCATAATTTGCAAATAAATTCTTTAAAAATCCTACATGTGATTTCCTGGTTTCTTCCGGGATTCTGGATCCACCAACCCCCCCCCCCCCCCCCCCCCCCCCCCCCCATTTTATCTCTCATAGATACCTCATACCTATGATGAAAATTACAGGCCTCTCATCTTTTTAAGTCGGAGAACTTTTTTCCCCCATTGTAAATCTAGCGACGCTCTGCAAATTCCATTTCATGATAAAAACATGGGGGACCCCACTTCTGACCACCTTTTGAAAATGCTGGTTTGTTATCATTATCTGGTTTCACTGATCTGGAATAGGTATGCAGAGAGAGAGAGCTATTTGTAAGCTGGTAATGTTAGACAGATAGGCATTCGGCATATGCAGAAAGTGGATCAGCAATACCTTCCTTCATATTCCCCAAAAGAAAGTTCTCCTTTAAACCAAAATATTCAACATACATTTCTGAACAACTCTTTTCTAGGTTGCATAGATCTGCTCACAAATCTTTGGAGATCTTAGTAGAGTAGAGAAGGGTTAAGGGTTTGTTAGGTACACATAGGACAGATTTCTATTCCCTGGACAGGAAGTAACAGGTAGGTATACAGTTGTCACTGGAGATTGTCACTGAAACAAGTGCCCTTTTTTTGGCTTGTTTCCATTGATGCGGTTTGCCGCAGTTGTGTCCACGCGGCTGCCGCCCCTCCGACCGCATCCATAGGCAAACCATCAGCCAGGCTCCATTAGTGCGGCTGAGTGTGGATGCGGTGCGGATGTGGATGCGGTTCCGAACGCTAGCTTCAGCGTTCTCGTGCGGAAACCGCAAACGACCGCATCCTTTCACATGGGGGCTGCCCAGAGTCTTCACCTGAACGCACGGACGTACGCGTGCATCCGCATGAAAACAGCTTGGGGTGCTGGCGGGAGCGGCTGCAGCCGCAGCAAATCGCACCGGTGGAAACAAGCCCTTACAGGTTCTTATTGATTTGAAATAAATGAAGACTGGAATCATGCTAGAGAGGACGGCCTTCATTACTCTATTAAAAATAAAATAAACATTTTGGCTCTAGATATGCTATAAAAGTAAATGTGGCCTTGTAATCAGCTGGCCAGACAGTTATATTAAGCAGGTCATATAAAGTGGTATTTATATACATAATAAAAGTCATCAAATCCAATTAAAAGTATTCTCTTGTAAGGATTGAACATAGTACCAAGATTTATAATAAAATGGTATGATCACAGATTTCAGTCATTAATAAGTATTTCATTTAGGTTGAAAAAGTAGCAGATCATACATTGTACAACAATATTCATGTACATACCATGCCAGTCTTTGGAAGCATTTTTGAGTTTTAGGATTAAGATTATTTGATAGAGTAGAGTAGAGAGCAAACATGATGTCTTGCGCTGGCCATGCATGTTGTATAAATTGTACAACAAATTCCAAGTATCTCAAGTGTCTAAGTATCACTATACAAGCTCTATACATGCACCTTACCAAAATGATATAAGAGGACATCCTATCTGAGCAACCCATCTTGGTACAGCTATCAGTATGTCTAAAGCCCCCTATACACGCTTCGATTTACAGGCAATTATGCGGCTGATGTGTGCTCATGCCTATTCATCTGCTGCAAAAACAGCCGCAAATCGAATGCTCAAACTATAATTCGGCCATAAATCGGCCCACAAATCGATCTATAAGGTGTTCATAAATTTAGATCGTTCTACTTTGGATGAAAATAAAAATCAAGTAAATGCCAGCACACAGAGGGTGCGTGATGTCATCACATGTGGTCGATCTCCTGGGAGATCGACGAGAATTCTAAACGCGTATGGGGGACCTAAAACAGAGTCTTTTATTAAACTCCAACATGTGTGGCTACTTAAAGCACTCTAGCAAACAGCAGCCAATCAGAAACAAGTAAATTAATCAACTACAGCAATCTAAAATGTGATTGGTTATTATTAGTTATCTGATATATATATTATATATTATATTATATATATTTTTTAGTGAGCTCTTCAAATGAGTACCAGGAGATGGTGTTTGGTACTCATCCAATATAGGGTGGTTTTCCTCACTGTCATCTGCATCAGCTCTCTGCATGGTAGTAATGGACCTACTGCAGATGGACCTCCCTGTTCCTGATTGATCCTCCAATTAGCTGTCTCCATCCACAGGTCACCAGCTGCCTTTGGGTCAAATGTAACTCGTTTGAACCCCTGAGATCTCATACATCAGTAGTATGACCCTGACATTCTCTGGGTTAGTAATACACATGGCAATAAGCGGCCGATTTTTAACCTGACCGACGGGCGTGCGCGCTCGCGCCGTCGGTCAAGTTAAAAATCGGCCGCTAATCGGCATGTGCCCACATGGGGCGACAGATCCCTGTCACCCCACTGCTCGGCTGGCCAGAGAACCGACATGTCCGATAATCTCTGACCGATGGGAGCCGAGGGCATTAGCTTCAATGAAGACCGACGTCTTCATTGAAGCTAATGGCCGGCACACAAAGGGTGCCGGCCGACTGAAGGGACCCCATAATGCACCAGGGTGCAAACGTGATGACGTCATCACGTTTGCATCCCGGTGCAGATCGGGACTGGTCTGCCTACACCCATCGGGGTGTGTATGGCAGCCTTAAGAACTCCAAACTTTTTTTTGAATTATTAATTTACATTCCCAATTTCACACCCCTAGATGCAGCCTTTCATAGTTCTTATTGTTTCCCTGCAGTTATCCAAGTGACATAAATTGTATACATTTAACATGTAACTAGGAGTGCCTCCAAGTTGTTAGTATGCATATGAGCTTTGTAACAATAATGCAGGTACGCATAGGCTAGTTTTTGGTCCCTTTTGAGTACCAGAGTTATTATTCTGTGTTACAGAAAGGAAAAATAAAATTTCTAGTAACATTTTCATGATTGGTTCCCCTTCCCATTTAGCTCCTTAGGGGCATAACTGTCCAACAGGGAGGCCTACAGTTTAACCTTTTTTATTTCTAAAACTGATTTTACCCATTAGGTCTCCTCCTCCTCCATGCGTGGGAGCATACGTGGAATACATAAAATATCTAAATATGTTTATGAGTCCCAATCAGAACTTGCTACATTGACATTTCTAAATATATTTCATGCATTTAAGAACCTGGTGCACTAACGTGAGCGGGACCGAATCAACTTTCCGAACTCCAGTGCAATTGCTTTGTTATCTTCAACTGTCTGAGTAAGGCTATGTTCCCGCTTAGGTGATAAATCGCTTGACGCTTGCGATTTAAAATCGCCTGTGGAATCGCTGTCAATCGTCTACACTATTTCGAATGGGCTTGTCCCCATTGATAAGATCGCATGCAGTTTTTTTTCCTGATCCCTCCCATAGACATGAATGGACGATCGCTCGCCGGCTATTCTGCAGGCAATTAAAATCCGCGAGCGCCAGGCCCATTAAAAAGTGGGAACATAGCCTTAAGGCCCCCATACACGTTTAGATTTTTCGTTTGATGGACCTAGCCCGATCAAAGTTTTCCGATCTGAGAATCGGTGATCGGTCGCACTTTATATACCCCCACATAGAAAAAGTATGCTAACTAGTTAAATCAAACCAAAATTTGTCGGGCACAACAAAACAATATGTGAGATACATTCGATGACTACCCGACATATCAACATTTTTCAACTTGTTCGATCATTTTTCGATCGAACTTTTGTCCAATCTTGATCAAACTATGTGGACAGGCATAGATTTCCATCTGATTGACTAAACAAATTGATTGGTTTAGGTCGATCGAATGAAAAATCTCAACATGTATGGGGGCCCTTACTGTAGATCAGATATGTTAATGTGCTTAAAATAATCTTTGTGTATCTATAGACCCCCATACACCTTACAATCTTTCTATACAATTTCTGTACAATCAACTTTTCTTTTACCAAAACCATGTAATATGAGGACCTTTCTAAACCTTCCAATCACTATGTATTATAGCAGGGAAGCCACTATACTACATAGTTGTTGGTAGATCTAATGGAGATTGTATGGAGCAATCTAAAGATGTATGGGGGGCTTTACATTGGGTATCATCCTACCAACCAACTCTGCTTTAGAGGAGAAGATATTTATGAGAGCATTTAAATCTTAGCTCAAGGGAAATTTAAAGGGCCGAAGTTAAATATTGTATCTGGGAATGCGGCAGCATCAGTCTGTCCTCGGCTACGAGCTGATCCCCTGTGATTAGGGAACAAATGGGCTGCTGTAAGTCCCAGCTGGCACAGCAAGCACAGGCAAAGGAAAAAAGCAAACAACATGAGATGTTTAGAAGAATAGAAATGCAAAGAGCTGAACTGAGCTACATCATGCAACAAGTTAGAAGGGAAAGGGCTGGCAGTGGATGTCATGAGAGTCCTCTTGGAGAGGTGTTAGTGTTGGCAGATAGTCGGTAAGGCATTAGATTCTACCTGGGAGCTGTTCTGCAGATCCCTTCTGGTTCTCTTGTGGCTCAACAGTTGCTCCATAAGCACATTTATCTGATCCCTGTGTCCAGTGTGACGTCATGTTCGTGCAGAGGGCATGAGCAGGGGGGAGGTTCTTAAGGTGGACTCTTTATAGTTCCAGTTATGTCTTTCTGGGGCTTGTAGGACCATCTGAAAAGGATTTTAGAAAAATAATTATTCTAAAGGACATCAATGCTTCTCTCTTCACATTTTTATTCTTAGTTGCACTTGTTATTTGTGTTTTTATTTTATTCTTGCTGTTGTGGTGTCTGATGTCATATTAATCTAGGAAGTGAGGTGGAGCTGAATATGCGCACTCTGTTTTAAAGTGAACGCATCCTTTCGGTACATAAAATAAAAGACACCTTAAAACACCGCCAGTGACATGAGATCATTTCTGGGCACTGTTTACACCAGTGGTTCCCAAACTTTTCTTGCAGGGCCCCCCTTTTCCATTTAGGAACATTATCGAGCCCCCCCACCCCTATTCAAATGCAGGTGAAGAATGAGGGCCACGCCCCCTGGAATACCTTTGCGCCCCCCAGTTTGGTAACCACTGGTTTACACCATTTTTGCACACATTTCCATGAAAAGCAGACACACATTATTTAAAGTGAGCTAGTTCTCACCAGTCTGGTGTGGTGCTTTTTTTTTTGAAGTGTGATGTTTTTTTTTTTTTTACTATTAATGAGCATTAATGGACATTTTGCATACAACTAAAATTTACTCTCGATGATCCTAAAAATTATGCCACATTTGATCAAACTTTGATCAAACCAAAAAACAAATCAAATCTTGTCCTACTTGTCCTACTGGTACAGGTACTTCTGCAGCTTGGGGATTATTAAGGCATTGAAACATAACAAAAAAGTGCGTATAAACAATTTATTCTAAGACTGTCATAAGATTTGTCAAACAAAAATACTTCATCAGCAAATATTTATACCATAAACTTCAGGTACATGTATAATAATTACTGGAAGCGTTTCGCTTAATACTTCTTCAGGAGTTATATATACTGTATATGTTCTGCGAAAACCTTAGTGAGTAAAAAACAAAGTGGCGTTAAATCACTCCATGGGGCGTCTCAGCTCGCCTATATCACCATTCTCACTTGCACGAGTGTGTCAGGTATATCCGAGCATGGGGGGCCGTGCTTATATAGTAATACGTTGTTAAGGATGCACTGGGGTTAGGGGAACCCTGACTTGATTCCACGGTGTTCACCTGGAAACCCTCCAAGATTAGTGACCAAGCTGCTGCTGTCTTACAGGCACACCTGTGACGTTAACAAGTACCTGTGTGACCCTACCCAAGATAAACATTCTAATACTCCACAGACGATAATAGGAACAGCTAACGAAGAGGAGCTTGGTCACTAATCTTGGAGGGTTCCCAGGTGAACACCGTGGAATCAAGTCGGGGTTCCACCTAACCCCAGTGCATCCTTAACAACGTATTACTATATAAGCGCGACCCCCCGTGTTGTCTTGGAATTTGCAGCAGTGTTTTTGGAGGCAAAGAAGATAATGTATTTCAACATCTTCTAAAATGTAAAAAAAAAATTCTGGAGCACGTCCAAAGTTGATGTCTACTAAGAAAGAATTTACATCAGTTTTAAGATTATTAAACCTTCAAATACCTGACCCTTATTCACCTCATATACAGCCAGATGTATAGGTTTCTCTGCTCCTGTGTTACTCATTCTGAGGCATTCCAGGGTTCAATCACTTGTCCAGTCCATCTTTAGGGTATGTTTCCACTGCGCTCTCAGATCCGTCGGCACCCCTTGCGCTGAGCGCATTCCTTTGGCGGGGATGCTGATGGACCCGATCTGCACTACCTGCCGTAAGGCCAACCAAGTGCAGTATGGCAACCTTGGGCCAGCAGATCTGTAGAAAGCCATGGGAACAGCGGGTGCTGTAGGCAGGTAATGTGGATCCCCGCCAAGGAATGCTCTTAGTGCAGGGGGTGCCGATGGAATCGAGAGCGCAGTGGAAACATACCCTGGTGAGTGACCATCTATAAAACTCAGCTCTCCCCACGCTATTTCATTTAGCTTTGCTTATACACAGGCCTCTGTAAGAGTTAATGAACACACTGTGGGTGCAATCAACTGGACCACTTTGCTTGGCAAATAATGTATACAGTTTGGTCACTGCTCCTGAGCCCAAAATGCAGGGAGCATTCTTAGGGTTTAAATACGTACAGTCCTATAATCCCTAGGGAGAAGTGTTGTTGTTGCCCAGAAGTGTATTTATGTACAATCACTATTGCAAACTCTTACTGGCAGTGGCCGTTTTAGGCATGGGCAACCTGGGCAATTTCCCAGGACGGCATCATGTCATGGGCGGCATGTGGGAATCAGAATTGTTTTTCCAATGCCCAGATGTCTTTTTCCCTATCCGCGCGATTGCCTGAGTCACCCCCACTCTCTCCTCCCCGGGAGTGGAAATGTTTGCCAGGGGGAGACGGGGATCTGGATAAGGGGTGATATAGACCTCACGAGAAACTCCATCAAAACCCCCCAAGCCCCCCCCCCCCCCCCCCCCCCCCCCCCCCCCGCCACGAGGGAGGGAAGACGAGACTCAGAGATCCAGAGTCTCACAAGTTTCATGGGGAAGGGGGGGGGGGGTGATGTGAGACTGCTGTTATAGACTGGAGGGGGACTCATAAGTGACCCCTTCCCCCTCTTATTAAGTTCTTATATACCCTATATAGGGAGACAGCACCACCCTCTGCTTGGGGAAATACCATCAGTTCAATGTGTGAGAGAATACTGGTACCAATCTGCTTTATGTAGGAATATGTGACAATTTACAGTGTAAACATTTTGTTAATGAGCACATTTTTATAAAGGAAACCCTCTGAAATTATTTCAGCCATTCCTTTCATTTCTGAACATATGAAAAAAATATCTGTGATGTGTAGATATCAATATTTAGACATGACAAATACAGTGTCTACTTAATCTCCTTCCCCACCTGGACTGTGGGATCAGTTTCATGTGAGCTGGCAAACAACCATATAACAAGCAATTGAGTAAAATAATCTCAATAGACATAGATGAATACCAGTGCTTTGTGAGTTACTCAGAAAAGCATAAAATAACGAGTTCATACTAGGAATATATATACATATACAGTGGGTAGGGAAAGTATTCAGACCCCCTTAAATGTTTCACTCTTTGTTATATTGCAGCCATTTGCTAAGTTCTTTTTTTTTCCTCATTAATGTGCACACAGCACCCCATATTGACAGAAAAACACAGAATTGTAGACATTTTTGCAGATTTTATAATAAAAAAATACAGTATGTTCCACACTGTGGAAAATCTCAGAGGACGTGGTCAGAAGCCAAAAGTGCTGGTCAGGAGGATAGTGAGAGAGGTGAAAAAGAATAAAAGGATCACCACCAATGCCATCCTGGTCAATCTGGGCTCTGCTGGTGGCAATGTCTCATAGCAGAAAATTTAACGGACACTGCACACTGCTGGGTTCCACGGATGCAGACCAAGGAGGACGCCACTTCTCCAGATAAGGCACACAAAAGCTGGCTTGGCCTTTGCAAATGCTCATCTGGACAAAGAAGACTTCTGGTCTTCTGTGTTATGGTCAGATGAAACAAAAATTGTATTGTTTAATCACAATGATGTTTCCTTCATTTGGCATATAAAAGGAGAAGCCTTCAACCCAAAGGCCACCATCCCCCCTGTTACACATGGTGTTGGGAACTTAATGCTTTGGGGGTGTTTTTCAGCTAATGGACCAGGGAACCTAATCACAGTAAACAGCACCATGAGAAAAGTGCTGTTTACAACACGTCTGCAGAGGAACTTGGCCGTGGGCACCAGTGGACATTTCAGCATGACAGTGACCCAAAACACACAGCAAAAGTGGTGAAGAAATGGTTAGCAGACAACTAGTAGACACAGAGTGGCCCAGCCAGATCCAACTGAGAATCTGTGGAGGGAGCTTAAGATCAGGGTGATGGCAAGAAGACCCTCCAACCTGAAAGATTTGGAGCTCACTGCTAAAGATGAATGGGAACAAATACCTGTGGAGACATGAAAAAAGCTGGTCTGCAATTTTAAGAAGCTTGTGGTTGCTGTAATAGCCAATAAAGGCTTTTCTATTGGTTATTGAGAAGGGTATAATTAATTTTGGACATTACACTTTTTGATGAAATTTAAATAAAAGCTGAGAAATGTTTATTCCCACAAAAATGCCTCTTGTACATCGTCTTATTATCTTGTGGGAGACACTTTTCTGTCAAAAAATAACTTGCTGGTGGAATAACAGTAAGTTTAAGTAAAAATTTGCCAGGGGTATGAATAATTATGGGATCGACTGTACATGGACAATTTTTAACCAATATACATACATTTTCATTTCCATACTGGCTACATGTAATGATAACATTAATTATTACAGGTAGCTGATAATTACATGACATATATATATTGCAGAAGTATTTTGCAATACATAAAATAAATGATCAAGCCCCCTGAAAATAATATGTACCTTCCTGTGATGTCACGGGGAGTCATGACACTTGAAGACATCATGTGGTCATTTGTTTATCAATAATGCCTCCCCGTGATGTCTGTGGGTTACCGTATTTTTCGCCATATAAGACGCACTTTTTCACCCCCAAAATTGGGGGCAAAAAGTGCCTGCGTCTTATACACCGAATGTGCGACCCCCACAGCCCCTTGGCCGCCGGTGGTCGCACCTTGGAGCATGGAGATTAGCTGGGGGAGCTAGAGGAGCTGTCAGATGTGAGATGCCGGCTAATGCCGATTCTCCCAACTGAACTGTGTAATTTCCTATGCCAGCCCTGAACTGGCATAGGAAATTAAGAGAAAAGTATAGATGAACTTGCATCTACCTTTTCTCTTCTGTCCGTGGGAGCAGCAATCACTCCCCACGGACACAGTGAGAGGATAGGAGACAGCCCGCCCCCCCCCCCTCCTCCTGTAGATCAGTGTGGAGATGACAAGTTCAGCTGAGAGTGTACTGCTGCTAGTGACACCTGCTGGCTGAATTGGATATTACATTCACTGAAAATATTGCATTAACCCAATTGATGTGAAAACTTATTAAATTATTTTTTCAGGTTTTCCTGCCCTTAAAACTGGGTGCGTCTTATATGCCGGTGCGTCTTATATGGCGAAAAATACGGTAAATGTTCACCATACTTACTGCACAAAACCGGAAATCAAGACTCTTTCTTCGTGGGACGAAGGAGGATGGGTCTCTCCAGGGGAGCTAAGAAAAATAAATTATTTACATTGTGGACAAGAATGAATTAATGTGGGGCCATCATAGTGTGGATTTTTTTGAATGGCTTTTTTTTACTGGCTGATCGGATGGAAGTTGGATTATTTTTATGTTTTTCTTTTTTAAATCAAAATTTGCTTTGTTTAATCGTGATTGGATTATAGCCCTGGAGTGGACGTATGTATTTACTGTTATTTTCGGGGTTTTGGTAATGTATATAAAATAAATTACCAAACCCCCCCGAAAATAATAGTACATAAAAATACTTATGCAATACATATATGTCATGTAATTATCGGCCACATGTAATAATTCATGTTATTATTACACGTAGCTGGTATGGAAATGTATGTATATTGGTTAATAGTTGTCTGAGTTTGTATGTTTTGTCTGAGTTTGTATATTTGTTAACAAATGTACCGTTGGCTTGGGGTTTGTGTTATATGTGATAATGTTGTGTAATTATGACATATAACATTGATTTGTTGAATTTATTGAAGCTTTGTGTGTTTTTAGTTCCATGAATTATCAATTAATGCAGGATAGGGTTTAATGTTTTAGAATGGCTTATTTCAAGTTATTTGGAAGATTTTTATTGCTCCCCCTCCAGACCCCCTCCAACAAGACCTGAACTATGAGATCACTGAACTCTTTCCAGACACTCTGGGCTCCCTAATTTGCCATTGGATGAGAATATTTTTGGTTTTGCATTGTTAGGTGTGATCATTTTCACTACCATACCATATTTTATTGATACCCGTAGCTTCGATTTCATATTTTCCATCCCATCCCATCTGAATATTGTGCTGTGCTATCCTGTTCTATCCAGGGCTGGCATTACTACCTTACTAACAGCAATGGGTGACTTAATACTCCCATCTAGTGGCTAAGATGGACATTTGCTATTCTTTATTGTATAGGCCCTGACACAACCTGCCCCCCTATATTTTTGCAACCCCACAACCCCCCCCCCCTTCCCTCCACCCATATATGTGCACCTCATACCTCCCCCCCGATATATCTGCCACCACACATACCTCCTCCCTATATATCTGCAACCCCACATACATCCTCTCTAAATATTCTGCCACCCCACATCTTCCTCCCTAAATATTTTGCAGCCCACTATAATATCTGGCAACACACATCCCTACCTATGTCTCTGCACCCCCACGTACCTCCCTCGTATCTATCCTGCACCCCACCTCCCTTCCCCTATATATCTCACCCCCACATACCCCCCCCCACTATAATATCTGCACGGATCTGCACCCCACATCCCTCACCCTATATAATCTTTCCCCCACATACCTCCCCCTATATATAATTCACATATTCACCCCACATACCCCTATAGATCTGCACCCACATACCTCCCTCTATATATGTGCACCCCACATACTCCCCCTATATATCTGCACCTCACTCCTTCCCCTATATATCTGCACACCCACATACCCCCCACTATATCTCTGCAACCCACATCCCTACCCTATGTATCTGCACCCACATCCCGTCCCCCCTATATAGCTTCAGACCCCATACTTCCTCCCTATATATCTGAACCCCACATCCCCCCCCTATATATCTTCACCCCCATACCTCCTCCCTATATAAATCTGATCTGCACCACCCCCCCTCCCTCCTCCTATATTTCTGCACCCACATCCCTCCCCATATAGCTGCACCCCACATACCTCCTCCCTATATATCTGCAACCCCACAACCCGCACATCCCTACCCTTAGTACAACTGGTCCTCAACCATCCCTACCCTTTGTATCTGCACCACACATACCTCCCCCCTATATATCTGGCTGCACCCCACATCCTTCCCCCTATATCTGACCCCAACATCCCTCCCCTTTATATCTTTGCACCCCCATACCTCTCCCTAATATCTGCACCCCAACATCTCCTTCTATATATCTATCTTGCCCCCACATCCCTCCCCCTATATAGGGCTTCACCCCTATAACCTCCTCTCTTATATCTGCCAACCCCACTCCCTCCCCCCTAAATATCTCCACCCCCATACCTCCTCCCTATATATCGGCCCCCATACCTCCCTCCCTATATATCGCACCCCACATTGGGAATGGACGCAGCGGTTCGCCGGAGAACAGTTCAGGGGCGGCCAGCGCACATCGGCATTTTCGCCTATCCTCTCGCGCGCGGCATAACGGGTGTTTCGACCCGTCCTGTTTCGCCGCCATAAGAAGATTCTAAATTCTTCCTCCGGCAGGATCTAACCTGCGAGATCGTGCCGGAGGAAGAATCTCTTCACTACCAGACCGGGCATGAGGCCGGTCTTGTAGTGAAGATAATTCCCTGCTCAGAGTAGGAAGGACGTCAGTGACGTCACATCGGCTCCCGCAAACCAGGAAACTATGCGTTCCAGGATGCGTTTCCATGGACCGTATGTGACGTCACTGACTCACATTCCGGGTTTTTCCCGATTCAAATTCCCGCCTAGATGCGGGGAATTTGAATGTGTTCCCGCGAACAGGGCGGACGGCGGACATCTTTAAAAGTTCGACCCCGCCCTGTTCCGCGGACACTCCGTGCTGGGGTGTTCGCCCATCTCTACCCCACATCCCTCCTCCCTATGATATCTGGACCCACTCCTCAGCCTATATATCTTTCACCCCCGACCATACCTCCCCCTATATAGCTGCAACCCACATAACCTCCCCCCTATATAGCTGCACCCCACATACCTCCCCTTATCTATCTGCAACCCGCACAAAACCTCCTACCAATATATATCTGCACCCATCGGCCCCAATCCCTCCCCCTATATATCTTCACCCCCATCCCTCCCCCTATATAGCTGCACCCCACATACCCCCCCCCCTATCTATCTGCACCCCACATACCTCCCCCCTTATATAGTCTGCACCCCCCATCTACCCCTCTATCATATCTGCAACCCCATATAACTTCCCCTATATTATCTGCACCCTTGCATACACCCCTCCTATATATCTGCCCCCCTACCCTCCCCCTTATATACCTGCACCCCACATACCTCCTCCCAGTGTGTCTCCCCAGAGCAGATTGGGCCGG
>CM070037.1:23923183-23935060 GCA_036250615.1 Ptychadena robeensis
CCCTGGTTATACCCACTACTTTGAGGGCACATTTACTTCTGAGGTCAGTTAAGGTACATTCCTTAAAGCTGGCTATTGAAAATGACTGGGCTGTTAACTTACTCTTGGGCAGTAATGAACGGAATCTCTTTCATACTTCTCATTAGTGTTTTGTGTTATTTGATAATACCAATAATAAATGAAAAAGCCAATAACTCTTTGCATTATGTTATCATTAAAATGGTTTCTATATATACTTTACCCAGCAAAAGCCAGCAATGCCACAGTGGAATAAGGGGACCATGAGATGACATAAAGAAGAATCACAATTAGGGCAATCTTTGCCATCTTCCACTCATTCTTCATTTTCTTATATTGTTTCTGAGATTCCCTGTTGTCGTCATGACCGATTTTATGAACAGCCCTGGTACAGACAAGTGCAGGATCAGTATGTGATGCAGTTTATATATACAACAGAAAGTATGTCATTCAAATTCATGGTATTAATGATTTCTTGACCCCCTTACAAATCATAGAAAAAACAGAAATGAGATAAAACAATCACAAACATTTCTTAGCACATGATTCTACATATGCACTATCTCAGTGTGATTGTCAGATGATTGAGTTTTTGCAGTAAGTTACAATTTTAGTAATTATTGTAGTATAAGTTAGTTTGGAATACTCAGTACCAGGACATTATATGTGGTAGGCGTCACTTCCTGTAATTTTCTAATTCCAAAAATGAAATGTTGATTTTTAACTAATGTTCTAGTGCAATTGAAATGCTCTTCGTTTGATTAAAGTCTGATTCTGGCATGGTGGTTATTTACTGGGGTTTAGTTGGTCCCTGGCACTTCTAGCATATTGGGGGCCCTATGCAAAATTGTTGTCTAGGACCCCAGACAAGTTGTTGAGTGAGGGGGTTTAGAGGGGTGTTAGTAGAATTGTGCTTAGCACCCAGGGAAGAAGACCGTGCCCTAGGTCTTCTAATGTATTCTCTAGATAAGATACCATCTATGCATAAACACTGTCTAAACATTGTGGGATTTATTTACTTTTTATTTAATCTATATAGATATATCTATTGACAATACATTTCATAATTATTTAAGCCGGCCGTAGATGTTTCATTTTTCATTTGTAGTGATGGGCGGCCACGAACATAGAACACCCCTACTGTTTGTCTGGAGAAGAAATATCCGGCCAGTGGACGAATATTTTCACTAGAGACCGGGTTTTCTACCCGGTCTCTAGTGAAAATATTCTTCCTCTAGTGAAAAAAATGGCTTGAAAACCGGAAGTGACGCCACTTCCGTTTTTCAGGTTCAAACTCCCAGCGAGCGGGAGGGGAATTTTAATTTCCCTGCAAACAGGCAGAAGTCTGACTTTTCTAAAAGTCCGATCTGCCTGTTCGCGAAAGGAAATGGCAGATATTCAGCCATCACTATTCTTTAGATTCTTCTCTAGATTGACTGCCGGTCGTGTAGAGAATCGGATGCGTATCCTTTGCATTCCGGCACTTACTGTTGGGGATGGGGGTTTAAAGTAATACAATCGTTCTAAAAGTTACGGACATGTCCACAAATTCTTGGTTTTAAGCATTCATTTTGTGTATACTTTCATGGCAGATTGACCACCGCGCATGGTGGTTGATGGGCCTCAAATTTAACCATCTATGCCCAGCTTCATGATATCATATTATGAAAATACAGATTTTAGACTAATTCATTTTGCAGACTTAAAAACTACTTAAATGTCATGTCAAAACCAAAATGTCATCAAGGTCTCCTATTAGCTCTTCATTGGTTTTACCTAAAGCCTGCCATAGACGTCTCAATCCATGGCCGGCTTGTAGCAGACTCATTACAGCGTGGTGATGTCACCACGCTGTGAGGATTTTCCTACAGAACTGACAGGAATGTTGTGTGCTCCACTAACACAGGGGATTCCCGGCAGTTGGTAGCCAATTAACTTGGAGGGGGAGGAGACTCCTCTCCAAATGGACCGACTACAACTGGATGGGCCAAAAAAGTATCGGCAGTGCCGGCTTTTTGGGTTGAAACCTCAAGGTGGGCACCTCTGTAGTTGCGGGTGACCGTCCACCATGTGTTAGGTGGGAGTTCCCACGTTAATTGCCAGGAATTAGCATGTCTACGGCCGGCTTTAGTGTGTGTTTGGTCTTATAAGACCCTATAGTAGCCTCTGATTGACAAACAATCACCAGGTTGGACTTATGGCTTGTACAAATTGATTTTCTGGTCTTAAATGCTACATCATCACGAACTAGGATGTGATCAATGTGATTGCAACTGTGGATCACCAGAATGTAAACACCGTATGCATACTAGTATATGGAGCCATTCATTTTCAACATTACTCCAAAGTAGCCCCCAAACATCCTGGTAATTTTAGCACCTGATGGTTAATCCTGAATGGAACTACAAAGGTCCCTGTATCTAAGAAGCATTCAGGAGTTGAGGTGTCTCTGTATTTAACACTTGCTATAAGCCCCCCCATACACCTTACAATCTTTACATACAATTTATGTACAATCAACTTTTCTTCTACCAAAACCATGTAATATGAGGACCTTTCCAAACCTTCCAATCACTATGTATTCTATCAGGGAGGACCCAGCACTACATAGCAGTTATATATACCTTCCAATCACTATGTATTCTATCAGGGAGGACCCGGCACTACATAACAGTGATATATACCTTCCAATCACTAAGTATTCTATCAGGGAGGACCCGGCACTACATAGCAGTGATATATACCTTCCAATCACTAAGTATTCTATCAGGGAGGACCCGGCACTACATAGCAGTGATATATACCTTCCAATCACTATGTATTCTATAAGGGAGGACCTGGCACTACATAGCAGTGATATATACCTTCCAATCACTATGTATTCTATCAAGGAGGACCCGGCACTACATAGTTATTTATAGCTCTAATGGAAATTATATGCAGAGATCTAAAGGTGTATGGGGGGCTTTAGAGCTTGATATATTCGAGCGCAGCTCTTTACATTCTCCCACGCAGCCACACAAGTCATTGGATGCTGGAAACATTTTATCCTTGTTTTGAGTATTAAACATCTTATCTTCTAGTTCACAGAGCACAGCGGATCTCCAGCTGGTTGATATATATTCCTGAAGACAGGAGAATCTAGCAGTAAGGAGTTCACATTTCATTTCTTTGAAGCTACTGATATTCCATAAGCTGTATGTAATAGCTTTGTTTCACCCATGTTATGTATATAGTATGTGCAATGAAGAAGACAATAACCTGTTTGTATTCTTGATGGCCTTGAAAATAAAGATGTAGCAATAGATTATAATAAAAAGCGGGATAAAGAAGACGAAGCAGAAGAGGAGCATGGTGTAGGCTCTAACAGAGGGTGTGAAGGTCATATAGTCCCAGGTACAGGATGTCAGGAGGCCTTCAGGCACATAGGCACCTAGAAAACAGAGAAGACATTATATGGAATACCTGCTGCATGAGATTTATCCTTCCTAGCAATCAGCCGCCCTCCTACCCCCTTTACATCCCTGGTGTCATTGATGACGGTGGGGATGTGAGGAGAAAAATATTGCCTGCTTAACATGCAGGTCAATGCATCCCCCCCCCGCACCTTTTTGGTGCCATTGGCTATACTGGAGAGGCAGACCTGCAACAATTGGCAAGTTCGCCAATGCAGAGCATCGCCCCAGGCTCAGGTGCGTAACCCAGAGTGTAGCTTTTGTATGTAACTAGAGTAGTAATAGTAACTATAAAATAAAAAATAAGATCTGATAAGTTTTTTAACAATTGTGCAATATTAAGACTGAAATCATTTTTATTTACAGTATATGCCGTTTGCATTGCTCAAAATACATGTCTGATAATGATAAAGTGTGTAGACAGGCATCGTTGCCACATTTTTTCAAAACCCATTGTTTTAAATGTCAACCGTCTTGATATCATACACTGTACTGTGGGTTCATACATGGACAAGATGGTAAAAATGTTACATAAAATAGTGTAGATTTTCCATGAACAAAAAAACACCATTGGACCTATTTAGGTTTTTGGACATCCCATTTAAAAAAATGGGCAATGATATCCTGGCTCAATTTTTATGCCAGCCTCTACATCAGCCTATATCAGCCTTCACACTTGTGGAACAACATTATTATTAACTATAAGATATTGGAATGCTGGAAATGTGTGTCTATTCAGCCAATAGAGTGTGGGATTGGGTACTTATGTTAAATAACATTATCAAAAATTTATTTGAATGTTGTTCCCTTCAATAAAAATAAGAGAACTCATTAATGTGGTGGATAGTCTAAAAACCTTTGACCATGTTATGCAAAATGATAAGGTGATAAAAAATGGTGGAAAAGAATTATATGATTTTCTAGGCCCATGTGGTCCAATTTTGTTGGGGGATGTGGGGAAGAGAAAAAGGGGCAAGAGATCAAGGACTGGAGATTTAAGGGGACTTAAGGGGAACTAACCACTTGAGGCAGACATCTGAACAGCAGGATTGAGATGTAAAAGCTCATGGCTATTCTGTAATCATTTATACTATTTCTATTCTTACTAGAGAGTTTGGAGTTTAAGTGATACCGTTTATTGGCTAACTGAAGTCATTAGAGAAGCAAGCTTTCGGGATATGGCAGATCCCTTCTTCAGGCTATACAATTCTGGTTTTAGAAGCTCACATTTATACACAAAAAGTTACAAGGACATAAATATTGAAAAAAAGCTAATGTTTTCTCAAGACACACTGGACTGATTGAGGTGAGGGTGAGGAATTAGTTAGTGTAGATAGTGGTCAGAGTTAGGAAGAGTTATTGGTGGTAATAAAGATAAGGGGTAGAAGCAAAATATTCAACTCTCTTAATTAAAATGTCAATATTCTTACTAGATAAATGATTGCAGTCTTCTTAATGAAGACAAATTATTTGTCGAGTCTCAATTAGAAGCTGCTTTGACTGGGAAGTTCCAATGCAATGAGGAATAGAGATGGTCGAGTTAAAATTTTTTTTTTATTGCAAAGCCCCTGAACATGGTATCATCACTAAACTTGCTGGAGATGTAGAGAAGGGTTTGGGGTATACTACAAAAAAGGTTTGCTTTAACACAAATAGTTTCTGCATAAATTAAGATCAAAGTCAAGTAGAAATTTTGAAAATCGTAATTTTGACTTTGATTTTGAACCTAATTTATGCAAAAACTACATGTGCTAGAGCAAAACTTTTTTTTTCCAATGTTCCCACAACCCTTCTCTACATTTCCACCAATTTTGATGATGATACCATGTTCAGGGGCTTTGCAATCAGCTCACACAGGCAGCTAGTCGAAAAATTCGACCTTCTCTATTTAGGAAGAAGAAAATGAGGAAACCCGACATGGGGATCCTCATTCTCTTCCTTGTGCCAGTGGGGACAATGTTACACACTACCATAAACACCCTGCTGCACTCAGTTTGCAGACTCAGTGCAAGAATCTCCCATACACCATGTATGAGAGATGCAAGTGCTGCACAGTACAAAGCGCACACAGTAACAGGCATGGTTAATGGACACAAAAGTGTTAGCACTAGAGCATCCATTACCGGCAAAAAAAAAAATGCACTACAGCTGCAGCACATGTAGCGTGGAATGGCACCGATACTGATAACTTGGTAAATACATATGGTAGGGGTTGGTGTCATATTCTTTCCATTAATCTTTAAGTAATATATAATAAAATATGTAAGTACAGAATTTTAAGCCTTATTATATTCACACTGTGGCTCCTAAATATTATTTTGCAACCACGTCCTGGCCATATAAAACTTGGCAGGTAAAGGGTTAGCTCTAAGAGAACACTGTTCAAGCTTATGAATGATGATCGTCAAATGACCTGAGTAAAGTAATTCACAAAGACCATCAAGTGATTTATGTATGATGCCCTAGATCTTCTTGTCTTCTTGCAATACAAAGAATAAGAACATAAATAGAGTCCATTTACTGAGAATGTGGTTTCCTATTTACAAAGTTTTCTCTTGTATTTATTGTTCTTTGCCTTTAGTCATTTTTGTTTTCCCTATAGACCTTATTTTAGTACTAGTCGCAACGTTTCCTTGCTTCTCTCTGCCATGAAGGAATATCATGACTGCAGATATACCGGTCTTAAAATTACTTCTTTAAAATGGCCATTGAAGATATTCAGAAGCCGTAACACTCTATGTCTAACCTTGTGCTTACCCAGCATACCTTCCTGGCCACTGGTAATGCAGCCTTCATTAGGGCTTTGCAGAAATTTGTGAAGGATCCCTTACTGCCCGGGTCGTATAGACCAATCTTCTTGATGCACCAAGATGTTAAATACCTCTCTAAGGTCCTTCTCTAAACCCTGGTCTAATTTTGAACGTAATTTATGCAAGAACTACATATACTGGAGCAAAAATCTTTTTTTTCCAAATGTTCCTCCAACCCTTCTCTACATCTCCAGCAATTTTGGTGATGATACCATTTTCAGAGGCTTTGCAATCAGCTTACAAACTTAACAAGTCGAAAAATTTGTCAATCCTCAAGGAGCAAGTGGTGTTTGTTTAGGCTTGGGCTTCTCAATATTAAGAAGGTTTAAAGGGGATGGAATGGGCCTTGGTATCGGTTGATGCCAAAAGGCGTTTGATAATGTGTCATGGCCATGGTTACACTGGGTCATGGATCACATGGGGTTCCGGTAAACATTTCTCCATTACATACAATCAAAGTCCGACCCCTTCCCCTTTATTAAGGAACTAGGCAGGGGTCCCCTTTTCCTCCCCTCTTATTTAACATTTTTCAATTCAATAGTCTTGGGGCGCCTGTCCTTTGATAACTGTCTATACAATCTGATTCTAGTTTACATCACAAACGGAATCCAAGGTGAATTTATTTGTAGAGGATCAAACAAACTATATTGTCTCCAGCCAGGCATAGATTTTTCTATTTCTGAACGTAAACTACAAGCCAATGATCTTCCTAATATGACAGTCATGTTTGACGTTAAGAAAATGTTGTGATTCCTAATTCATATTATCTGTTCAAAGCAGTCATCCAGACTTACTCCATCCAAAGAAGGGAGGAAGGCTCCAGGCCAAAGAGTACAGCCAAACACCTAAAAGGATTAACACTGCCCTCTTCTTGGACATCACTCCGATGGAGGCAAGCGGTCGGGTGATTACGAAATACCTATCCACAGCAATCACCATCAATGTAATCATTGACGTGATCCCAAACAGGGCACCGCAGAAAGCATATAACTCACAAGCTAGAAGAATAGAAAAAAGACATTTAATTTTCTACACATTGACAAAAGTTTAACAATAATGCACGAACTTCATATGAAATATCAGGGTCATATAATGCCACTTGTATGCTCTCATTATCACATAATTTGTATATATTATTGCAGCATACGTCATCATGGCATATCATTTTTCCTAGGTTGGCTATAAACCATACTGCCCATTGTCTGTTCAAGAATAATAGTTCATGGTAGTATCAGTACAATAAAAGGAGGGGCTTTCACAGATGTGTCACTCTACTTTCGTGAAAGAATAATAGGACTCAAAATAAAGTTTAGGGGAATGTATTCTATAAGTATTAAAGCTGCTGTCTCTTTTTTTTTTTACTAAAATACAAACTATATCCTGCTGTTGCATTGGTTTAGTATGTTTGAAGATGTTGAAGTATAGATCAGGAGGCCAGACTTTTAAAGCTAGCCATACACGTGTCGGATTCCATGGCCAATTGATCACTCACCCGATCGATTCCGGCGATTCTGCCGGGAATCGCAGGTGTGATCAATCGGCCAATTAAGAGTATCCATCGCTGCATACCACCTTGTCCAACGGATTCCGGGACGATTCCATGTCCGATTGTCCACCTCACAAATGGCAACTCCCCCTGATCTGGGCAGAATCAATCTGTTGCAACCAACATGTTGGTTCTCTGTCGGATCCGATTCTGGGCCCCTGAACGATCGGACCTGATCGATTGGACAAGGTGGGCTGCATGCGATTCCGGCACAATCGTTTCGCGTGCACGCGCCCGGAATCGATCGTGCCGGAATCCGGTGGGAATCCGACACGTGTATGGGGGCCTTAACACTTGACCAGAGATTAAAGCAGGGTACAGACGGGGAGATATGGGTCAAATCGATGGCCATTTCGAGCGCTGTGTGCGCTCACGGCCATCTATCTGACCCATAAAATATGCCCCCATCTGTGTTTTTGAGCGGGACAAATCAATCCCGCTCGAAAACAGCCTTATCGGACATGACCGTAAATATGGCCGATGTCCGATGCTTTGCCTAGAGACTGCGGGCAAAGCTGGGCTGAGCCGGGGAGAGCAGAACTGTCTCTCCCCAGCTCCTCCGATATCTGTCAGTAGCGTGATGACGTCATCACGCTGCTGCAGGGTACATCGAACGGCTCGAATATCGTGCTGTCTGTACCCTGCTTAAGGTCTAGACTGCACTGTGCCTTTTTCCTTGCAATTGGCAAGCACTGAAAATGGGAAATGTGCTGTTAATATTTATTTGTCTTAGCTCATTCCATGACACATCTAAAATAAGGTGGTTTACTTTCCCTAAATTATTCAAGTAACAGACATTGTTTTACAGATCAGAAAAAGCAAGCTGTATTTGTTCCAGAGGAGCTCTAGGACTCAAGAAACCTTTTTTTTCAGGACAACATAAACATTGCTTACCAATGGCTTACACAAAGTGTTTGAAATCAAAGGTCACACTTCTAGTCTTGCAATTGCCAGGATTTTCGCTAGTTGCCCCTTATTAAACCAATGTCATAAGCCTCCCATACACCTTAAAGCTAGCCATGCATGGCTCAATGAAGTAACAGATTAGAGGAAAATCAGGCGCCGTGCATGCTCACAGCTCCCGATGTTTTCCTCTCATCTGTTTCTTCATCTGAGCCATTCACGGTTCCTTCGAGCAGGATCAATGGATCCTGCTTGAAGGAACACGACCAAACAGGTTTCCAACATGTTGGAAAACCTTGGTCGAAATCCATTACATTGAAAAGGGGCTGCGAGTCACCATCCAATGTAATGGACGGGCTGACAGCTGAGCTGTGTGTGTGAAGGGGGCAGGGCCAACAGAAGAAGGGGGGGGGCATGCAGGCTGGCTGCTTCTCCGGCTGGGGAAAGGAAAGACCCGGGGGACCGGGAAACCAGGTCCCCATCGTACGGTAATTGATGTACCCATGTGGTGCACATTGATTACCGCACGACTGACCAGCGATCAATCACAACGTGGTGACATCACTATGATGTGATTGATTGCCGGTCGATTGCACTGGAATCTACCCGTGTATGGCCAGCTGCTGCTTTGCAGGCTTCCCCCGCTTGACATGGGGACGTCACTGTGGTGGGGAGCCGATCGCCCCTCCTCCCTAGATGACGTCCGTACGCTGCGCCGGCTGGCGCCGGCTGATGACGTCACATGCCGCCCGGCGTGCGCCAACTCTCTGATCTAGCAAAATCAAATGCTGCACCCCTTGCTAATTGAATGTTCAAACTTATTCCCTACAGGAAAAAGGTATGGGCCAAAATTGCCTATTCCTTATACTCCCAGAGTGAATACCTGAATGTAAATTAATGTAAAGTCCATTTAATAAATACTTTTTTATAAGAATATATGATCTGTGTACAGAGTATTTCTAGCAAAAAGACCTGCAGTCCCCATTCAAAATAATGGATTTCAACCAAGGTTGTCCAACATCATTTCCTATAATTTTTTTCCATATTATGGATACTTACCACACCTCTCTGTTCACAATTTATTGCTAGATATGATGGCTGTGCTTGTATTACCTGCATACACCAAACAGTATGTACTTCACACTATAAGACTCATTACTTAGTTCATGGCTATACCATTGTATGTGGCTACAAAGGAGACAGATCCAAATCTGTCCCAAGTTTTCCCATTTGCAAAGGAGGTGTAGGACCCTGGGATGGCAACAAATACATGTCATATTCAGCTTCACCAATATTTATACATTTTTTTTTGGTATATTTATACAGCATATATAAAATGATGAACATAATTACAAAGTGCTGGCGTGCCAATCATCATAATACATATGGACATGGTAGTTCAAAATTCTTGCTGACAGTTCTTGACAAGTTTCCCCCTAACTGGGCTTCATCAGGAGATTTTCGTATCATAAAGTAAAATTTAACAAAATGCAAGACATTGTATGGTTTGTCATCCATAAATGGTTAATTAGTCAGATTTTGTATAATCAACTCAGAAACTTAAGGCTGGAAAATACGGCTCGAAATTTGAGCCGATAGAGAGATCTTGGCAGTATATCAGGGGCCAGCTGTCAGCCCGTCCTATACATTGAATGGGGAACCGCGGGTCCCTATTTAAAGTATAGGATATCGAACAAGGTTTACCAACATGTGGGTAACCTGTTCGGCCGAGGGAGATCTATTGATTGAAAAATAGCATACAGGGGTAGATTTTTCCCCAGATTTCTGCACAGCTCAGTGCCGTGAATGCACACGGTGCTCAGCTGTGCAGAAATCTGGGGAAATTTTACCTATGTACCTACCATTCAGCATCCGCGGACAAATCCACATTGGGCTATATTTCCTGGATTGGTCCATGGCTCCCCTTTCAGCCCTTTTTTTTGTGTATTTGTATATTGGGATGTTGGCAACCATGATGCATAAGGGTAGGGATGGTTGTTTTTAGATTTGAATATGTGGCCTAAATCTATTAAACATGTATGCCATGAGATTTAATTGACCGGCCTTCCTTCACAATTATTTTGTGACACGACTAGAAAGTAAGAAATACTGTCAAATAGCCAACCTGTGTTTGTCTACTTTCCCAATGCCCACATGTGTTTAACAATTTTTTATTTACCTTTCTCTCCAAAGATCCATCTTTTATGGAGGCTTGTAGCAAAAAACACAGGTGGCTGAGTTATGCACATCAAGAAGTCGCTAATAGCTAGGTTGATAATGAACATGTTGGCTGGAGAGCGAAGACTCCTACTCCTATATTAGTAAAAAAGAAGATTGAGGCTTCATTAATGCAAAGCTGTGATGACCAGTAAAAACCAGCTGCTAAGTGATGGAAGAGAAATTGAATTTACTCCATATTAGCTTGCAATGATCAGCAGCATTTAATTATCCAAGCCGGGTTCAATTACTGCCCTACTGCACGCTCTCTTCTATCCTCTGCAGGAAATTAACAGTGACCTCCTGCACTGACTCTCTGGATTTGGGTGATGTTGAGCTCAGGGATCAGGGGCATTTTCTACATTTGATGAGATTAAGTCTGACTACTAAATATGGAGATTACACATTCTGATTAGATAATGCATCAGTAGCTTTGTCAGATCTTCAGAGAAACCTCTGGCTTTACATTTGCTGAAGGTTTAAAGGACAAGAAATTTAGATGCAATGGGGTTCTTGAAAAGTGAAATGAAGTACTAAGTCCTGAGGCCCATTCCTGAACATCAAACCCCGGGGAGGTGCTACACATATTGGTGCATCCCCAACATGCCTTTATTCTTTGGGGGCAGATGATTGCTAGAAGTGGCTGAGGAAAGTTAAACACCTAATAGTGTGTGGTTACCCTCTGCCCCTGTTTTATATATATATATACAGTGGCTTGCAAAAGTACTCAAACTTTTTCACATTTTGTCACATTACAGCCATAAACATGAATAAATTTTATTTGAATTCCACGTGAAAGACCAATACAAAGTGGTGTACACTAGTGATGCCGCGAACCCGGAATTGCGGGAACTGGCGCAAAAGTTCACGAACCCGGCGATCCGGCGAACCCGCCATTGACTTCAATGGGAGGCGAATTTTAAAAAAC
>CM070037.1:23935160-23947253 GCA_036250615.1 Ptychadena robeensis
TTGTGCAATGTAAAAAGATAGGGGGCGGGTCGAACTCGCCATATGTTCGTGAAAATGCGCAAACGCGAACATAGTTCGCCGGCGAACAGTTCGTGCAATCACTAGTGTACACGTAAGAAGTGGAACAAAAATCATACATGATTCCAAATTTTTTTTTACAAATAAATAACTGCAAAGTGGGGTGTGCATAATTATTCAGCCCCCTGAGTCAATACAATGTAGAAGCACCTTTTGCTGCAATTACAGCTGCCAGTCTTTTAGGGTATGTGCCCTGTAATTGGCTCCATCCATCTTCCCATTAAATCTGACCAGCTTCCCTGTCCCTGCAGAAGAGATGCACCCCCAGAGCATGATGCTGCCACCACCATATTTCACAGAGGGGATGGTGTGTTCAGAGTGATGTGCAGTGTTAGTTTTCTGCCACACATAGCGTTTTGCATTTTGGCCAAAAAAGTTCCATTTTGGTCTCATCTGAGCAGAGCACCTTCTTCCACATGTTTGCTGTGTCCCCCACATGGCTTGTGGCAAACTGCAAACGTGACTTCTTATGCTTTTCTGGTAACAATGGCTTTCTTCTTGCCACTCTTCCATAAAGGCCAACTTTGTACAGTGCACGAGCAGCTGTTTTTGTACTGACATTCTATTTAGTCATTAGGACTCATCAGGCAATGTCTATGGGCAACTGACTGCACTCAGACCAAAGGGGGCTGAAAAATTACACGCATCCCACTTTGCAGTTATTTATTTGTAAAAAATGTTTGGAATCATGTATCATTTTCATTCCACTACTCACGTGTACACCACTTTGTATTGGTCTTTCACGTAAAATTTGAATAAAATTGATTCATGTTTGTGGCTGTAATGTGACAAAAAAGTTATATACTATATATATATATAAGTTATATATACTTTTGCAAGCCACTGTATATATATATATATATTCTGCAAAACATTGCCACACCCATATTACTTACAGAACGCTATATTCACCATTGTGGGGTGACACACATATATATTTATATATATATAATTTTAATTTTATTTTAGTCAAAGCATACAGTGGGTACTGCATTCAGACCTCCTAAATCTTTCACTCTTTGTTATATTGCAGCCATTTGTAAAATCTTTTAAGTTCTTTTTATCTCTCATTTATGTACACACAGCACTCCATATTGACAGAAAAACACAGAATTGTAAATGTTTTACAGATTTATTAAAAAAGAAAAACTGAAATATCACATGGTACTTAGTATTCAGACCCTTTGCTCAGTATTTAGTAGAAGCACACTTTTGATCTTATACAGCCATGAGTCTTTTTTGGAAAGAAGCAACACATTTTTCATTTTCACCTAAAAATGGCTGTCCACCAACATTTACCATCCAACCTGACAGAACTGGAGAGGATCTGCAAGGAGGAATGGCAGAGGATCTCCAGGTGTGAAAAGTTGTTGCTTCTTTCCCAAAAAGACTAATGGCTGTATTAGATCAAAATGGTGTTCTACTAAATACAGAGCAAAGGGTCTGAATACTTAGGACCATGTGATTTCAGTTCAGATTTTCTTTTTTAATACATCTGCAAAATATTGTTTTTCTGTCAATATGAGGTGCTGCGTGTACATTAGTGAGGAAAAAAGAACAAATTGCTGCAATATAACAAAGTTAAAAAATTTAAGGGGGCCTGAATACTTTCTGTACCCACTGTAGATATATAGAGGTATACACCTCTGGAGCCCGTTTATGAATGATCTGGGCAGAGAGATTATGCTAGCCTTCCTGCCAGTAGAGACTTTGGCAAAGGGACCACCCTTATCTTGGCAAGTCAGAAAGACCATTGTGTGTTCTGATTGGCCCTGTTCTAGGCTACTGAAGAAAATTTGAAATGAGCACACATCTAATTTGTGTCCAGCAAAAGAGATTCTGTTGTGCTCACCAATCTCTAATACATACATTGTATAAAGATTAGAGAAATACAGGTTACCTGGCCCAGATCAGATTTTCTTCTTAATCCAGTTAGCATTTAGATTAAAGTCAGATGATATTTAATATAGATAAATGGATTACGTAAATCTAATTAGAAGTAATATAATTAAAGTTTGATCTTTTATCCAGAATTTTCATATTGTCTCATTTTAACAAATACTAGATGTAAGAAAATTTGATTAAGTATAATAAAAATTCACAAAATCTGAACTATAATCATATTCAGCATATTAAACTAAACGTGTGTTATCTTTTGCTGTATATGAATTGGGATTGAACCCCTGGGGACACAGAAAAAGCACCAGTTCTATTTCATGAAAAACATGAAAGACTGTATAACAAATGTTCAAAAGAACAAAAGTAGTGATGGCCGAACTTCGGCCAGGTCTGTCGGCGAATGGGCATATTTGAATCGGGAAAACCGGAAGTAACGTCACTACACAAAACCCGGTACCTGGAACGCATAGTTCCTGGTTCCGATTGCCGGATGTGACGTCACTGATGTCACTTACGGTTTTCGTAGCCAGCTTTCTTCCTCCGACGGGATCTTACTGCTCCTGATCCTGCCGGAGGAAGAAAAGTGAGCTCCTTCTCTCCGGCAAACGGGGCGGGTCAAACACCTTGTAGACAGTTCGCCCATCACTACACAAAACCCAAAAGTAATAACGGTAGGTGCACATCAACAGAAGTCCACACAGGAACATCATTCTCAAGGTTTGGCCACACAAACAGAGGGGTCTATTGTGGTCCAAAAATACCACTGGAGATATGCTATAGATCAACATCCATTAAGATCTTTATACATAAATTTCTTATACCTAATACTTATGTCATAATAACTTTAATAGGAAAATCACAGTTTTAGTCAAACCCATAATGGATTTCAAACTGTTAACTACTTCTGCTTAATATAACAATTTTTTACCCAATCACATTTTTTCCAAAGACCATCATAACCTTTTCTTCCTGAAAAAGTGACCTCAAGTCACAAAACTTATTAATGTTGTTTTAAAGTTGCTTAATTTGCCAATAAATTCCTTCCTAAGGGCTTGTTTTCGTTGTACGCCGGGACCCCTACGCTAAGGGTATACGCTTAGCTGGGGTCCCGACATATCTCACAGACTCAGCCTGACGGCGGATGGTCTGTTTACACATCCGCCGGTGTAAAGGCTGAACGTACTCGACTACGTTCAGCCTGACACCGGCGGATCGGCTCAGCGCAATGAAGACAGACCCGTCCGCCGAGCAGGTAAGTCTATCTGTTACGTTGGGACCCCCCGCTAAGCGTGTACGCTTAGCGGAGGGGTCCCAATGCAATGGAAACAAAGCCTAAATCTCTTCTTCAGGGAAACCCTAAATGACGTTATATTGATTTAATATTTTTTGAATATGGAGTCCTGCAAACTGAAGAAGATACCTGCCTGTACTGTTGAGTTTTAGGTGACGGCTATTTTCTTGCAGCTAACCAGGCTGGATTGATTTAACTAAACAACAACTAAACATTTAAGTAAACAATTGTCAGTTTATCAACTCCCCTGATCTGTCTGGCAAAACTGTGTAAATCACAGGATTGGTTGAGCTAAAAAAAAAGTTTTTGGCAAGTCAAATATAAGCGTGAGGACCTGAGCTATCCAGGGCACCACCTGATGATGGTGCTATGCTTCTGCTTATCCTGGGTAATTTCCCTGGTCACAAGCAGATGGCTTCCTTCAAGTATGGGCTGGGTTGTGTGTACCTGTCACATTAGCACAAGGCCAATACAGGTGTGCCCCTCCCACACATTATCCTCATAACCTGAATCCTGTCTGTGATCCTGTTAAGCTAGGCATACAGGTGTCAATTCGTAGTGCGATCGATCACAATGTGTGTGCCTAAAAATTGTTGATTGCTCGCACAACAGCCACTGCAGCCCACCATGGGTCATTGCTTTTTAGATTTTGTCCCTGCCAATCGAAGGCAAAAAAAACAGGTCGATTGCCTTTTTCATATTTCCTTCTAAATATCGCACAATTCACTAACTCCGACAATTACAAAACCCAAAATTACACATTTTCACCTTCTAAATACTGCACAATTCACTAAACCTGACAATTACAAAACCAGAAAAAACACATTTTCCTTTTAAATACTACACAATACTACACAATTCACTAAACGCGACAATTACAAAACCTGAAATTACACATTTTCCCTTCATAATACCGCACAGTTCACTAAACTTGACAAATACAGAACTAGAAGTTACAAATTTTCTCTTTATAATACTGCACAATTCACTAAACCTGACAATAGCAAAACAGAAAATAACAAATTTTTACAATTAAACAAACTGCAAATCACAAAATCCTCCAAATCCTATCAACCAATTTCTCACACTAGAGCAATGAAACTACCATGCAATTTACTAAACCGGCAAATCCTCACCACCAAAAGCCACATTATAACAATAAACAAACCATGCAAATCAGAAAAGCAGACTATTGTAACCACAAACCTTTGCAACTAAAAAACCCACATACACATTTATATTCCATACTTACATTAAATATAAAAAAATCTATGTGCTAAAAGAGAGGTTAACCCCTATAGTAAGCATTCAGCGCTTAGTGTCAAAGCCAGTAATGTAAAATAAGACAACCTATATATTGTTATATGTAACCGGTATAGAAATGTAAAAACATTAATTATTACATGTAACTTATATACATATGTCATATATGTGTTGCATAAGTCATGGTGAGTTGCCAATATAAAATGCAATACATAAAAGAAATATACTATCCCCCCCCAAAAAAATTGCATTAAATAAATGTAAAATTACTTACAGTTGATATGTACAATCCAGCACTGTAGTCCATTTGTGGTTATATTCCAATAAAGCAATTCTTGTTAAAAAAAAACAAGAAAAAAACCCCCAAAAATACATTTAATCCAGCTTCCATCCGATAATCCTAATAAATAAAAAGCCATTACAAAAATCCTCTTTCATCCGAACCATGTTAAAAAAAATGTGGAGCTCCAGAAGAGGAGATTGGATTTTGGGGCGCCCCTTTCTGGGTTAGTTTTTTTTTGGGGATGTGGATTTTTATTTCTTTTTAACATGCTTCCGAAGGAACAGAATTATTATTTTTTGGATGGCTTTTAATTATTTGTTATATATCGGATGGAAGAGGATTTACTTTTTTTAAATGCCATTTTATTTTTTCTGATTATCGGATGGAAGCTGGACTAGTTTTATTTTTTCCTTGTTTTTTATTTTTTATAAGAATCACTTTATTGAATTTTAGTCGTGAATGGACTACTAATAACTGTAATATTAACTGTAAGTAATTTTACATTTATTTAATGCCATTTTCGGGGGACCTGTATATTTCTGATATGTATTGAAATTTGTTTTGGTCACTCACATATGTGACATATGTATATAAGTTACATGTTATAATTAAAGTTTATTGACCATGTATAATAAAGTTTATTAATTACCATGTATGACACAAAGGAGTTAATGTTTGTGATTTTACATTGTGCTGTATTTTATATGTTATAATTTATGCAATTATGATATATAGCATTGCTTTGGTTAAACTATTCTAGATTGTTGTGTTTGGTTTTAATGTAGGATAGGGGGTTATTGTATTGGGAAGGATTAAATGCTCATTCCAATTTTTTGGAAAGAATTTTAGTTCACTGTTTATTGGTTAATTATTTATTTATTATAACTATTTATTTCCTGTTGCAATTGAGTCTTCGATCATAAGTTGTACATCGATCCAGCGATCCAGTTTATTGCAGATTGATCAATGATGTAAGTAAAGATTGGCTACTCGAAAAAATTTGATTGAAAATGATGGAAGTGGGTTGAGGCCTGCATGCGTCTATCGCATGTCTCTAATAACATACCTCGATTCCCAAATGACTGACTAATATTAACAGACAGGTCCGATCCCTGCACGATCAATTTTTTTGTGTGATTTTTTGCCATTTTAGTTGATTGCACACTTTATGCATGCATCAATTTGTGAACTATCGATCACTGTGATCGATCGCGGTGGTTAATTGCTCAGAAATCGCACGAAAAATCAAGACATCTATGGTCAGCTTTAGTTTTGGATTTGGTAAGGGTCATTACTATAATAGCTGTTAGTGGGCTTATGTGATGTTTGAACTTTCTTGCTTTTGTGGAAATGTATAATTGTCGGGCAGGTTGTTTTATATCTAATAATTGATGAAATATAAAACTGTCTAGCTGTTTTTTTTATTTTTGAGTTTATAGGTGTTTATTTTATGTTGGGTGCTGCTGTTATCTGTGATAATTAATGTCATTATTACAGATATCAGGTTTTTACTGTATTTGACAGGTGTGTGTTTCGGATCAGATATTTAGCGCTGATTGCCGCTCTAGGGTTAATGGCTTTGGGAGGAGTAAGGGGTTAATAAGACCCGTTGGTCCTTCCATGCTATTATCTGGAATTATTTATTGTTATGGTTACAGATTAATATATTTTCAGTATAGGAGATGGGTGCAGGAAAGAAAGCTAGTATGAGGAAATATGGCCAGGTGGAACCAGACAGGATCGAGACATATTTTTCGATCCTAATTTTGGTAGATTTCACTTTGTTGGGGTTGATCTCTTAATGTGGGCAGCATTGGATTTCCGAATGATCGATCAGCATGAACATGCACGCTGATCATTTACTCAGATCATCAGATCGTTCAGAAATGGAATGCTTCCCACCTTGAAAGATCGACCCCAAATTCTAATTCTAAATTCTAATTGCTATGTTAGGGCTACCTTTAGTGGTCATATCTGCATCTGAACTGCATTCTGAACTCTGACCCTGGTCATTGTATCCTGTTTGTGGTCCCTGAACCTGAACTGTATTCCTGTTTTGTTCCTGCTTAGTTCCAGTAAGTTTTTATTAAACATGTTTGCACCACAGTCCTGCCTGGTTTCAGTGTATGCTGCCTAGCTTGGTCACCCCCTGTCCTGGACCTTGACAATAAGTGTATTAAAGTGTTTGTCTTGAGTTCAGCTTCATGGAGAATATCCTACATAACCAATATAAGTGTGCAGTTTGTGCTAAACGTTCCATGGCCATATAGCATTATGGAGACTCTTCAGGTGAAAAATGTCAGTACCTGCAAAAAGCATAGATGACCAGGAAGTTACCCAGTATTCCTGTTATGCCTACAGCCAGGATCACAGCACCTATCGTATAGTGGACATGATCTGGAGCATCAACTGTAGGGAAGATGCGGTGAACTTCATCTTTTGGTGTTTCCTGGTGGAAAAATTCAAAAGAAGTACATTATGAAACATTACATGCCCATGAATTGTATGGAATACATTTCATATGATGCCTAATATAAAAAAAGATTAAGATTTTGAAACATATTCCATATTAAATGAAATTACAATAGCAATATGTAGGGAGTGTTTATTCACTCTAACTATAATACAAAATAAGCTTGATTTAGCAAAATGAATAAGATTAAACTGTGTATACATTAATTATCTAATGACGGGCTGGAAAAAAATGTTCAGCAAGCACACTGTCTATATAGCAGTATTTACATGGAGCATGTATGTTCACCTCTTGTTTGCTTGGTGTTCCTTGGCATACTCTACCCCAAGTACCCCAAGTAACCTTATCTAAAAGACCATGGAAATTATACTTTGGTAGGGGCCCTTTATTGTATGTTCTTTTAGGGGACAGTTATACAGTATAGGATACATAAATGCATCATACACACACACACACACACACACACACACACACACACACACACACACACACACACACATCATGCAGAGACATGCATCATCTTCACACACACCAATCATGCAGAGGCATGCACCTTATACACACACACACACACACACACACAGACACACACACACATACCAATTATACAGAGACATGCATCATTCACATTGACAGCCACACACACAAATCATGCAGAGACATGCATAAAAGACACAAACCAAATCATGTTTCATACACACCAATCATGTAGAGACATATATCATTCACAGAGACAAATACACAGGCACACACACATTATATGAACTCTGCTTACTTTCTGCAATGAGTTCCCCCATGGTCATTTCCCTGCTTGTCCCTCTTGTGGCTTTTGATTGGCCGGCAGTAGTAGAGAGAGGGTGGGAGCACTGTGTGCATTCATCAGAATGTGGAAATACAGGGTCTCCTTACTGGCAATAGCCTCGTTAGTGTGAAATGGTTGTTGTTAGTATTAAAATGAAATTGTAGTAGATGAGAAAACAACTCTGAAAGAAACTCTGCTACATGGTAGTAAGCCATTAAAATCAAATAATGTGGTCATTGATTAAAAAAAAAAACATTCTGCAGTTACAAGAGCTACAGCTTCACATCAGCTCAAGAACAATGCATAGAGAGCTCTATAGAATACATCTATACAAAAAAGTCAAGCAGTTGTACCCAAACCTTACATCACCAATTGCAGGGTATTGCAGGAGGATTTTTTGTTCAATAATAAATACGGTTTAAAGCTTGTACCGGTAAGCCTTCATAGAATACCATAATTAATTGTTCCAGTGTTTGTGTATACAGTTGTCCATTGAATAACCCCAGGAAAACATTAATATAACTATGAAAGGTTGCAGTTAGAGGTGTGAAATTTGGAGGGTAAGTATTCTCAGTAGTATATTGCTAACCCTCCAAAAATATTGGACTTCTAAGTGTGTCAGAGATCTAGGGAGGGGTGTCAAAGTCAAAGAAGGCATATATATATATATATATATATATATATATATATATGCGCAAGGGTAGCAAAATCATTGTTCTTTTATGGTTATTGCAATACAAATAAGACATTTGCATGGGAATTTCTTCATCTTTTTTTCTTTTTCCAAACTCCCTTTTCCAAACACTTTAGTTTTTGCAGACACTTTACACTTATACATGATAAATACAAGCATAAAGTGTTCAAAATTATAGCATCAATATATCTTGTGCATGTCTTATACATAATATTACATTTCAGCATGACTTGGTTTACTTCCATGGGGCCCAAGGCTTATTCCCCACCCAAAGACTGTTATAAATGTGTGTTCTGTTTAGTACTTATTGAATGAAGAGAACACTTACAATCAGCTAAATGAAAGTCACAGCCAGTTCTATACTGCTTATGTTTAGAAGTGTTAGTGGTCATGCTGATGGACGTTGTGTTCATAATTTAAAGAATGATCAGGAAGTAGATTGGCACAACTTCATAGACTTTATTCAAGCAGTACACGTCTGTGTTTTACCTACTGGCTATGGTGTGATTGAACTGCGAGCAAAGCAGATTCAAGCATATCCAATAAATCAAACAATGCCCCATGGCTTAAGAACTTTAAAACTTTAAACTATACCATATTCTAGGTTATCAAACTTGCTGTAACTTTTGAGTTTTTCTATTTCTGGACCAATTTGGTTGAAAGGCTGAACAAAATGGATATCTGTGTCATTGGACATATTCACCCTATCTTACTATTAAGCTAGGAGCACACTTATAGATATAGGCCAGATTGATGGCTGCTTCGAGCATCTTGCACGCTCACAGCATTTATATTGCCCATATCTAATGCGACCATCCCTGTTTTCGAGCGGGACCAATCAATTCTGCTTGAAAACAGGGATATTGGACATGAGCGTAAACCACGGTCGATGTCCTTTGCTGTGCATGGAGACCACAGGACCCCCACTGCCCATTGTATTGCATTTATTTATATAAGCTGCATATAGTCATTATGGGTGACACCAAATTTGGAGGCCCCCTGACGATGTGAGGATGGACGGTCGAGGAGCCGGTAGGCTGTTCTTTGTACTATGGGGTTGTTCCCTAAATGCTCTTTACAACTTAATTGGTTGGATGTCTGTGGGACCCTTTTTCTGGGAGGGGCTCTGACCTCTACTTGGCTGATATACTGATTTGGGCATGTTGGCCGACATGCTGACTTTGGCTCATGATACATGTATTTTAGATATTGGACCCATAATCGGCCAGCCTGGCCTACCATCCAGTTTACATCTCCATAAATCTCTTGTGAGAAGCTGTGAGACCTAAGGTCTATGTGACATAACATCAGGTAACATGGCTGCCAGGTGTCATAACCGATGTACCCTTATTTGTGTTGGGCATTTAATAATATGACTAACCACTGTGTTACTACTACTTCAGTGTTGGTATGGAGGGATACCTCACCTAATTGAATTGGATCTGCCACTGTGCGCATATAGTCAAGTCAATCAGGATCTCGGTTCTTGGGATAGGAATCCGAGGCTACCATTGCTGGGCAGAGCTTCTGGGCACTGGTCGGTTTGCACCAGTCAGTATCGCCAGAATCTTAAGTGCAAAAGTGTGCTTTCTTTCCATTATGGATGCACAAAGGTTGCTGCCAATGCTATATTTATGAAAGGGTAGATGGGCACATTGGTACACCTAATGTTGCACTGGTGGTATTGGGACGGGACAGAGGGCATGGGGTTGCCTTTCCTTCCTTTCCCATGTTCCCTTTCCACCCTGACCCATATGGACGATTGTGTATGATAATTGGATAAATCCTAGTATAGTACAAGATTAACTTTGTATCTGGATATCAACTTAATCGTTTCATATTATCGTTTTAGATGTAATGATCTTAATGTACCATGTCTCACGTGTCTCAAAGTGGAAAAGAAGTCCCCCCTGAGGAGGCCGCCTGGTGGTGAGGCCAAAACGCATCGGGGGCATGAACCCACGTACTAGATGCACATGCATTTATACAGGGAGTGCAGAATTATTAGGCAAATGAGTATTTTGACCACATCATCCTCAACAGGGTCGCAAAGAAGCGCGGTGGAATGGAACAACAAAGCGCAAAATAAATGCCAGGACACTGAGAAAGTCAAGCCGTTGCACGCTGACCCAACCAAGATGCCATTTTGCCACCAGTTTGACCATATTTCAGAGCCTCTCTGCAACATACTGGAGTGCCCCCCAAAAAGCGACAGGGGCCGCAAGGTGCGAATACTCAGAGCAGCCAAAGGCGATGAAAGCCACGACCGCCACTGAACGAGAGACCAACACAGTTGAAAGCGTCAAGGCGACTGGGCCCGCACAGGCAAAGTATCTCAAGAGCTTTTTGTCTGAACGGGTGTTATGGACCTGGGATGACATGCGAGAGGGCCGGGACAGTTGAGTCTTGATGGGCCAGCATGGATGGGCACAGCTGGGCTGGATTGGATGAGGATAGGGCCAGACGAGCTGCCAGTCCGACTCAGACGCCAGCAAGGTGGCCGGGAGGCCTGGTGAGTACTGCTTTGGGCTTGGTATCACTCAAAAGACGTGAGCGTGCTGTGCGGGCCTTTTCAGGGTTGAGGATGGAGTCAAGCTCAACTCCCGAGTCCTGAGCTGCAGTTTCTGGCCTTGGAAGACACCTTCGTTCAAGCAGTGGTACAGGTAAGCAAGTCTGCATCCTTCAAGAAAAGAAAAACATGATTTTCATGCAAGACACTGCTCCATCCACACGCGTCAAACGTACTCCACAGCGTGGCGGCAAGAAAGGGTATAAAGAAGAAAACTAATGACCTGGCCTCCTGTTCACCTGAATCTGAACTCCATTGGAGAACCTGTGGCCCATCATCACCATGTGTGATTTACAAGGAGGAAACGAGTACACCTCTTCTCGGCCCAGTGTCTGGGAGGCTTGTGGTTGCTGCCTGCACGCAATGTGATTGGTGAAAAGATCAAAACACCTGACAGAATCCATTGGATGCCAGGCTTTGAGTGTCCTTGCAAAGACAAGGGCTATTCTGGTCAATTGATTGTTTTTGTTTGATTTTTGAAAATGTCAGGAAATGTATAGTGTGAATGTTGAGATGTTTATATGGTTTCACTGGTAAAATAAATAATCGAAATGGGCTATAAAATTGTTTTTGTTAAGGTGCCTAATAATTATGCACAGTAATCGTACCTGCACACACAGATATCCCCCAACAATAGCTATAAATAAAACTAAAACAAACTAAAAACTACTTCCAAAAATATTCAGCGTTTGATATTAATAGTTTTTTGGGTCAGTGAGAAATGGTGTTAGGCAATAATAA
>CM070037.1:23964069-23977429 GCA_036250615.1 Ptychadena robeensis
ACAGCTGAGTCCCCCTGCAGCCCATATGTCACCCTTTCATGGTCACCTTTCAGCTGTCACACAGTGCTTTTCTCTTGTCAGATTTTACTCTTACATATGCCTCCAAGTTGTTAGTACGTATATGAGTTTTGTTACAATAATGCAGGTACGAATAGCTAGTTTTTGGTCCCTTTTGAGTACCAGAGCACCAGAGTACCACTTATGTGCACCCCTGGTCATATGTCATGAGCACAGTCTTAAGGTACCCATACACAGATAGATTTTTCGTTCGATTTGAACGCTGCACACCTGGAGTGATCGATTCCGTTCCAAGAAAATGTTGACCCTCCATCCCCATCCAAATTATTGGCAAGGAATTGAGCACCTAAAATGGTGTGCATCATTTGTCCATTTTTGCATCACCACATGCGGATCGATGTGTGTATGGGTACTTTAAGTAATAGTTACACATAACTTAAACCGCCTTAGGACAGTTTTTGGGGTAGCACATAACTTACCTTTGGAGTGTTGTAGAACATTGAAATACAAGGAAGAAACTCACACAGACATGGGGACACACAACATACAAACACCTTGTAGAGGGTGCTCAGGCTGGACAACCGGGGAATTCCCATATGGGAAATGACGTGCCAGTCTCTACTGGTGCTTCATGAAAGTAGATGCGTTGGCATTATTCAGACGTGTCAGAGTGACATAGCGCTATGGGTGTGTTATGCCCCCATTCCTGTGTGTACATAAGCAAAAACACATAGGGCCCTTTTTGCTTATGTATACACAGGAATGGGGGCATAACATCACCCGAATAGCGGGCAAACAACGGGCAGTCACCATGGACAAGTCACTCTGATGTTTCTATAACATCAGCCCACTGGGTAATGTAGACCCACCCTAACTCCTGATCTTCTTCCTGATACTGCTGATAGAATTACCTTGGTACAAAATAAGGAATGGGGGAATATTAAAGAGAGAAAGTATTGCTCTAGCACATGTAGTTTTTTTTCATAACATAAGTTCAATATTAAGGTTTGGAGTTGAATTTTCCACTTAACTTTAAATTTTATTTATGCAGAAACTTTGCTGGCCTTGTAACCAGTTTTGGCCACATAACCCAACTCACAGTGTCCTCCTTACAGGACTCTTCAATGTCACAACAAAGCATTAGGTCCTCCACATATTTCAATAAGGCTGTGCTGTTGTTATTCATGGTTTCCACCCCTGAAACAACTGGACAACAAGGTGCACTCGGTATATTGATGAAGAGTCTACTACCCCTTGTGTCAATTGTGTTCAACAAAGCTGAACACCTTGAAATGTGGATGAACAATGAAACATGGATAGGATGCAATTTTACTGATAACATTTGAATTTTACAGGTCACATATTGTAAACCATGGTGCTGTTTCAGGTACCTGACAATTTGGATCTGCCACAACTAGGGCTTCTGTTTCTATGATTTTATTAATAACCCTTAGATCATACACCATCTTCTGTATACTCAATGCATGCATAACATTTTAAGGGCTTGTTCCCAATTTGGTGGCCGGCCGCGGTGCATTCTTTTCCTTATATGGAGAGTTAATGCAGCTGTCCCCGATCGCCCCTGATTCTGCCCATAGAGAATGAATGGATTTTGAAACAACAAAGAAGTTATCAATATTGGTCCTAAAAACAGGGCTTGTCCCCAATTTGGCAGCTGACCGTGGCCCGGTCTGAATTGTGGGTTCCTGTGGCGCGCCGCATGTCGCCCATAAACATGAATGGAAAAACCACGGGTGAACAAAATTTTTAACCGTGTCCATTCATGTCTATGGGCGATATTGGGCACGCCATGGTAACCCGCGATCCAGACCAATGTCCGTAAAGCACACGTTATTAGTGAACGAGGGTTTCTGTCACCCACAAATTACCCACAGCTTAGTTGGAGACACTTTATTTGGTTCTGCTACGTATACTGCCCAAAATAGAAGTCGCCACCTGGATTTAACATAGCAAATAGGTACAGGTCTAGGCTCAGCAACAGTATGTGCCCAAAGAATGAGGTCAGCTGACTACCTGAATATACTGAATTACCAGGCTAGATCAAGAATACGGGAAGATTGGAGGGTGGTTTAGAGCACTGTTCCCATCCCTAAGATATTATAGAAATAAGGCAAGGATCCCTCATGGGACTTTATATGGAACAGTGACACTGTGTTCAGACAGATATAAAGAGCAAAACTTAATTTATTTGAAATACTGGTTACAGTAACTAATCTTCTTGACATACATATACACCAGATGACAGTGGTGTTGGTGTATTTTATGAGATCAGTTATGTTTGAGCACTTACACAAGTATCTCAAGGCATACAATAGACTGGCAAGTAAGTGATTCGCACAGTGTAACCATAAAACAGGAAACAGGGTATGCACAACCATGTACATATAATTAAAATACAACAATCAGTATAAGCATACAATCAATAAAGAATGTTAGGGGTGCATATTGGGCAACATGTTTCGCTGCTTGAGCTTCGTCAGGCCGATGCACCCTAGGACGTATGCTAGTCCGCTAATTGTTGTTGAGGTTAACACTCTCTTTGGTGTTACCAGGCTATTACATCAATGGATTTTTCTTCCCTGATGGCACGGGCATATTCCAAGATGACAATGCCAGGAGGCATCGGGCTCAAATTATGAAAAGGTGGTTCAGGTAGCATGAGACATCATCACATGGATTGTCCAGACCTTGACCCCATTGAGAATCTGTGGGATGTGCTGGAGAAGGCTTTGTGCAGTGGTCAGACTCTACCATCATCAATACAAGATCTTGGTAAAAAATTTATACAACATGGATGGAAATAAATCTTGTGACATTGCAGAAGCTTATAGAAACAATGACACAACGAATGCATGCCGTAATCCAGTGGTGGTTTCCAAACTAGGGGGCGCAAAGGTTTTCTGGGCCCTCATTCTGAAGCTGTGTTTCAATGGGGAGGGGGGGGATTGAAAATGTTCCTATATCGAAAAGGGGGGCCCAGCAAGGAAAGTTTGGGAACCACTGCCATAATCAAAGCTAAAGACAGTCCAACAATATTGTGTGTGTGACAACTATTTTTTGGTGGCAACTTTTTTTTGGCCAGGCAGTGTATGTGTACAGAGTATGGCCTTCTACCCATTGTCTCCTGTTAGTTCTGCCTTCAGTAGAACTCATCTGAATATTCTGAGGGAAATGTCTGCTCACGTGCCCTTCTGACCATGGCAGAAACAAGTATAGCCTCTCTCTATGCCCTATCCTCTTCTTCCCCTATTTCTCTGACATCTTCTAACTCTTTTTCTACCTACTTTTCCCGCTAAATAATGACACTTACTGATTCTGCACTCTTTTGCTTACATTACACTTCTACTGATAAATTCTTCACGCTCTGTATAGCCTATTAAAGTCTGCCAATGTTTGTGTCCACCTGGTAATAATAAGATAGTTAGCAGGTGTAAGGTTAGCCACATCAGGAATTAGTAAAGCTTAGAGCATATGACAAAGTCAAATCCTCCCTTCATCTTCATCTGCAGGTCTTTGAATCTACAGGAACCTTGTAACCAGAACCTCCTTAACTGAGTGTGAGGGAGCTGTAGCTCCAGGCAGATTAGGATAGACTTGTTTATGTGGGGCAGAGCCTATGTTTTCTTTCCTCAACCTTCCTCTCACTACCTGCATAATCTCCAATATTTATACAGAGATGAATATACAGATCCTACTCCTTGTTTATAGTTCATATACCATTGTGAATTTGCCTTCCAATATCCCCATTCCCCTCATTGATGATGCTGGGGGTGTGTTGTAAAAAGCCGGCATGGCCTACATAACATAAAGGTCAATGGTGTCGCCCCCCCCCCCCCCCCCCCCCCTTCATCGTCACCGATCACGCGGAAGTGACAAACCTAGGGTCAGCTAGGGTCAACACAAGGTACACAGGTATTTTTCCCCAGTAACAGACATGGTTATTGTCAGCAATAACTGGCATGATAAGTGTTAATGTTAAAATACTCAAAACACAAGGCTAGTGTGAAAGGGCTCTTAATGCAAATATGCAATCCGCTGAACAACTCAATGCATTTAGGCATGAAGATATTTCCTACCTACAGTCAACTGTTGTTCGACCAAAACCATGTTATATATGAGGGGGGCCCTCATATATAACATGGTTTTGGTCGAACAACAGTTGATTTTACGGAAATTCTATGGTGAGATTGGCTAGCCATACATGGTTCAATTTGCAAAAAATCGATCATCAATTCGATCGAAGTATTCGACCATTGAATCGTACATCGATTGTAATTGAATTGAATGACACACCACATTGAGTGTTCGATCTTAAACATTTCCATTACTGCAACAGCAGCCTCAAGATAACCTGACCTACAGTATGCATAGTAATCATAGTGTTCTGACTACAGTCAAAAAAAGCATACATACAAACATCCTAGTCTGCCTACCAGTAGAGAGAGCAGTATGCTAATTGGATCTAATCCCAATTGGTTGGGACAAGGAATAGTATGTAATTTACACTCGATGTGGTAGCAATCAATCAAAATTTTCCAACTGGCCTGATCAAATTTCGATCAAGCAAATTGACAATTGAAATCAAATTTGAACTATCGTTCAATGTGGACATGATTCAACTTTCAATCGACCGACCAAAATAATCGATCGAATTACATCGATTGAACAGTCAATTGAACCATGTATGGCTAGCTTAAAGGTATACATGGTTCAATTTGCAACAAATCGATCATCAATTCGATCGAAGTATTCGACCATTGAATCGTATATCGATTGTAATTGAATTGAATGACACACCACATTGAGTGTTCGAGCTTAAACATTTCCTTTACTGCAACAGCAGCCTCAAGATAACCTGACCTATGCGGATTAATCCTAGTGGTCTGACTACAGTCAAAAAAAGCATACATACAAACATCCTATTCTGCCAACCAGTAGAGAGAACAGTATGCTAATTGATTGGATCTGATCACAAATGGTTGGGACAAGGAATAGTAATTAATTTACACTCGATGTGGTAGCAATCAATTAAAATTTTCAAACTGGTCCGATCAAATTTCGATCGAGCAAATTGACAATTTAAATCGAATTGAAAATATCGTTCAATGTGGACATGATTCAATTTTCAATCGAGTGACCAAAATAATCAATCGAATTACATTGATTGAACAGTCAATTGAACCGTGTATGGCTAGCTTATTTCATAAACTGCTGATCTGGTTGGATATTCACGCACAATCATTTCTAGGATGGTAGAATTCCATCATGGATGTGCTACTGATAAATCCGCAACGGCTGTGAACAATACTGATACCCATATGAACCAAAACCTATGAGGGATGTTTGTAGAACCTTGCTAAATCTATTTATAAAGAATAACAGCAATACCAAGAGCAAAAGGGCGTCCTACTATGTGCTTGCAAGGTGTAGCTAATGAAGTGCCCAGTATGGAATTATATTATTTGCAGGATTATCAAAATGATTTAGAAATAGAAAATGACTGCAGACACCTCATCAGACCAGTTAAGGGTTTCAATACTGTTTATGGATAATTTAACTTTAAGCAATAAGTTATTTTCTATTTTTATTTTGTTTGGATTCTTTCAAGCATCGTGTTATTTAAATGCTTAAAGGGATGTTACAATACAATGAATTTATTCAGTTACTAAATGCTAGAAACCTCACTATTTATCAAGATGTTTGTTTATAGGAAAACACAAGCTAAATTTTTGGGGAAAAAATAAACAATCCAAAGTTCCAAAAAATATTCAAATGCATTGAAGATTTCCGTAGCTTTTTGTGGAACAGCAACTCAATCTGAAATGTTAGGAAAGGTATGGAGTATTTTAGTGACCTAGCTTAAATTGTTTTACAAGTTTATATGTTACATGTTTTGTTCTTCTGTATTTCTTTAGTCAAAAAAAAAGAGACTTGTAAACTGTACAACAGAGAACTGTCATTCCCCCCAGTGCAATTACTTTGCCTCTGCATGAACCCCATATACATACAGTATATATATATATATACAGTATATATATATATATATATATATAATCAGCCACACTGGGAATCTGCTGTTATATATAGTGTATATATCCAGGGGTGCACATAGGTGGTACTTTGGTACTCAAAAGGGGCCAAAACTAGCTATGCGTACCTGCATTATTGTTACACAGCTCATATGTGTACTAACAACTTGGAGGCACTCGGTGTCTGGGCGGCCGCAGCTTAATGTTAAATGTATACAATTTATGTCACTTGGATAACTGCAGGGAAATATGAATAACTATGAAAGGTTGCAGTTAGGGGTGTGAATTTGGCAATGTAAATTAATAATCCAAACAAAAATATTGGACTTCTAAGGGAGATCTGGGGAATGAAAGTCAGAGTAGGTATATGTAAGTATATGTTGTATATGTTGTACTGTGAGAGTTACATTTGACCCAAAAACAGCTGGTGACCTGTGAATAGAGACAGCTAATCGGAGGCTCAATCAGGAACAGGGAGGTTCATCTGCAGCAGAATCTACCATGCAGGAGGCTGATGCAGAGGACAGTGAGGAAGGCCACACTACATATGGGGTGAGTACCAAACACCATCTCCTGGTACTCATCTAAGGATCTCACTAAAAAGTTAAGTACACCCCTTTAAATATTATTGAATTCAAGTCCTCCAGCCTTTTCAATGGCCACATGTAAGAAATCAAACACTTTGAGGTGCACACTGATTCTACAGAGATTTGTGAAATTATGGGTAACGCTCAGGAGCTCAGTGAATGCCCCTGTGGTCCAAACTGTGAACCTGTAAAACTGTAAAAAAAATCCATTCATTCTACTTAATATTCCAGGGGTCAGTACATACTGGGGTACAGATTGAGCAGTAGTTGTCAACTTTTTGCAGAGACAAGAGCTACAGGCCTCAAAACTTTGTATAGCCCTTAGATTATGTCAAGAACAGTGCATAGAGAGTAGAGAAGGTATGGGGTTTCAATTGTAAATTTGGTGGAGGAGAGGTTTTAATTTGGAGTTGTATTTTGAAGTTTGGGTTTGACTGTGTTTGCTCCAGTGAATGAAGCTCTGAATGTTTCAGGATACAAAGGCAGTTTGGAGAATTTTGTTCTCCAACTTTGTAGTAACAGTTTTGGGATTGGCCCCTTCCTGTTACAACATGACTTGGAACAATGAGATGGATGAGTGAGATAGGTGTGGAGAAACGGGACTGGCCTAACCTAACTTTTTGCCCATAATCCACCTGGCCTGATAAGACAGGGGTAGCTGGAATAGAGACCTGTAGCCAGGCAGTTCTCTCAACCATTCATACTGTGGTGCGGGCAGCCTGTGAGCCTAATAGCACACAGCTTTATGGAATGACCCAGTTGTGTCGCTTCTACTGTCATTGGTTGATCCCAGTACCTGTGTAGTGACCCGAGAAAGGGCCACATACCTGAATTTCTATGTGCTGTATTATATGCCTGTATAGTGCTTATAGTTGTGTGTGTGTGTCCCCTTAAGGGTAGCATCTCTTGTTTATGAGTTGTTGGAACCATGAGTCATGGCTAAGTTACTTCTGCCCAGTAACAGACCTTAAGCCAGCCCCTGTCTGAGGACATAAATAGTCAGTCCTTAGAATATTCTGGACTTTTCTTTATTTGCTCCCTGGATGACTACAAGCCTCCAGTGCCAGGTACAGGGGCTCGTCAGTAACAAGTTTGGAACGTTTTATCCCTATGACTGTACCCCATCCCTACCTCTGGGTGATGGTGCAAGCCTGTAAATATCTTCTAATAAACTGTAAATAGCCCCTATCTGCTGTAGTGGACCTGTGAGCCTGGTGGGCGAGCAGAGGACAGCCACCCTGAGAACCTGGTCGCGTGAGTTGTTCTACACACTGCACACTCCTGAGACAACACCTGTAAAAATGGAGCTTGCCACTTATTTCTGAACAGACTAATGTGTTTATGATGACTAATTTCCTTAACTAGTACATATAGTGAAAGGCTGGGTGGGAGACCAGCGTCATTGTCGCTGGTACAGTAATAAAGAAGTCAGGTCAACTATTGAACAAAGTGATGGAAACACTTTTTGCCTACGTCCTTAGATAAAAGAAAATTGGCAAAGGAATGAACATCATTTTTGCTGAGGCCTTGAACTACTTTATGCTTTATCACTCAGTATGAATACTGCAATGTGGCCTTGATCCCCTAAATCTTCAATTTCCGGTCTTTTCTGCCATACTCGCCTTACAACAAAACATTCTATCTCAGCTTTTTATTGGGAATATCTAGAGCATGCACTAACCTTGAAACATCTGAGCTATAAGGGGTGGATATAGAATCAATAAAATGGCTCTCTAGGTATTGTAGTCACAACCTGCAGATATACAGTATAGAGATGGATAAAGAATATAATGCACAATTACTCTTACCTCAAGCTGCTAAACATGTGGGCTGAAAGCCTTCTCAGCAAGATGTCCTTGTATTGATGTATATACCGTATACGTTTGCTATTGACATTTCTTTTAATTGAGGGCCGTGTGACATAAAGTGAAATGCATGGAAAGCATTGACCTTGATGACAAAAACATGATTACCAAGAGGAAACATTGTGTTTTGCCATTATTTTATAATGCCCAATATTCTTTATAATGTTTATCCAAATAAATGATTCATATTCAGTTTTATTTAAATTAAAATTGTTAATGAAAATAAAGATACATGGCAATTCATAGATTTAGACCAGGAGTGAAGCTAAAAATTACCAGGCCCTGTACCTGCCACTTCAATGCCTCTTCTCGTGCCCCTCATGAAGCTCATATCCCAACACTGCTCTGTTGCGGACCAGCTAAAACTAAGAATTAACCCCCTTGATTTAGTGCAGTTTTCTGTATGTGAAAAATGTAACCACCCTCCTGGTCCACTGAGATCCAGATTTCTGTACCAAAAGTGGTACATAAGTTTTGCGTGGATTTTATGTTGTATTCCTGTAAATTACTGAAATATGTGCAGGCAAGGGTCTAGTAGTCACCCTGACTATAACAAAAGTTTGAAACACACAATTATGTAAAAATTAATTGCTAATTAAATTAAATAAAGTTTGGCAATCCTGATCTAGAATATTCCAAATTAGAAGAAATTGTTAATTTGTTTGGACTTGCTAACATTGTGAGTTAATTGCAAAGCTCTAAACATTGTATCATCACCAGAATGAAGATATAGAGAAAGGTTCGGGGAACACTACCATAAAGAAAGTATTGCTCTAGCATGTGCAGTTTTTGCATACATTTCATTCAAATTTAAATGGAAAATTCAACTCAAACATTTTGACCCAAATTTGAACTATAATTAACTAACTACAAGTGTTAAAGCAATACTTTTTTTTTATATTCCTCCATCTCTATAGCTCCAGAACTTTGGGGGATAATACCATGTCCAGGGGATTTTATTTGCTCACAAAGCCAAATAGTGTAATTTTCAAAATGAATTCCATCATCTGCTGTAAAAAAAATTACAAAACGTCCACAAGGGTGATCAGCTGAGGGGACGACTGCAGCAGGATGATTTCCCCTGTATCTATCGAGGGAGAATCGCCTTGTGTATGACTACCTTTATTTTACCTTTTCTGAATGAGGGTGAATAGACAAAATTATTACTGTCTCCACCAGTGATGAGCAGCATATTCAAATTCGTGAATCGTGATATTTCGCGAATAATTCTACTAATTGATTCGATATGCGCAATTTGTTTTGGCATCGCGAATAAATATTCGCAATGCATGGCCATTGAAAATGAGAAATTGCGAATATCCGCCATCATATTCGCGAAATTCGCAAATTCTTCAATAGTCGATATTCGCCAAATATATTTGCAATTTGAATATTCAAGCTCAACATCAGTCTCCACACTGTATAATTGGTGTTGGTTGCGCTCAGACAGCCTGTGGATAACCAAGAGTGTTGGATGCCAGGTCCGAACTTTCAGTGGTAAGAATTGTAGAGGATTCCACTAAAGAAAAGGTAGATCAAAAGAATCTATGGAAAGGAACTCAACCAGAAGTGTAGATGTACATCTACTTGCCAAAAAACATTTACATACTCCAACTGCTCTCATAGAAGCAAACTCCCACATGCTTTGGCTTAGAAGAGGCTATCGTGATTCCAGTTTAAAAATTCTTATTTTTGGTAAAATTTTGGCATAAAGTAAAATATGGACATCAACCTCCCTCACAACAAAAACCAGACCAATACACCATAATCATCCTGAAGAAGTCACCCACGAGTCACAAAATGCTTTTTGTGTTTGTAACGGCGGCTGCCTTACACCACCGTTGCCTCGCTACACACTTCCTTAAACACCAGCGTGTGTCATTTCCTGGGATTTAAGGTATTTGTCATGTGACCTTGCTGACCAATAGTGGGCCTCCTGCAGCTATATAAGGAACCCTGCCCTTTCAGCCTTGCCTCAGTATTAAGGTGTCTGTGTTATGCTAAGCACTGACTGCCTTTGCTGTTCCTGTGAGATAGACTCCTGCCTGTGTTCTGAGACTGATTTCCTGTTAACCCTTACCTGCCTGCTGCACTCTCCTGCTATCTGCTCTGTACCTGCGCTGCCCGCCCTGTTACACTGTCTGGCTGACGACACCTGTGTCCCTGGAGCCTTCCCTCCTGTCCCTTGGACCTGCTGCCTTGTGTTTCTACCTTCCCTCCAGAGGTAGCAACCTGGTGTTCCCCCCGGGAAAGTCTATCTCCACCATCAGGGGTATTGTGAAGAATGAGTGGGTTCACTTAGACAACGCCCTTAAAGGAGGTAGGACACGTGGCACAGTGGGTCCACACCTGCTGCTCCGTGACAGTGTTGATGCTGTAGTGTAGTGGGTGCCATTATGTGGTGCACACTTACACAACCAAATTCTGAGAAGGATGTCTTCTGTCTAGCACACTGCCAACAAGCTCACACACCCAAAGAGGCCTGAAGTAGGGGGAATATGTACAAACTTTACTACCTGAATGGAAATATACAACGCTTTCAACCTTCATCCAGAAGGTAGGGATGGGGCATCAATCTTGGGTTTCTAAGTTCCATTGTTGTCTACCCGTGGATGGTACCTGCTAGACGGCTGAGGCTCTCACATCAGAAAATGGGGTATAGCAGTCCTTGCCAGGAAGTCACACTAGCCAGTGGATAATTCATCTGGGAATTCTGAGTCCGGAGACAAGTCTGGAGGAATCGGCATGTATCAGGTAAGTATTCATGAGAAGAGCCCTGAACATCCTCAGGAGTCAGTATTTATGGACTCAAGAGGAGGTTAGCTTAAGGCCAGTTGTAGGGAAGATTCTGAGGTGAGGAGAGCGGGAAATAGTACAGCCATCTAGACATGTCCACATCTTTGGGGTAAACAACAGGTGCTAGGCCCTTAAGGGGACAGGCACCGACTAACCATAATTACATAGGTTAGCAAGGGAGCAGTGTACAGGGCATGGCATACATACAGTGAGGCTTACACATTTCTAATAAAGAGGCCCTGTCACTACCCTATGCTAGGGAGAGAACCGTGAATAAATAGCACTTATAATAATCCAATAATGTTTATATTTTAGTGCCATTTCTGGTCACTACAATGCTCTTACTGTATTTTATGCCGAAACTTACCAATAATAATTAATTCTACATTTTGTTCCAAGAATTTGCTAGCTTTAGAATAGTTGGAGCATGTAAATGTTTAGATAAAATTTGAATTTCTTTGCCAAGTACATCTACATTCTGGTTGACTTCCTTTCTATAGATTCTTTTGATCTACTGCAGCACATTCTCAATAACCCTACTTACCCTCACCCTTGCACTTTACTTGAAGACTATGTTTTTCTTATTTTCTTCCACATGAACACCTCCTGTAAATCTTGGGGGCAACTGATCACCTCACCCTTCTTACAGCATCTGCTCACATTTCCACCATGACTTTGTACAAGTATGGCTGGTTCATTTCCAGTTCAGTGGATTGTTCTTTAAAGTGAAGCACCTATGAGGGTGTCTCACCTCCGTGATATGATTGATAGAATGATCAAATGCAGAAGTAACCCTCAGAGGTCATCCAAAAAAAGGCTGGAAATCATGTGTCTCCTTAGTAGATTTGCTGTGCCATTCCATTCCGGACTGCTGACTCAATATTACATGCTTGTAGAGGGGTGGAAGAAGCAGCTTAAAATAGGAAATACAAGCTAATACATGGCTCAGTAAAGAACAGATGGACACTTGTTTTCTGCCAGGTAGCTTGAACTATTCAAAGACAATTGAAATGTATTAATGTAATGTTCAGAATAACAGGATATAATTACATATTTTTTACATTCAGCAAGTACAGGGCTGGGCAAAGTTTTTGACTCATGGGCCATAGTTTTTAGAATTGACAGAAGGGCCAGTGCAATAACCTATAAGGCTCATAGGTGTCCTTAGCCAGACAAATATATAAAACGATCTTCATAAACAGAAGCTTTTGATAGTAAACACAAACATTAGGAGACCTGATCATCCTCTAGGAATTATCTCTACTTATTCCAGGGAATGAGTGGAGGGGAGCTAGAGCATCTTTACACCAAGGTGACCAAGGGCCAAATTAAAGTAATAAGTGACGGATTTGGCCCCCAGCCCTTAGTTTGCACATGGCTAAGCTAGTATGAGGGTGGTATTAAGAGGAGACAAATAACAGAGCACTGTAAATACAAGTGCCATTTTTAAGAAAATATAGTTTTACTATTTATCTTTATTTGCATCAAAGTACTCAGAAATTAATAACAAATTCTTTCAAGTATGCTTAATGTTTGTGGAGACATTATTACCGTATTTTTCTGACTATAAGACGAACTGGACCATAAGACGCACCCAGTTTTTAGGGCAGGAAAAGTTTTCACATCAATTGGGTTAATGCAATTAATTAAATGAATGCAATATCAAATTCAACCAGTAGATGTCACTAGCAGCAGTACACTCTCAGCATATCACATAATTCTCCACACTGATCGGGAGATGGGGGGGGGGGGCAGGGGGCTGCCCATTCTCCTCTCTTCTCTTCTCTCCCTCCCTGGCTGCCTGTGTCTGTGGAAGCAGCAGTGATTGCAGTCCCCACGGACATGGAGAGAGGGATAGATGGCAGTTCATCTATCCCTCTCTTCATTGCTTATTCCAACAGGGCTCTGAGCTCTGTTGGCATAAGCAATTATACAGTTCAGATGGGACATCGTCTGGCATCTGTCATCTGACAGCTCCCCAGCTTATCTCCTTGCCGGGAAGCCAAGGAGCGACCATATGATGATGCAGGCACCTTCCCCCCCC
>CM070037.1:23984028-23995068 GCA_036250615.1 Ptychadena robeensis
AGAACTGCATAAGAGGAGTATTACATAATGGACACTGTAGAACTGGATTAGAGGAGTAGTTTAGAATGGACAGTGGAGTACTGGATAAGATGGACATTGATGTAATAGATAAGAGAAGTAATTCAGGATAGACATGAAATAAGGTGTAGTACGAAATGGAGAAAATTGTGGAAAAATGTATTGTTACCCTTTAAACCCCAACGAACCTGGAACTATCTACTCGAGTGTTTCCCAGGAAGCTCCAGGATTCACCAAGGCCTAGAAATACTGTAGCTCTGGGTTGTCCTGCCTAAAGCCTTGCATTAAATCATGCTGGACCCTTACCTATGTAAAGTTATCTATACATGAAGAGTTCTTTCATGCATTAGACAGATACTAAGACAACCCCATAGGAATATCTTGAATTGTATAAAGAGTTATCATATAAAGAAATATGGTAAATAAAGGGTGAGCTATACTGTATATGGCCTTATACGCTGAATAAAAAAAATGGAACTTTGCTATTGGTGGTGAATCTCCTGAGGAAATGTTCATGTACAAATATGAGCATTATGTGGTGCTATGTGTCTATCTATATTTAATGCAGCACAGTCAATACATTGAATGTTTAATGACTTTGTCATTGTTCACTGCACCATGAATGTGAGATGTATGATTCTTGTATTGCTATTTACAGATTTCACAGTCTCTGAAATTTGATAGCGTATAAGTACATGGAATATGTGGATCATTAAGAAGCGATATATATGTATATTCAGAGGAAAGATATTTTTCAACTGCATATTGGTCCCCACAAGTACTTTCAAGTATAACTCAAATTCATTTTGGGGAAAAAAGTAAATAATTTGAATACAAATCAATATAGTTCTCCCATAAATCTCCCATTCTCATTACTAGTCCTTTTCTCTTCCATGCCTCAATCCCTCAGGCTGCAGGTTGCTTCTCAGATTGTTATATTCAGTGGCTTGCAAAAGTAATCGGTCCCCTCGAACTTTTCCACATTTTGTCACATTACAGCCACAAACATGAATCAATGTTATTGGTGTAGCGATGACATCCGTGGGTGCCGCTGTGTAGAATGGGAAACCGGGTAGCAGAAATGACCAAGGAGAAGTAGTTGTAGTTGAACTTGAAGAAAATTTTATTTGGCACATGTCATCAATGGGAGAGAGGGTCAAGGGACAAGGCTGTTCGAGCACCCAAGGTCCTAGCTCCACACTTGGCAGCTTCTTCCTCACACATAGCGGTCACTTGTCTAGACCACCCCAGTACCTCACTAGGCAGCTTCTTCTCCAGACACGAGCACAGCACTGTCTTGGCTAAACCTCTCTTGGGGAACTGGAAGTAGACCTCACTCTCAATGATCCATCTCCTTCTAGAACATGTACAGAGTTCCCCTTTAGCCCCAGTAGGTCGCCCTTGACTGCTTCTGCTCAGGAGACCTTTATCTTCCGCAGGCCAGATAACAGGCTCTCCCTTCCAGACAGGTTCCCCAGACTTCAAACACACTCTTCTGGTCCCTGTCTAAGCCATCACATTACTGCACTCCCAGGGCCCCAGCAGGGGAGCTCCCTGGGCTAAGACTGACTAGTACATCATCACTCTAGACCTTTATAACTTTCTCTCCTCCCAGACTCTGAAAAGGCACAAATCTAGGCCTCTCAGCATCCAGGCAGAAAAGCACAAAAAGAGATACATTTCCCAGACTGGGCAAAGAGCAAAGTCCCTCACTGACAGTCAACAACTGTTGCACCTGCCTGTGACAACCAGACTTTTTGCCTCCTAAATAATTAACACTCTAATGCCCCTGATTCTGGCAGGGGCTACATCGGAATTCCATGTGAAAGACCAATACAAAGTGGTGTACACGTGAGAAGTGGAACGAAAATCATACATGATTCCAAACATTTTTTTACAAATAAATAACTGCAAAGTGGGGTGTGCGTAATTATTCAGCTCCCTTTGGTCTGAGTGCAGTCAGTTGCCCATAGACATTGCCTGATGAGTGCTAATGACTAAATAGAGTGCACCTGTGTGTAATCTAATGTCAGTACAAATACAGCTGCTCTGTGACGGCCTCAGAGGTTGTCTTAGAGAATATTGGGAGCAACAACACCATGAAGTCCAAAGAACACACCAGACAGGTCAGGGATAAAGTTATTGAGAAATGTAAAGCAGGCTTAGGGTACAAAAAGATTTCCAAGGCCTTGAACATCCCACGGAGCACTGTTCAATTGATCATTAAATAGAATAGATCATTAAATCAAATTGAAGGAGTATGGCACAACTGTAAACCTACCAAGACAAGGCCGTCCACCTAAACACACAGGCCGAACAAGGAGAGCGCTGATCAGAAATGCAGTCAAGAGGTCCATGGTGACTCTGGACGAGCTGCAGAGATCTACAGGGAATCTGTCCATAGGACAACTATTAGTCGTGCACTGCACAAAGTTGGCCTTAAAAGCATAAAAAGTCCTGTTTGCAGCAAACATGTGGAAGAAGGTGTTCTGGTCAGATGAGACCAAAATGGAACTTTTTAGCCAAAATGCAAAGCGCTATGTGTGGCGGAAAACTAACACTGCACATCACTCTGAAAACACACACATCGCCCCACTGTGAAATTGAAATATGGTAGCATCATGCTATGGGGGTGTATCTCTTCAGAGGGAAAGGAAGGAAGCTGGGTCAGAGTTGATGGGAAGATGGATGGAGCACATTACAGGGCATATTTGGAAGAAAACCTCTTGGAGTCGGTCAAAGGAAGACTTGAGAAGGGGGAGGAAGGTTCACCTTACACCAGGACAACGAAACATTAAAGCCAAGGTCAACAATGGAATGGTTTAAAAAAAAATATCCATTGTGTTAGAATGGCAAGTCAAAAGTCCAGATCTAAAAATCCAATCGAGAATCTGTGGGCAAGATTGAAAACTGATGTTTCACAAACACTGTCCATCTAATGTGACTGGAGCTGGAAGCTGTTTTGCAAAGAAGGATGGGCAAGGGATTTCAAGGTTCTAGAGATGTGCAAAGCTGGAGTAGAGACATACCTAAAAGATGGCAGTGGAATTGCAGCAAAAGGTGCTTCTGACAAGTCTTGACTCAGGGGGCGAATAAATTCACCCCACTTTGCAGTTATTTATTTGTAAAACATGTTTGGAATCATGTATGATTTTTCTTCAACTTCTCACGTGTACACCACTTTGTATTGGTCTTTCACGTGAATTTCCAATAAAATTGAGTCATGTTTGTGGCTGTAATGTGACAAAATGTGGAAAAGTTTAAGGGGGTCAAATACCACTGTAATACTGAATGCAAAAAAAGCTGAGAACTTTTTCTGATCCTGGCAATGGGTAGAAATTCCTATTTAACCTTGTTATCTGCACTTACTAATGTAATTTGTAAGAAGTGTGTCCAATTCACATTTAAATGAATTTGTACTTCATGGCTGCAAGATCTTCTGGCAGAAGTCATAAGGCCCCCATACACCGGTCCGCTTCCCAATCGTGTGCAGCCCATCTTGTCCGATCGATCACGTCCGAATGTTCGGGGGCCCAGAATCGGATCCGACAGAGAACCAACATGTTGGTCTTTCTGATCCGATTCAGCACACATCAGGGGGAGTTGCCATTTGGGAAGTAAGCGATCGGACACGGAATCGTCCAGGAATCCGTGGGCCAAGGTGGTAGGGACAGGCTTAATTGGGCGATCGATCGGACATCCGATTCCCTCTGGCATCGCGGAATCGATCGGATGGGTGATCGATCGGCCATGGAATCGGAACATGTATGGCTAGCTATAGTCAGGAGTGGAATTTTGTAACTTCAGCAGAGTTACACAGTTATGATATTATTGATAACTCTGGTGTGGGATTATTTTTTCTCAAGTCTGGAATTGCCATGTAGCGTTGTAGTGTGAAGCGGTGACATTTTTTCTAATTGGCACCCCAACATTTCTCAAGCATGCATTTTATTGTGCCATCACGCACGGCCTGGGAGTGCTGAAAATCAGACAGGCCCCCTTTGTGTGCCGGCCATTACTTTGGATGGAGACCGGAATCTCCATTCAAAGTAATGGCTGGCACACAAAGGGGGCCTGTCTGATTTTCAGCACTCCCGGCTGGGATTAGCAGGGCATTTACAGACAAGTCGGTTTCCTGGTCGAGAATTCTGCCCACATGGATCACTGAGCCGATAGCGCGAGCACACCCGAGGTATTGGCCATGGATTGCAGCGTGTATGGGGACCTTTAGTCTTCTGTTTGAAATGCTGATATATGGAATAAAATACTTTCTGGAGCCATCCTATGAGAAGAGTATGGTACCTACTGACTTTGCAGAATCTACAGGAAGCTTAAAGCGCACCTCCCACCAGAAGTTCGTGTTTGCATGAATGGCGCTAGAAGTGCCGATAATAGGGAGGAATGCTTCAAAAAATGTACCTGTAATGAGTAATTTAAGAAGGTGCCTTGCAGCCCCTCCTCTCTCCTTGCCTTTGATGATGCACTGCGCAGCGGACCAGAAAAGTTAGAGAGCAGTGACAGCCGGAAAAGTACCTAATCTCAGCACTCCATTTGTATGTACACAGACACATTTTGCTATAGACAACCATTATAAACGCCCTCCACACATGCAATGACACCATGGATTTCCAGGAACAGGTGACACCAAACCTAATAAAATTTACAGGCTTTATTTTTTTAAAAACTCGCAATGTATTCTAATAATTGTTAACAATTAACATAATTATAAATTTTTGTGCTAACATTATGTTCTCTACTTTAAAGGAGACCTACTACCTCCAATTCTGACTTCTATTATGGCACCAGAGGTAGGGCAGATTAAAGGTCAAATGTAAAAAACAAAAAACTTACCGTATATACTTGAGTATAAGCCAACCGAGTATAAGCAGAGGGACCTAATTTTATCTACAAATACTGGAAAAACTTATTGACTCAAGTATAAGCCGACAGTGGGAAATGAAAAGTCAGATAGTGGAGTTTTCTAAATGAGAAAAATATAGAGAAAGCACCATTGCCCCTAGAAATTAATCAAACAGGATTCATCTCAGTGCCACAACCTCAATAAATTTTAGAGAACACAGGATTATTGTTATTTGAATTGAATTTGAGCTAGTAACCGGCCACCAGGTGGCAGTGTGGAGTTTGTTTACATCGATCAGCTGTGAGTGGAAGCTGCCTGCCTGAAATTCAGCATGGTAATTCAGCTGAGGTGAGTAGACCCTGGCTGACTCGAGTATAAGCCGAGGGAGCATTTTCTGCCAATTTTTTTGGCCTGAAAAACTCGGCTTATACCCGAGTATATAAGGTACCTGGTAAAACTTCAAGAATTCCACGGCACTTCGCCTCCGCTGTGACATGCGAACGTGGTGGCCCCAGGGGAACAAGGGGAAGATGTCACTTATTCCTATACACCCACAGAACGCAGCATCTGCATCGGGTGACGTGGGGGGCGGAGCGTTTCCCAATTCAGATACGTATAGGTGGATGAAGCGGGACTCTTCTGGTCTTGAAACCTGGAGGACCGGACACTCCAAGCATGGGGAACCTGCTTGGAGCACATTTTTTTTAGGGGTCTCTATCCCTGCACGAAGACCAGATGAAGGCTAGTAATGTGTGTATGTTTATGTTTTATGTTTTTTTAATTTTTTTGTTTAAATCCGCTTTAACTGCCAAGTTCTTGCTCTGCATACCATGTTTCCCCGAATATAAGGCATCCTCCGAAAGTAAGGCACCCTTAAATTTTTTGCCTCACGCTGAAATATAAGGCATCCCCCGAAAATAAGGCACCCCCGAAGATACGGTACTGTAACTCTGGACAGGGGGATCAGAGGGGAAATCAAAATGACACAGGAGGATCAGAAGGGGTTCCTAGAATGGTAATCCCCCCTCTGAGTCTCCTGTGCCATTTTGATTCCTCCCTCTGATCCCCCCCTGTGTCATTTTTAGTGATTCCCCACCCTGATACCCCAGTGCTGTATACTTCTTTATGGAAAGATAAGACATCCCCCGAAATTAAGACATAGGGCATGTTTGGGAGCAAAAATGAATACAAGACACTGTCTTATATTCGGGGAAACATGGTAGCTAAAGTACATGTCATTAGTTTTCAGCAAAGGACAACAGGACATTTTGACGGTAGGGTTGTTCATAATGCCAGGCGAGGCAATGGGAAATTAAATCTATTTTCCGCTGGGCAAATCCTGATTTATTAAATTGATATTGCACTTTCTTAATGAATGAGACAATCCTTCTTATTTAGCTTGTCTAATCCAAATAAAGACGTTCTTTATGAACAACAAACAGCAGTGACCCATATCTGCGCCCATGTGATGTCCAGGCCGTCACGAGACAGCTGTCACAGAGAGGAGCCCTAATTAACAGGAGCAGCAATTGTTCCCATGTAACAAAGGGTCTGTTTGGTAACCTTCCAAGAAATCGGTAAAAATAAACAGTAACTTCCACAATTTTTCTTGTTTTATTGTGCGTCATAGTTTGTTGGGAGACTAGACAAGTGCGTGACTCCAACCTCTATGCCTGATACAGTTATAATAATTAAAGCGCTTTTACCAATCAAACTACAGTCCTGGCCAAAAGTTTTGAGAATGACACAAATATTAGTTTTCGCAAAGTTTGCTGCTGCGCTGCTTATAGATCTTTGTTACAATTGTTTCTGTGATGTACTGAAATATAATGATAAGCACTTTATACGTTTCAAAGGCTTTCATTGACAATGACATGAGATTTAAGCAAAGAGTCAGTATTTGCAGTGTTGGCCCTCCTTTTTCAGGATCTCTGCAATTCCACTGGGCATGCTCTCAATCAACTTTTGAGCCAAATCCTGATTGATAGCAATCCATTCTTTCATAATCACTTCTTTGAGTTTGTCAGAATTAGTTGGTTTTTGTTTGTCCCCCCGCCTCTTGAGAAATGACCACAAGTTCTCAATGGGATTAAGATCTGGGGAGTTTCCAGACCATGGACCCAAAATGTAAACGTTTTGCCCCAAGCCACTTAGTTATCACTTGTGCCTTATGGCACGGTGCTCCATCGTGCTGGAAAATGCATTGTTCTTCACCAAACTATTGTTGGATTGTTGGATTCTTTATTCATGGTTTCTGTGTTTTTGGGCAAAATTGTGAGTGAGCCCACTGCCCTGGATGAGAAGCAACACCACACTTAATGGTCTCAGGATGCTTTACTGTTGGCATGACACAGGACTGATGGTAGAGCTCACCTTTTCTTCTCCGGACAAGCCCTGTTCCAGATGCCCCAAACAATTGAAAAGGGGCTTCATCTGAGAATATGACTTTGCCCCAGTCCTCAGCAGTCCATTCACCATACTTTCTGCAGAAGATCAAGTCCAGCTCAGGGTGAAAAAAATCTAAGAAATCGGTAATCAGGTTGGTGAAAGGTAAATAAACTAAGGCGGCAGTGCCATCTTGTGGAAGTTTTATTATCTTTTACTAGATGGAATTTCATTTTAAATATTCGACTATCTGAGTTAATTATCCTATCTTTTGGTACAGAAATCTGGATCTCAGTGGACCAGCGGGGTGTTTACATTTTTTGCACTGCTTTTGGCACAGAAAACCCGGACTGAATTGGACCACCATGGGGTTAATTTTCCAGCCAGTCAGGAACAAAGCAGTGTTGGGTGTGAGGTCCACAAGGGATTCAGGGGAGTAAGGAGGAAGAGGGGGTGCGATTGGAGCCACAGCTCCAGGGGGGGGGGGGCTAAAAAAAATAGAACAATACTTTATTTGTAGTGTTTCCCCAACCCTTCTCTACATCTCCAGCAATTTTGGTGATGATAACTCACAAATCAGCAAATTCTACCATCTCTACTAATTACTAGTGATGGCCGAACTGTCTGCCGACGCGAACATAACATGTTTGCTTTTTTACCCCCGGCGAACAGTTTTACCCCCTGTTCACCAGCGGGAAGAAGATGACTGGACGGATCAGGAGCAGAACCATCCGGCCAGTGGAAGAATTCTTTGACGAAAGAACGAGAGAAGCCGGTTTCTTGTAAAGGAAAACTGGAAGTGACGTTGACTTCTATTTTTTTGGGTTCAAACAGGTGGGGAATTTGAATCTTCCCACAAACGGGCGGACGGCGGACTTTTTTAAAAGTCTGATCCGCCTGTTCATGGACGGACCTGGCCGAAGTTCAGCCATCACTACTAATTACGCCACACATCTCCTCCTCCATCCTTTTTATTATATGTATCTGACCAGATTTTTGTGTTTTCTCGTTAATTATGTTCAAAATAAATTGCATATCATAACTTAATTGTGTGTTTTAAACATTTTTATATTCAGGATGTTTACTAGACCCTTGTACGGACATATTTTGGGAAGTTTCAGGCCTACAACATTAAAACCTTTTTTCATTAAAGTCTATGGTACAGAAATCTGGACCTCAGCGGTGCGCTAGGGAGGTTAAGGAGCTTTCAGGTGACATGGACTTCTCAATTTGATGACCATTTATCCTAGGGGAATTTGGAATGTTCTGATTTCTTAAGGGGGAATGCAATTTAAAGCACATTCCACATTGTTTTTTTTTTAATTTAATCATTTTTATTGAAATTTTCATTCATTTTACAGGAAACAAAGAAATAAAGGTTTACAAAGAAAAAAAAAATAAAGATTCATATAAATAGTAAGTAATAGCATATACGCATTAGCAGATTACGGATCTAAGTAACAATTATTTGCATCAATTCATTTACAGTCAACTCATACACATGTCCCTACTCAGGGATCTTCAAATTCAAATTTTTAGCGCGGTCGTATGGTACACACTTTACAGTCTAAATAACTTGTTAATAACACAGCAAGAGCAGCACGCATCAAACCACCACACATATTCTATTCTATTTCTTCTCCTACCCCACCCGGTATCGCCAGATCAAACTACCAGTACAGCAAGATAGGTTAAGGTGAAGGGCGGGAGGCCACAGAGGCAGCTCCCCACACTTCAGTCCGAGCCTCTCGGTATGGGTAGCATCGAAGGAACGCCTGCCACTTGTCCACGGTTCTGAGTCGCTGTCCCGGGTACTGTGTCTTAGATCCCAAGATTTCTTTATGACAAGTGTCCTGTAGTACACCCTTCAACATCTGCAGAGTCGGGGGTTCCCCCTCTATCCATTGCATCATAATGGTGCGCCTAGCCACCATTAGACATGTGTGAGTCCAATTTGAGTTAATTAGCATAGTGTACGGGGCACCTCGCGGCACGTAGCTGAACAACAGCAGGAGGGGATCCATGGAAATCTTTGTTCCTGAGATGCCATTAATATAGGTTACTACTGCTTTCCAATACAGTGATATCACAGGACAGGACCACAGACAGTGCATCAGAGTGGGATTAGATGTTTTACATTTAGGACACATGGAATTCCAGCCCCCCAAGCTCCCCTGGGATGTATCCTTAATCCCGGGGGGTTTATAGGCCCTGTGCACTATACGATACTGCGTCTCGCGCCAGATTTCAGACACTGTGCAAGCCATTGTTACCATGGTTGGTAAAAGCATACTGGGTATGGAGGAGGGGTGTTGTCAAAAATTGCTTTGAAGTTGCAAAGGTAGGTTCATTTATGTAATTTTAAAAATTTGTGAATAGAAGTTATATAAAATGTTCTATAAGTGATTTTATCAATTTGTTATTCTCAACTCTCTCTCTCTTTTATTTATTTTTATATTTTATTATTACACTACAGCTGTACCTATATATAGCCAATGGCTTTCTAGTTTTACATAGTGATCTCACTGATCTGGCCTACATACTGCTCTGTTATCTTATGCATAGTGATCAAATATAGAGCATTGCCTTGCAGATGGAAAATTGCTGCGCAGTGATAGTTTCTTAAGTGTTTCTTAAATGGTCCAGTTGTTAGTTTATGGAGTGCCTTTTGGTTTCATTAAAACCCTTAAGTGGTTTTCTTTCCATTGTAAAATAATACTTTTGGAATATGTTCAGTGCTAATGTACACTATATACTGCAATTTAATGCTAATGTACGCCATACACTGGTGAACACCATACTCTATGTAAACAGATGTGTATTTGGTGTGGAGCCACTAAAATAATATGCTATGTAGTGCAGTGGGACAAAATATCAGCAGGAAATCAATGTAATTTATAGTATCTAGAAGTATGCAGCAATAAATATATGACAAGGGGTAATATTAGCATTGTTAAATAAAGCACAAGCCTACTTACTGTTTTCCCAATGTGCCATAAAAAACATGTACCCCAAACAGTGCATTGGACCTACCACCAAAAAGTACATCTTTGTATGAATGACACTAGAAGTGCTTGCCCATAATAGGAAGGAAAGCATAAAAACATCTGTAAAGCCCCCCCATACACCTTACAATGTTACCAAACTATTTCTGTACAATCAACTTTTTTTTCAACCAAAACCATGTAATATGAGGTGCCCATATAGCCTCTGTATAGCTGAGCCTGAACCTCAGTCCAAGACCACTCAAATATGATATTATTCAGTGTGTCCATTGTGCATATAAAGAGCAGGATAGGGTACACTGTAAAGCAGTTAAACAACGTTCAGAGATGGGGAGGACATTTGAGTGGGTGGGGGCTGGAAGGCAGACAGGATATATGCTAGGAAAAACCTGGGAGACTTCCTTTCTTTTTGTTCCTGGGCCCCTAGTGAAGCAACATGGCTTCAAAACCAAACTTAGTATAGATCTGGTTATATGTGTGTATGTATATAGGCAGGGGTGCATGGTAGATTCTGCAGCAGATGGACCTCCTTGTTACTGATTGATTCTCCGATTAGCTGTCTCCAACCACAGGTCACTCAGCGGATTTTGGGTCACATGTAACTCTCACAGTATAACACTGTGTGACCCCCAGATCTTATACCTAAGTAGTACAACCCTGAAATTATCTGGTTTAGTAGCTCACTCCTGAGACTACCAGCAGTCCAAATATTACCCTTTCATTAGAAAAGATCAGCTAAGGGTTCGGGAGTGTCAGTATATAAGGTGAAAC
>CM070037.1:24016934-24042798 GCA_036250615.1 Ptychadena robeensis
GGACTTGTGTGCCGCCGGACCGGTGCAGGCGGCGCGATGACGTCATCGCGCCGCCCGGCTTAAAAAAAAATCTGGGGAGAACACTGGTCGGTTTTGCATTTGACCCCAGAACGTTCACAGCGATTGATCATTCGGCAATTGATTGCCCACCTAGAATATTCGCCCCTGCTTGAGCGTAATGTCAATCAAACAGGGAGTTTAACATATTGGAAAATCCCTGTTCAATCGCCAATTACTTTGAATGGGATTTCAACTTAAGCACGCTGTGATCGTGTGAGTTTTTTTTTTTTTTTTAACAATATTTTGGGAATTAATGCGTGTATGCGCACCATAATCCCAAATCCATCCAATTTTACACTTGGCACAATGCAGTCAATGGCAGTTCTCCTGACATCCACTTAACCCAGGCTCACCCCTTGGTTTTCCAGAGAAATGGGATCTCTTTCTCCATAGAACACATCCCCACTGCTGTAGAATCCAGTGATGGTGTGCTTTGATGTTTAATTGCTTTTATTTGTTATAATTAATTAATCTCCTTGGTCATTTTTACTGCCTGGTAAAGTGGGGAAGGGCAATCATGGCAGAGTTCAGTGTTTGGGCATACTGCTAGGGACTAGTTACCAGTAAAACATTCATCACAATGGCAATGCCGCAAATACACAGATGTCATTTGTAGAATCAGTCTGTACCTGTGTGCTCGACTCCCTACACTTGGCCATGGAATGAAGTGATGGGAACCCCGGTGCACACAAGTGATACTCTGATACTCAAAAGGGGCCAAAAACTAGCTCTGCGTACCTGCAATATTGTTACAAAGCTCATATGCGTACTAACAACTTGGAGGCACTGGGCGGCCGCAGCTTAATGTTACATGTATAACATTTATGTCACTGGGATAACCACAGGGAAACATGAATAACTATGAAAGGTTGCAGTTAGGGGTGTGAAATTGGGAATGTAAATTAATAATCCAAAAAAAAGGTTGTTGGAGATCTGGGGGGTGAAAGCCAGAGTAGGCATATGTAAGGGTAAAATCTGACAAAAGAAAAGCACTGTGTGACAGCTAGAATATGACTATGAAAGGATAACATTTGGACTGCAGGTAGTCTCAGGGGTTAATTACTAAGCCAGAACATTTAGGGTACTACTGAGGTATGAGATCTGGGGGTTCAATCAGTGTTGTACTGGGAGAGTTACATGTGACCCAAAGTCAGCTGGTGACCTGTGGATGGAGACAGGGGGGATCAATCAGGAACAGGGAGATCCATCTGCAGCAGAATCTACCATGCAGGAGGCTGACGACAGAGGACAGTGAGGGAGACAGTGAGGAAGACCACCCTACATATGGGGTGAGTACCAAACACCATCTCCTGGTACTCATCTGAGTAGCTTACTAATAAAGATATGTGCGCCCCTGACTATAACAATACTTTTGGCAGTGTATGTGGCCAAAAATGTCATCTTTATCTTCACCAAAACCTGCAGCATTTGCTATCCAATATGTGCCACCTGGAGCTTCTACATACAGGTTGAGGTTTGCTTTGATGCTTGCTCAGATGGGGGAAGCGAAGTATTTTAGAATATTTGATCTTATAAATGTATTTTTTTTTTTTTTTTAGGAGGGGTGTAGGAAAGCACAAATCCTGCAATGTTGACCTGAAAATGCTCGGTAGTATTGGTAACTTCTACAACAGTGCTTCTCAACCTGTGGGTGGGTACCCATTTGTGGGTTAAAATGACCATTTCACTGGGGTTGCCGCCCTCTGAAAGCATCACAACAACCAGTAGCTCTGATTTCCACAAGTCAGGAAGGAAGGTAACGCCCCCTGCCCAACTTTCCACCCCGCACATTATTTACACAAGTGGAGTGGGAATATAGGAGGGCAGGGACATTATACTTACCTGATCATGCCGGAAATGACATTGTGGAGTGTCCTGGTATTTGGAATGCAGAAGGGACACTCCCCACCTGCGCTTTCTTGTTTGCGACGTCACTTCCAGGGTCGCGGATTGAAAAAGGTTGAGAACCACTGCTCTAGAACAAGGATGGGCAAACGTTTTGGTGGGCCACAATGTGTTTTTTAATTTGACAGAGGAGGCGTCAGCATAGGAGCCAGTTCTTTCAGTCTCTGGTGTCGTTGATGGGAAAATGCGGCAGTAGCTTTGTAACGTAATGTTTTCAGCAAAAAAAAACCATGCTGGCTGGGTAGTTTAAAAAACAAACAAAAAAATATAACTATATAAAAGATTTTAATATGCCCATTCACACTTGGTGTGGTATAGACCTTGGGGACCAGTTGCTTTGGCTCCCTTCTGCTCATTCACTGCCATGAGGCCAGAAAGGCCTGAGGGTAAGCCTGCGTCATACCTGTACACTTATTGTAGAGTGGAGCCAAATCTCATTTTTTAACACACAAAGGTCCGGATATGGCCACTGGGACATAGTTTCATGTCTGGTCTAAAAGGTTCATATCATGTGTTGGCAGCCTTACTTCTGAATCATGTCCCCAGTTTCTATCAACTCCCAGAGGCATGTTATCACCCTCTGACCACCTCCGGCTGAGCTGCATGCACAAGCTGTGTGTTCAGATAGCTTCTCTGTGTATGAAGGGGGCGTGGCCAACACGGACCCAGCTCTGCCAGGAGAGGGACATGCAGGCTGGGTGCTTTACACAGCCGGAGAAGCTGTCTGCTTCTCAGGCTGTGGAGAGACCTGGGGGACCGGGAAACCAGGTCCCCATCGTACGGTAATTGATGTGCCCATGTGGTGCACATTGATTACCGTACGATTGACCCACTGTAATTGATCGCCGGTTGATTGCACAGGAATCTACCCGTGTGTGGCCAGCTTTAGAATACTTTAGAAGTTGCCGTTGGACAAATCCAAAAAACTTGCACATCTCAGAAGATTCAAACTTTCTTTGGAGGGCCCCCCTTTTCTATTTAGGAACATTTTGACCTGTTCAAACACAGGTTAAGAATGAGTGCCAGCATCCCCCAGTTTGGGAACCATTGCAATTCCCAATCTATCGCTCCACTTTGCACATTGATTGCCGCTCGGAGGGGACCTTGGTCTGCCCCCTTGTCTGTGTCCTGACTCATCTAACAGGTAGAGTTGTGAGCCAGGAGCCGTACACGGCAACTGCGCACTGTGTGGGTGGGGGGCCCTCTCCTTTACAGCCGTCTCTTTTTTTATTTTCTTATTTCTCGTTCGGGCTACAAGGACCTGAACACCTATGTTGGGCGGCCCTTACAGGCCTTTGCTTCGGCCCCTCTGTCAAATTTAAAAACCCATTGTGGCCCAGAAGTCAAAAAGGTTTGCCAACCCTGCTATACATTAGATTTTTAAGTCTATTGAATTGAAATCTATGGCACTTATCCTGGTGGCCATGATACAGGAGTATGTTCGATTTCGATCAGGGTGGATAAAAATCAATGATTTAAAAAAAAAAAATGAAAACAAATCAGATTTTTTTTGATTGATTTAAATCGAATTTTTTAAAAATAAAATGCTTTTTGAGGAAAATATATAATCATCCCAATGTTCTTTCATGATGAAATAAAGATTAGTTTATGTGGAATAAGGCTGTATATGTTTAATTTTTGGGGAAATAAATTCCATTAATCCATTCACAATGTCACGCTCTTCCACAGGTTTTTGTAAGATTTTATAATGAATAAAACTACACTTTCAGATGTATAGCGGCCAACATCCCAAAACAATAGACAGAAGTTGATGATGGTATAAACACATCTCCCCCAAATTTCCCCTTGAATAGACAAGGGCGTTCTCAATATGCAAAAGCAATACATTGATTATACACAGTGAAACAAATGAAGTAATGACATATCAATCAGAAACAATGTGCAATGTGGCGGATGTCACATCTGTACACATGCTTAGACAATTAAAATGGCGCAAATTTTACCCAACAATTTCGTTGAAGACTTCGTCAGGGGGTACAATATGTAATTTCATTGGCCAAATCTACATAAAAGAAACGGCTGACACAAGGGGATCGCTCATAGTGAATAACCAAATCCACATAAAAGTGGACACAGACCCTCAGGGGTAACTCACGTCCATAGATCAATATAGGGGGAAAAACCTGATTTCTCAAGATGGCGTCCCCACCGCATTGACCCCAGTAGGGAACTGAGAGACAGACAGACTTTAACCACATAAGCACCGTGGTGTTCTGCGTACAACAAGACCAATTTTTAATACATTTACTTTAAACATGATCAGTGGGGACGCCATCTTCAGAAATCCGGTCTTTCCCCCTATATGGATCTATGGACGTGCGTAACCCCCTAAGGGTCTGTGTCCACTTTTATGTCGATTTGGTTATTCAATGACTGATACCCGTGTGTTGGCTGTTTGTGTTATGTAGATTTGGCCGATGAAATTGCATATCACACCCCCTGAAGAAGTCTTCAACGAAATTTTGGGATTGAATCTGCGCCATTTGGACTATTTTAATTGTCTAAGCACCTGTACAGACGTGTACATCCACAACATTGTGCATTGTTTCTGATTGATATGATGTCATTACTTAATTGTTTGCACTGTGTATAATAAATGTATTGCTTTTGTGTCCCCTCACCCATGTCTATTCCCGGGGAAATTTGGGTAATGTGCTTATGCCATCATCAACTTCTGTCTGTTTCTGTAAGATTATTGAGCTGTTTCTCTGCCTACAAGATATTATCACAGATGCTGGGTTAAGTTCTCAAAAATAAGTACAAAAGAAAAGTTGTCCAAGTATGAATGATAACCTAAACTGGGGATAAAAAAAATATGAAAAGTTATTTTAAAAATCTTCATCTACTTGCATTTTAAAGTTATTCCAGCAAAACTGATTGATTTAAATCATGATTTAAATAGGTTTGATTTGAATCAAATCCACCCTGATTTCGATCTACATCACTTTTTTTTTATCAAAATCGGATGAATGTCTAACACCCAGTATGATATAGCTATTAATGTTCGATCAAGTTATAGAAAGCTCTAATCAAATTTATATTCACAAATTAGGGCTAGACAATAATTCAATATCCATAAATATCGTGATATAATTTTTTATTGAAATATCGGTAATGTATATTGAAATATCGGAAATGTGTTAACAAATTGTATCACTTGTCACTGAATGACTTTTAGTCTGGGCCGGTTCTAGGTAGATCGTCTCCCTGAGCGAGCACTCTCTCTCACCAGGGGCGTCAGTGTACGTACCTCCCCCCAACAGATATCACTGTATGTGTGAGCCCCCCCTTCCCAGTGTCACCGACAGTGAGATCAGCCTCCATATGCTGGGAGGGTTAGAGCAGTGTCACAGGGGAGGCTGATCTCGAAGGGCCCCCTGCTCCCCATCAAGATCAGCCTCCCCTGTGTCACTGCTCATGGAGATCAGCCTCACAATAATTTTAATAGGAGAATCCTATAGGCATTGGAGACTTTGCAAATTCAGTTTGCAGACATCCATTGTGTGTGTGTCTCCTGCAGTTTTTTCCTGAGGTGTTTTAATATTGTCCATATCGATACTGGAAATATATCGTATCTACCAAAATGTAGAAATATATTGTGATATAAATTCTTATCGTATAGCCCTTCCACAAAGTATTCTTATCACTAATCTCCTTATGTGGCCTTGCTTTTCTGACAAGGGATCATTGAATGGAAATGGTCACCCTTGGCCTCTTGTCTTTTCAGCGGCACATGGAGTTGTGTAGTAAGGACAACCCACAAACCTACGGAGTTGACTCTAATTCAAACTCGTGAAATGTTGATGTGATTTCATTCTGGCTGGATGTAGGGGTTTATGTTCACTTTTTATCTTTCACTGTCTACTTTTAAGCCAAGTTAACACCTTAAATGGTTTTTAAAGTTTGAATATCTTATGTAGATGAATGGGATCCTTCACTTATCTGGTTTTTTCTTTTGTAGGTAATCTGCATGGTCTTACAGAAGACCAACACAGTTCTCTTCCAAAGAAGGCCGAAAAAGACAGTAAAAAATCTATAGTCACTTTACCTTCAGGTCACTCTACAAAATCTCACAACAGCAGCAAGCAACCTGCGGAGTCCATCCTTGCTCATTTTGATTCCGACGAGCTAGATGACTGGGATTCAGATTTTCTAAAAAGCTCAGACTCTCCCGAACAGAAGGAGCAGACCACCAGCTCTCAGAAACTTTTACTGTATGACTGGGATGAGCTGACACAAGGAAACTCCTATGTTCTGAACCTTGATTCAAACGAGGATAAAGAGAGTCCTTTGGAAGTTAAAACTGAAGATGACAACCAGCTGTCTACAGAACAAATCGAAAATCCAGAAGAGGAAATGAGCGAGGATGTGCTCCAAGGTGGTGTTAAACTTGGTAATTGTCGGACATATTGTAGATCTAACAAGGTGAAATCCTCTTCTCAAGGTTCGTCCAGTTTCGACAGACTCTTAGACGGCTCCGGTTTTTCATCAGCCAAATCTAACAATGCCACGGAGAGAGCAAGCCCTGTGAATAGAAGCAGTGGGACCAAAACCACTGGACGGACTAGAGATTATACAGTTCTGCACCCATCTTGTCTCTCGGTATGTAATGTTACCATCCAGGATAGCATTGAACGAGGTATGGACGAGTTCACTGCCAGCCCTACCACAGATTTGGGGGAAGCAGGGCGTCTTCGAAAGAAAGCCGACATTGCATCAACAAAAACCGCCGCAAGGTTTCGTCCCAGTAATACCAAGTCCAAAAAAGATGCCAAATTAGAGTTTTTTGGTTTTGATGACCAAGAAGATGGCTGCAGTGAGGAAGGAGGCTCGCAGCCATTTGGCCAGTCCAGCTATAGAATTAAATACTTTGGCTTTGATGACCTAAGTGAAAGCGACGACGACGAAGATGATGATGGTTGGCATCAAAAGGAAAAGAAGGTGAAGAAGAAGAAAGCGATGAGCGCGGATGTCACTTTGGAGTCGGATTTTCCAAGCTCCGTTTATAAACACGTGCAGCATATCGACTCTTCTATTAATAATATCGGTAAGAAGTTATTGTAACTTGTTTGTTTATGATTTGGGAGGGTTTATGTACACCTAATGTTAAATGAGGCCAAGTTTCTTCTTAAAAATATATATTGAAAGCAGAATGCAAATTTTACACCACATTTTACAGAGAAAAAGCCTACCATTCAAACCAGCAACAGCACCGACTCCAGCAGAGACCAAGGTAAGTGACTCCTTTAGTAATTACTGCCTAATCCTGTACTAGGTGGTGGGCTCACACTTTATGGGTGTTTTTCTCTTATCGTCTGTGTGTCTGTGTGTGTGTGTGTGTGTGTGTATATGGCAGGGTTGCTGTTGGGAGGGGACAGAGGGCACTTCCGTCTCGGCCCTGACCATCTTCCCCTTCCTGTGCACTAGCTGACAGCATCTGCGTAATAGCTAGAGAGAGGAGAGACCTGCAGCATCCCACTCCACCCCCCCCCCATGTGTTTGAAAGTAGCCGGTGACATGATCTGTTTGACAGCAGGTGTACACTTGTGACATCTTGTGGGGGTACAAACAACACTTTATCATGTATACACTACTGTAAAAGTTTTTCTGCTTTAATATATTTATTAATTTTCAATGTATGTAGATACAGGTACACATATTGACAAGTAAAGCATATAAAACATATTAACTCAACACATAAATAAGCAGATCACGTAAGGATCTGAGCAGGCCCAAGGAATCTGAAGCAGCAATGTACTGTTAAAGTTTTTATTGCTACATGTATACAATTTTGATCACTCATGAATAACTATGAAAGGTTGCAGTTAGAGGTTAAAAAATTGGGAATGTAAATTACTAAGCCAAAAAAACTTTGGACTTCTAAGGGTGTTGGAGATCTGGGGGCTAAATATCAGAGTAGGCACATGTAAGGGTAAAATCTGACAAAAGAAAAGCATTGTTTAATGACTGAGGTATGAGATCTGGGGGTTCAAATGGTGTTGTACTGTGGATGGATGCAGCTTATCGGAGGCTTAATCCAGAACAGGGAGGTCCATCTGTAGCAGAATCTACTATTCAGGAACCCTCAGATCGGGTGGGGGCTTGCTAGTGGTACCATATTGAGCATTTGGTTTAAGAAAAGCTATTTATGCATCACTCCATTTTAATTCAGTTAATGAAGTCTTATTAGTTATAGCTGAAAGGCATTTTTAATATGCCTAGTTATTTTATCAGCAAATGATTACACAGTGGGTAATGTAAGAATCCATTATAGACTGTGAAAAGCTATCAATAGCCCTGAGGGTAAATAATAGACATGCCTTATGTGAGTGTGATCTTAATATGCTCTCAGAATGCAATCTCCTTTGCACACTTGGTGATCCCAGCTTCCAGCAAATCCCTCTCATAATGTTATGTCTGTCATTTCTATTGTCCTCTTTTCCCTAGAAATGTAAAAACAATAAATATTTAACTAAACCTCCTTCTGCATTGCTGCTGACCCGCAGAGCGGGGCAGCAACATAGACCTCCATTATAACGGAGGGCTTTTGCTTTTACCAGCATCATCGATGACGATGTGTGGAGGGGAGAGCGGAGAATCTAGGCGATTGTTCTTTCAACTGCGAGATATGGCCATACCGCCAGGGAGGTCAAAGAGCGCCTTCGACCTCCACACCTCGCCGTAATGGGCTCTGAACGCAAGGCGACTTTGGAAGGTAAACATCGGCAATGATGCCTACCTTCCTAGACTCCTTTTACTGACAATCGGCCGGATATAAATAAAGGGACGCTAAAGGGGAATTATTGTCACTGGACTGGGTTGGGGGAGGAAGCGAGACCGAAAGAGTCCATCTCACATGGTATAGAACAGGACACTCCACACTTGGGAACTACTGCTTTAAAAATGGGGGTTTCCTATGTTTCCCAGCTTTTAATTCACCATTTCTAAAGCCCCTCATACACGTTTAGATTGTGTCCCGGGGAACCCTGGCCGTGAGCAGGTGCTGCCAGGTCACTGACACTATCTAGTTTAGTATTATTTAGCTGTTGGTTTGTGCCCTGATTTTTGGGCTGAATGACCACGCGTGTTGTGCACGGTTAATCGGCTGAAAAAGCAGGTCACAATCAGCTAGGGACCCCAGCCGTGAGCAGATGCTGCCAGGTCACTGACCCTGTCGGCTAGCTGGCAGCCTAGCATGAAGGGAGAGGGAGGAACTTCTAGCACCCCCCCCCCCCCCCCCCCCCCCCCCCACCTGCTCAACAGCTTCGGAGGCAGAGGGCCTCTGCAGATGCAGACAGGTTCTGTGTTCTCAGCCCCGTCAGGGATTACCGGCGGAGCTGAGGAGACATACCTGAAACTGATCTAAGAATTATGACATGCTGATTTCATCCCTTTAAGCTTTAAGCTCCACCTGATTTTTCGGGCCATCGACAAAAAATCTGCTGGAAATCTAAGCGTGTATGGGGGGGCTTAAGTGATGAGTCCCCTTATTTTGGATGGAGAGACTCAATACAATGCAATACAATATTATTGCTCTATTTTGCACATTATATTTCCTGGTGCTGCCATCTGCTCTAGTAGTGCTGTACTTCCTTTTTTTTTTTTTTATCTTTTTAAAGTTTTCAAGTTGAAAATGCATTTCATGTAAAAAAAAAAAGCCTAAACTTCCATTTAAACTTTCTTTTACAAAAGAATTTAGATTAGGGGCATGATAAACAAGCCACCTAATCTGGGTTTCCCCTGTAAAAACAGAGGCAAGGGGACTTTAACGGCTAGAAATAGTCACTAAGAAATAGGTAAATAATAATAGGTAAAAATTAATCACGATGGACGATTCATTCTTAAAAAACATAATCATAGATTTATTAGTCCAAAATTGTAAAATAGATGTGTGTGCCCATTCAAGGTACACAATGGTGAATAAAATGCGGCGCACCAGAGTCACTCGTAAGGTGTACGTGCCACCTCTCCATATGACCCAAAATAAAGAGCAGAAAACTGGATAGATTAAGTCATCCCGACGTTTCGTCATAATGTCGTTGACTTCTTCAGGGCGTGACGTTTTTGAGTAGAGAGGTAGTCAGTGTAAAAACATGAAATTGTGCTAAGAAGTAGCACAAACCACAATGGGCAGCAGCGACCTAATCCAGTAAGGCGAATGGAGAGCCCACATATACAGGGGCCACAGCCAGACCCACCAAGGGCAGCCATATAGTTAAGGTAGTCTGAGTATCCAGTAACTGATGGTAAAAAGTGTCAGAGGTATAGTTGAGTAAACAAGTAGTAATGGCGTGTTGGGCCTCCATGTGAGCACAGAAAGAAGTCAGCTGCTTCATCGAAGGAGTGCATAAACTTTCTTTTAATTGACTGGAGTGTTAATGAAAACGTTATTGGGCCAAGTTGAAGTTCTGTCCAAAGTTCATATCCGTGATCTTTGAGTTATAAAGTTTCCTATCTCACATAGTAGGTAACCTATTCCAGATTTCGGCCAGCTCCTGTGTATGTTTTCTATTTGGTTCTGCACAGTGGCAACGCTCAAAGGTTTAGGTGCCGACGACTACATCTACTGGATTACAAATTGTATAATTTTAGTGGCATAAATGCAAATGTTTTAAGTAAATTTTTTAGAGATGCCGCATTTCTGCATTTGCCTAGAGACTTCAGGATCTCATTTAAAGTCTCTACTTGTAATGCAAGGAAGTGGTTTGTACTTCTACAGGCACATGGTCAAAGCAGGTATATATTCTACCACGCCTCACCCGCTTTTGGTAATGCATTTAGGCCTATACCAGCTCATTTGCTTGGTTATGTACACATGGATGCCGGGGAAGGGCACATTTATCTGTTATATACGTCATATGATTGCTTATATATGGTAGAATTATCAGTAGCTGTCAGAAAATGCGTGTGTAGTAGACGGCTTGGCTAGTGGAATGCAGACAGGTTCATCCCATACCTTTGCACATAGTACTGTACCAGCTGTGGTTTTTTGACAAGCCACTACTGTGGATATCCAGCTTTATCCCACCAGTCATTGGGATCTTAAGCTATGCTATTCTTACCTTAGTAGGAAATGTGCAAGAGGCATCCTGGAAATATAAGGTACCATTTAATACTCGAGTATTAGCTGTATATGAGTTTTTCAGTACAAGAAATGTGCTGAACCTCCCCCTCCAGCTTATACTTGAGTCAGGGCCCCATTTACCTGTCCAGGTGTTTGCTGGTCCCCCTGCGGGTGCCGGCAGCCTCTGTGAATGGTCCAATGTCTGGTTCTATCAGCAGCATTCCCTAGATCAGCTGGGAAAGTGTAAACACACTTGGACAGCAGCTAGTGGACTATTTTTACTGGAGAAGGTGTATTTCTATTTCATGTATAGGTCCTAATAATAATAATAATAAAAAAGGAAACCCTTTCAAAAGGAAGCTTATTTTCATGTTTGAATCCTAGGTGCCTTGAAAACCCATCCTGTAACAACAATAAACCTGTGCTTTCCTAACCTTATTGAGGTTGTTGCACAAATATTTAACTGTTTGATTCCTTCCTAGAGGCAATGGGTCTTTCTCTACATTTTTCTCATTTAGAAAATGGTTATAAAACTTAGTGTCCACACACATGTAACGAGCCGTGCCACGGATCGTGGGTGCCCACATGGAGCGACAGATCCCTGACGTCCCAAAGCTTGGTTAGCCAGAGAACGGACATGTCCGTAAATCTCTGGCCGATGCCATTAGTTTTTTTTTTTTTTTTTTTTTTTTCTGTTCAGAATAATCTTTATTTTAGACGAGCTGAATTACTAAACACTCTGTACAGGCTCTTACGATATCCACCTTATTGTCTTGTCATTCATGTAAATGGACAGCTATTGGGCTAGAAGAGCCAAAGACACAAACCTGAGCCTTGTATGATGAGCCAGCACACCAAAACTCCCTGTACTGTGCAATGTACTACAAGTCAGGTGTGTTCCCCTAGTGTGCTGGTAACATGCAGATGTAAGGAGGTCCCAACTGCCAGATCAGTAATACTGCAAGAGAAACAGCTAATAGTATAGAGAATCGTACAAAACCTTACTTAAATTCAGAGAATATTCAAAAAATCGTTATCCAAAGTCGTAATCCAATAATCGTTATCCGAAGTCGAAATCCGAAAAAACAATCCAAAATCGCAGAGCTTGCAGGAGCAAGGTGTGTGTTCAGTGAATGGGGACCGAAGTCCCCGTTCAAACGGCTGGCACACAAATTGTGCCCGCCGATACTGTGAGGGGTGGAGAGCAGCGTGATGACATCACATTGCTCTCCACAGCTCATCTTTCTGTCCCCGCTCGTTACGTGCGTGGGGACCTTTAAAAGCTTATACTTAAACCAATATGTTTCCCCAGTTTTTGTAGATAATATTGGGTACCTTGGCTTATATTCGGGTTGGCTTATACTTATAGATTACAGTAAGTTTTGGAATAAACAAATGTTTTAAAAGTGGGAAAAGACCAGCTTCAATGTCCATTATTTCAGGCAGGATTTTTATAAATGGTTTAGTAGCTTCTTCATAATATTCTGCATACACAGAGATTTTCAGTAGCCTTGGGTTCCTTCCTTAACTTAACTGTCTTTATAATATCCCTATTATGAGCTTTTTCTTTTGTCTTGGATTACTTTAGAGTCTGCAGACGATCCATATGCTGTACCCGAAGTCTTCAAAAAGCCTGCAAGTAGACAAGGAGATAAAGGCAAAGACGCTGCTCGCAAAATATTCAGTGGGCCAAAACGGGTAACATTTCTCTCCTTTGCCTTCAGTAATCTGCATATGACTTGTTTGATAATAACTTTAGGCTATTGGCAATGTGTTTCCATCAGGTTATTCTGGCACCTAGTCAAGGCAGTAATCCATTTGTGTCTTGTTTGCAAGGGTATGTTTTTAAATCTGTCGGGACCCCCTACACTAAGCACATTGCTTGGCAGGAGGTCCCGACGAATAACATACATTTTACCTGCCCGGCGAATGCTGTATTCTCACAGCACTAAGCCGTTCCACCGATACACGGTTAACCTAGTCCAGTACATTAACTACTGCCAGCTAAAGTGTATGTGATCCGTCAGGATCCCTGCCAAGCACTGCGCTTAGCGTAGGGGGTCCAGACAGATGTGGAAACCCCCCTTAGGCTATGTCTCCATGGAGCATTCTTTGGCAGGGATGCCAAAGGACCCGATCTTTATTACCTGCCTGCAGCACTAGCTGTACCCATGGCGTTCTGCCGATCCACCGGCCGAAAGGTCAACATGATGCAGTCCGTCAACCTCAGGCTGGCGTATGAAGCCTGCCGCAGAATTGCACAATTGATTTGTGACTTGATTGCCTTGTGCAGTTATAGAGTACAGGTATAACTTCGATCACTGCCACCACCACACACTGTGACCGATGTTAGACACGATTGATACTTGCTGGATGTCCCCTTCTCTCTCCATGGGCAGAGGATCAGGACTGATGCATCTGCCAGCTTAAGCCCGCCCATATTTTTCAGCTCAAACTGGAGGTGGCCTACCCCCAGGGACTTTGCCGATGCAAATTAATCCACAACTGCTGTCCTTGTTCAGTTTGTGCAAGTCTTAAATATTTCTGTGTGTTCAGTCCCTTGATGTGGGGCTTCCTCAAGAATGATTGGAGGTCTACAATGTCTACAAATGAAAAAAATTCATCTAATTAACTTGTTTTTGAGTAAAATGAAATATAACTTTTTTTGTGCTCAATAATTTCTTTATTAACACAATATGTTCGTCTGCAATTTCCTGGCTGCCAGGAGGTCCCGTACACAACAGCGGCGTAACCAGTGACACTGGAGGTGTGCTGGGAAAAAGCAGCGCCATTGACCTCCATGTAATGTAAGGGACGCCGCTTTTTTCCAGCACACCGGTGACACCGCAGTTGTGTATGGGACCTTCCGGCGGCCAGGTGACGCAATTGGGGTGGCCACTTAAGCATCGGATGATACGCCGATGCTTAGAACTGCTGATGGAATTGGGTGGACAGGTGAGCTATTAGTAATTTAACTCGGGGTAAGTTTTCCCAGCTGAGAAACAAACCCTCAGTTAACTCCAGGAGAATGCCCAGGAGCTTAAGGAAAAGTACTGATTACGCCACTTATGGCACATGTCCCATAATACCCTGTTTCCCCGAAATTAAGACCTCCCCCGAAGTGCTTCTAATATAAGACCTACCATGTCCCAGAGAAAGCTTCCAAATTTATACAAGACATGGCAGGAGGCGTTTTGTCACTTCTTATAAGCCCAGAAATAAGCCCTAGTGCATTTTTTGCACCTAAAATTAATATAAGACAGTGTCTTATATTAGGGGAAACACAGTAGGAGCAGATACTAATCTATCGATGTACATAGAAAACCTGTGTGATCGATCTAAACTTACTGGCGTGACCAATCAAGGCTTAATCATTTTAACCACCCTGGTGGTATGGCCAAATCACGCCATTGAAAAAACACTGTACGGTGCTGGGATTCCCCGCCCTCATCGATGACGTGGGCCAGTAAAGCGCCACCCCTCCACTATAATGGTCATGACGCCGGCCCTGCCTATTCGCATCGCTGACAATCTGCGAGCCTGCAGCGATGCAGAACCAAAAGGGTGGTCGGGGAGTTCAGATAGTTGTTCTGTCCAACGTTATTGCCATGTAATGTTTTCTGTGGCGAAGCCTTACAATGTGGCTTTTGTCATAAATACTTGTTCTTCATAACTTTCTCATGTTCTAAACCTCAAGGGTGAGCTGTTTAATGTTTCATTTACAACCATAAATACCGTATATACTTGAGTATAAGCTGACATTTTTATGAAATTTTATATTGAAAACAAAGTATCTGCTGCATTGCTCGAGTCAGTAAATGTTACCAGTTTTTGTAGCTAAAATAAGGTACTTCTGCTTATACTCGAGTATATACGGTAGTCCAAACTAAGACCCAGGAGGCATTTTATGCATGTGGAAATGGAAAATACATGGTGATAGGTGTGTCTTTCCCTGACTACATTGCTTTTGGATCTGTCTAATCTTCACAATTAAGCTTGCCCATACACCTTTAGATCTTCTGTCAGATATTCTTTAGATCTATCAATGACTATGTAGTGCCGGGTCCTCTGGGATTGAACACGGGTAGACTAGATGGTTTAGAAAGTCCCTCATTACATAGTTTTGATAAAACAAAAGGAGATCTAAAGGAAATCTGACAGAAATCTAAAAGTGTATGGCCACCTTTTATCTATTCCGGTATTAAGATTTAATCTTTGTGTGTATTTATTTTTTTTTTCTCTTTTTCAGTCTCCTACAAAAGCTGTCTATAATGCAAGACACTGGAACCAGCCAGAGTCCGATGAGCTACCAGCAGCACCAGCTTCTAAAGCCCAGTCTGCACCAGTAAGTCGTTTTACCTTCTCAAGTGCTTTAATTTTATCTCTATGTGGTAATCCTCAGGGATGGTATGTAATGGTGGGCAATATTCTTGGGACATTCCCAGAAACAACTGCATAATATACCAATGTCTAGTGAAATAGGTCACTATTTTAGTGGAGAAGTAGTGTAAATGGGCATTTTTAATGGTTTTCCTGGGATTTATGTATGTTCTGTTACTAAAACCCGGTCAGGTGGAGTCTGGCACTACACGGCTATTAACAACTATGTACAATCTGGCAGAATAGGTTCGGAGCTGTACTGCTGCTTCAAAAAGAATTATAATATCAATGCACGTTTCCGTGTTTTTTTTTTTTTTGTCCATAGACATCAACAAATGCTTAGTTTCATCCCTGGTGATGCTCTGCCAGGCCTCTAGTGCAACTGTCCTCAGTTCCTGCTAGTTTTTGGGGCATTTTCCCTTTAGTTTTGTCTGAAGAAAGTGGAATGCATGCTCAATTGGATTCTGGTCAGCTGAATGACTTGGCCATTGCATAACATTCCACTTCTTTCTCTTAAACTCTTGGGTTGCTTTTGCAGTATGCTTTGGGTCATTGTCCATGTGCACTGTGAAGCGCCATCCAATGAGTTCTGACGCATTACGTAATATTATCTGAGAATCGGATAATATTACCGGAAACCCTTCAGAATTCATCCTGCTGCTTTTGTCAGCAGTCACATCATCAATAAATACAAGGGAACCAGTTCCATTGGCAGCCATACATGCCCATGCCATGACATGCTTCACTGATGAGGTGGTTTGCTTAGGATCATGAGCAATTCCTTTTCTTCTCCATACTCTTCTCTTCCCATCACACATTATATTGGTCTCATCTGTCCAGAGGATGTTTAACTGTTAAGGCTTTTTTAGATGTCGTTTGGAAACTCTAATCTGGCCCTCATGTTTGTGAGGCTCACCAATGGTTTACATCTTGTCGTGAACCCTCTGTATTCACTCTGGTAAAGTCTTCTCTTGATTATTTACGTTGACACACATACACCTACCTCCTGGAGACTGTTCTTCATCTGGCCAATTGTTGTGAAGGGTGTTTTCTTCACCAGGGAAAAAAATTTTAGGTCATCCACCACCGTTGTTTTCCATGGTCTTCCGATTCTTTTGATGTTGCTGAGCTCACTGTTGCGTTGCTTCTTTTTCAGAATGTTCCAAACAGTTGTTTTGGCTATGCCTAATATTTTTGCTATCTCTCTGATGGGTTTGTTTTTTCAGCCTAATGATGGCTTGCTTCACTGATAGTGACAGCTCTTTGGATCTCATCTTGAGAGTTGACGGCAACAGATTCCAAATGCAAATGGCACACTTGAAATTAACTCTGGACCTTTTATCTGCACATTGTAATTGGGATAATGAGCGCATATCACACACCTGGCCATGGAACAGCTGAAAAGCCAATTGTCCCATTACTTTTGATCACTTAAGTGGAAGGCACATATGCAAACTGTTGTAATTTATACGCGGTTCACCTGATTTGGATGTTAATATCATCAAATTAAAGCTGACAGCCTTCAGTTAAAGGACATTGTTTTTCTTTCATCCTCAATCCATTGTGGTGGTGCATACAGCCAAAGGTGTTAGAATTGTGGCAAAATAGGCAATTTGAGGGAGAGTTGAGAATCCTGGTTGATTTGTAATCCTCCGCTATTGTCCATGGCATGCTTTTTTTAAGCTCCTGAGCAATACTCTCAGGAGATTAAACTGGTTTTAGGTGCTTTTATCAAAAACACATGGCTTTAATAGCAGATGTAACCTCAAAAGAAGACTGATATTGTCTCCTTCTCAGTTGATCCTTTTTGATTTGTTTCAATAGGGACGGGCATCCCCATTCAAACTAACGGCCGGCACACAAAGGGTGCCCGCTGATACTCTGAGCGATTGGGAGCAGTGTGATCACATCGCTCTTCTCCTACCAACCAACCTGCCCACTTGGAAACCCTATATACCGCTAACCCGCGATTCTTCTTAAGAACCATTCTACCCACCCTCGCCCAGCACTGACGACTATTCACTCCTCCCTTTCCTCTGTATCTTCCCATCATCCTTTCACATCAAACATGTCCACGTCCTCCCCATACTAAAGAAACCATTGCTGATCCCTCTCTCCCCTCCAACTACCGACCGATCTCGCTCTTCCTTTTGCTTCAAAACTACTCGACGCGCCTCTGTTTACACAGGACTCCACGGACTATCTGACTGTAATTCCCTCCTTGACCCCACCATCCGCCTTCTCCGACCTTCTCAATTCCACTGAACAGCCATCACTAAGTTGCCAACAGACCTCCTCCCTTCCAGGCACTATTCCCTCCTTCTTCTGCTGGATCTCTCCTCGGCGTTTGAACACCTGTTGACCACCCTCGTTCTTCTAACACGACCTTGAGCTCTATTCGGTCTTCGTGACTCTGCTCGTTTCCCTTCCGGTTCTCGCCGCCTACTGACTGACCGCTCTTTCCAAACCCTCCTTCATGGCTCCTCTTCTCTCAACCCCCCTCCCTGTTTGGGTCCCCACCAGGTCAGTCCTTGGCCCATTTCTTTCTCCCTCTATACCTCATCCCTTTGCACTTCATCTCCTCCGTTGGTCTGCAATCCATCTATCGCTGATGACAACCCAAAATCTAGCATATCCACCACCCGGCCTGCACGCCCGCTGTCCTGGACAACATCTCTCACTGCCTATCGGCCATCTCTTCATGGATGGCTTGACAGATTCCTTAAACTCAACCTTAGCAAAACAGAACGCATCACTTTCTCCCACACTCCCCCTTCCAAGCCGGCTCCCCCCAAATCTCACAGTAATAACACCAGTGATCATCGTCCCCATGCCCCAAGCTCTCTGCCTTGGTGTCACCTTCTACTCTGCGCTCCTCCTTTACTTTACTTTACTCCTCCACAATTCACTGAAGCAGATCGCTAGACATCCTGCCACTTTCATCTCTCCGCAACATGTCTCCAAAATCCGCCCCTTTCTCTCCCCAGAGACCACCAAAACTCCTGGTAAAAAACAAAAACAGAGCAAAAAAAACAAACAACCCGCTCTCATCATCTCTCGTCTGGTACTACTGTAACATCATCCTCTCGGTATCCCTCTCCTCTAACTTTCACCTCTTCAAATCCATCATGAATGGCGCTCTAGACTCATCTACTCCTATAAACCGCTCCTCATCTGCTGCTCCTCTCTCATCTCTTCACTGGCTTCCATTGTCCAGATAATCAAATTCAAAGTCCTGTGCCTTGGCTTTTAAAAATCACTCCACACCTCCTGTCCTCCTTACAATCTCCAACCTTGTACACAATACACCCCTAACCCCGCCCCCGTCCCCTCCTCCATTGCCTACTAATGACATCCCCCACCATAACCGTCATCACATGCAAGGCTTCAGGACTACTCTAGCTAGGGCCGCTCCTACTCTCTGAACTCTCTCCCCGTCACATTAGCTTAGCTCCTACTTTTGGCACTTTTAAAAAAGTCCTAAAAACCCACACTCTTCAGTGCTGGCCTATCCAGCTCTCATCCTACATCACCACCATACAGTCCCATCCCCCCCATGTGTATACTCTGTTTCCCCAACCCATTATGACTGTAAGCCCAACCTGGGCCAGGGTCGCTCTATTCCCCCTGTTGGTCATTACCTGTACCTGTGTGTTTTGTGTTGGGTTTATTGTGTGTTGGTATCTCCCCGGTCTAATGTATATGGGGTAAGGGCAGCGCTTCGTAATATGTTGGCGCTATATAAATAAATGATAATAATAATAATAATAATCACTCTGCACTCTGTCGGTCCCCACTCGATTCATGTGTGGGGACCTTTAATCTGAAATTCCATCTTGCACCCCACATGTTCTGTCCCAATCCTACATTTCAGTCCTTGCCCCTCCCTTAAGGTGGCCACACATGGTTCGATATTTTCGTTCAATGGAGTGGGAGCAAAAGATTTTTTGTTCTGTCGAACGAAAATCCAGTACCGAAAAACTTGTTTGTTCCATAAAAAGTTATCTATATCGACCAAAAAATTGATCTGAAGATATTGGATATGTTGGTAAATTATCGAATGTAAATGGAACATGTCAAATTCCTTTCGGTCTTTTTTGTTCGTTCTTATACATTTGAATGAAGCTATTTCCTGTTACAAAAATCGAACGATGTTTTGTTCAAGCATATCTGAATGAAAAAAGTGTGTACATTCGACATAGGCACAATCAATATTGGATCAAAATATTAAACATCCTGATCGACTCTATCGTTGATGTGCAAAAATCTTATACATGTATGGCTAGCATAAGTTTTCCTTCAAACCTTCCTTGGTCTGCTCGGACTGGCTGTTTCCTTTTACCCAGTAGATCATAGTTTCTGTCTGTCATGCAGAATGGTTATATTTTGGACCTAAAGCCTTTTTTTTTGTATGCTGGTCTCTCAATTTTGCTATCACAATCAGTTTGTTGTCTTACTATCCTGCATACTTTTAGCTTAAGTCAGATGTGTCCTTTGCAAAGACGGTCAGGTTATGTGAAGTGAAATGTGCGGGGACTGAACATTCATTCTGACATCTTTGAACCTTACACATTGAATGCAAATGAGCAATCGGGTAGATCTCTTCCATGACACATACTTTGTTATTGTAAAGAATTAGTCATTCACTGCCATAACACCCTGGGTAGGCTGGGACTTGCAGTTCTCCCAGCTGCCCAGCCACATTTCTCCTAACTCCAGAAGTCCTGACTATATCCCCATCTATGACATATGGAGTGTCAGTGAAAAGATTCCCCAGCACTGATCACCTTAATGCTGCATCCTGATAGTAGGGATAATCTGCAGGGTGAAGCAACCATAGACAGTTACAGCATGGTGTAAACCCAAGACTACCATTCATGGTGGAGGGGCCAAAGCCCGTTAGAACTTTCACACTGATATTGCAGTTGTGGTTCTTGAGAGATGGGAGTTGTTTTGCTGCACTTGAGCAAAGGTCTCTGGGTAGAATTGGGTTAGTATGAAGGGTGGGTGCTTAAGTTATGTGTAGGTGTGCAGCTCTCAAAATGAAGGGGCACTTCTGTGGCACCCCTGTAACAGACAAATAGGAACGAGGATACAAGGCGCACAACCTAGTACAACAAAGTAAAGTATTATCTCTCCGGGCTGTGTGGTTACCAGGATGACCTCACTTCCTCTTTATGCGGTTTGTAGCAGTTATCCAGTACTTGGGCAGCTGAGAATACTTTTCTTCTGGAAAACCTCTAACATTCATTTCCCATACGACAATGTGTTGTAAGACCTAGCACCACTTTGGTTGATAGACTAAATTGTATTTTAAGATTTTCTGCTTGACCGGTGAAGCAATTAAAAAAAAACCTTTTTATTTTAGAATATGTTAACGTGTTGGCATAGGACCCTTGTTCTGTTTGCCTGTTTCTGCCAAGTTAAGCCTGTTAACTAAGGGCTTGTCATTAATGGAAGCGGCTGGGCTACGCAAGTCGGGACAAGCCCTAACAGACATGTTAGAAATGACAATTACAACCTCTGTTTGAAAGTATCGTCTGATTGCTGTATGTGTATGTATGATGTATGTCTCTGCATGATTGGTGTGAAAACCAAATAAAGTTTTACAGGGGCTATTGACATACTACATGATACTGCAACGCAAATTCCGCTAGTGTACAATAGCGATGAGCAGCATAGGCAATACTCAGAAATGATTGGCACCAATATTTCCCCTAATATTTGAAATAAGTAAAATTTACTGCAGATCAAGAATTCTCAAATGTTATCTTTATTGCGCAAAGTGACACTTGTACATGCACATATTGCAGACGCAATGCATGGTAGTTCCTGGTAATCGGATATACACAATTTACAAAGATAGCATTATATTTTCGTCAATTCTCGAAGTGACGATATTTACCAGTAGAATCATTACTAGTTTGAAATGGTCCACAATCTGAAACTGGTCTCCATCTAAAGTAATGAGATCGACCTACATTCCAGACATGTCCATAATTTGTCTGATCCATTTATGGCCCGATTTTAAGGTGTGTGCGTTAGATTTGTGGTTTATTCTAATAATGTTCCTATCTAGAAAGGGGGGCGCTACAGGGAAAGTTTGGGAACCACTGTGTTAGAGAAAGATTTAAAGTGCTGCCTCGTGTAGTATTCTATCTGAGTGACCTGACCAGACACTCCACCTATAATCCTGACCAGTGAGAAGGAGTTGGGTGTGACTCTTATTCAGATAAGCCTGCACTGAGCATTTGGGTTATGGAGGACATGCAAGGAATAAGAAATGTAAACCATTTCAGCAATTTGTTGAATAGGTATAGGACAATAGATGCAGAAAATTATTGGGCTTTAAAAATTTACTTAAATGTATCTTTGTTTAAGTTTTAAATCTAAAAATTTTTTTTTTTTATCTATCTTTTTTTATAATTTAATAGAATACATGTAAATAAATGTTATAAAAAATCTTGTTTTATAGGCAAAGCCATCTGAAGCTTCAAATCCAAAGGACGATGGTGTTTTTAAGGCCCCTGCTCCACCTCCTAAAGTGATAAAAACTGTGACTATTCCCACCCAGCCCTATCAGGACATAGTGACTACACTGAAATGCCGAAAGGAGCACAAGGAAGTGAGTATTTCCCTTTGTTTTTGTTTTTTCTAGTTGCAAACACGGGGGTGGGGTTGAGCGATTGGACGCAGCGAATCGATTAGAAATGTGTCCATTCGCGGCCAATAGCTCTAGTGGAGACAAGCCCTAAGTTAGGAGAGATGGGTCATTACTCTCCCTCCTAACTTATAGGAGGACTAAAGTGATGTCACTTCCGTTATTTGGAGTTTGAAAGTGACACTCCATACTGGCACTTCTGTGTTCCATATACCGTAAGTCAGTGATTCCCCACCCCCCCTGGGTAGGGGGGGGGGGGGCGCGCGAAGGTATTCCAGGGGGCCGTCCGCTCTCATTCTTAACATGTATTTCAATGGGGAGGGGGGCCCGATAATGTTCCTTAATAGAAAGGGGGGGCCCTGCAAGGAAAGTTTGAGAACCACTGCCGTAAGTGAAAAAATTGGTCAGTTTGGCTGTAATCTGTATAACCCAGTTGTTCATTTAATGATGATAAAGCTTGAAGTGTACTTTGTTTTTTCCTCTTCCTAGCTGTACACTGTTGTTCAACATGTTAAGCACTTCAATGATGTGGTGGAGTTTGGAGAGAATCAAGAGTTTACTGATGATATTGAGTATTTACTAAGTGGGCTTAAAAGTACCCAGCCCATTAACACACGGTGCCTTAGGTAAGTGTTATATCCTGTACTCTCATTAGATTGGACAATGTACCATTCATTAGAAGCGGTGGACACAAGTCGTTTTAATGGTTTTTAAGACTTTTATTTACAGGATAAGGCTATGTTTCCACACATAGCTCAGCTGCAGGGTGAACACTATTTTAATCAAATGGGAAGATTGCAGGCAGATGATCACATGCGATTGCTCATGCCATCGGTCGAGATTGACCAGACGATTTTCATCTGCGTTTTTTTTTTATATCGCCTCTATTAAAAAAATTGAGAATGAATGGACGCGATTACTCTATCGTGTCGACAGGCGATCAAAAATTGCGTCCATTCATGTCTATGGGCGCTATCAGAAAAAAATTTGATCAGAACGCGGGTGTGCATGAGCGTGGCCATCAGTTGAGTGGGGACAAGCCGGCGGTGTGTGGGGAGAAAAGCGACACAGCCTCCATTAACATGGAGGTCTATTGCGCCGCCCCCTTCGACGTCACCGATGACGCCGAAGACACGGGGCCGGAAAGTGTGTAGAAATGCTGCAGGCACTTAAAGCGGACCTACCACCTCTGTTGCAGGTAAAAGGAAGTAGATGCAAAAGTGCTCACAATAGGGCAGATTGGAGGTTAAAAAAAATGAACACTTGCCTGGTAAAAATTAAAAAAAATGCGGCGCCCCTCCTGTGACATTGTGGCACCCTTCTGCCGCAAGGGGACTTCTGAACATCTATCTGTCTGTATGGAGATAAATATAGATATAAACTGCACAGGTCACAGAGCCACATACAAAGCAGTGTCCCATATAGTAAATGTAAATCCATGCGGATTACAACCCAGCATTCAAACACATCCAACAAAAGTAACTCTGTACAGATGCACCATAACTTGAAGACCACCTAACGTCTACGTTTATAAAATCTGGGACCCATTCCCTCCAGAGGAGGCCAATAATGGCCAAAACGTGTCAAGGGAAACCAACATATGGGGACTATTCGTGGAAAGTCCTCTACCAATGTTTTAGGATGGACAATCTATATGTATATGACTTCTGATATTACCTGTGTTGAAGTTGTGTTTAGGCCATCTTTGATGGTTAACGGTTTGGAGATTTTGTGAGGTTGTTTAACTCTCATTCCTACCCATTATAGTCCTTTAATGGACTTTAAATTGTCCTAACAATACTTTATTTCCACGTTAAAATCCCCTGGGGCTAGCCCACCACACTAGATTCTGCTTTAGGGTAGTTAAGCTATACAGCCTGGCCCATCATCTCCTCAGGCCTGTAGACCTAATCACAAGGTCATTGATGGGGTTAATTTTCAGCACGAAAATAGAAGTGCATGCCTGGGTAGATTTAGACTGCCGCTACTTTCCTGCTGGTGGATTATTATTAGAGAGCTCGCTTGACTGAAAATTGTTTCACCAGACAGGAAGTGAGTCGAAAAATCCACAACGAAAATGCAGATAAAGCTGTTATTATTGGGAAAGGACAAACCTACGGTCCTAGCTTCTTTTCTCTGTGTGTTTTCACTTCTTTTATTTGTACACTGATGAGTCCCAGTATAATGTTAAATGACATATTTTTCTTTTCGCTTTCTCTAAAGTGTAATAAGCTTGGCAACAAAGTGCGCAATGCCAAGTTTTCGAATGCACCTGAGAGCACACGGAATGGTAGCCATGGTCTTTAAAACACTGGATGACAGTCAGCACCACACGGTACGTTTATTTATTTTTACCTTTCCGCTATGTTGGGACAACTAAAAGTCCCGTATTTATTATGCAATGTGATTACAAAATATTGTTCTAGGTTCACTGCCAGCTCTTATGAAAATGGAATTGAACCCATAGTTCAATGCAACTACTTTTGGGGCATCTGAAAAAAAAGTGGGATACAGTACAGGCCATATCACACTACACACGCTGCAGCTGAAGTGCCAGTTACAGACGTGGTAGCTTCTGTTGCTGGCAATAACCTTGAGTTTTGCACTGCACCTGCGTCTTCCATGCAAGTGTATAAGAGATGTAAGCTATGCGTTTTTAAAAATGCATGCAGCAAGGTGTTTACAGTAATGAACGACATTTGCGTTACTGTTAATGCAGACAAAGGACTGATGTGAAATGGCCCCATGATGTGTAAAAAAAAAAAAAATAAGCAGTTCCTTTGGCTGGGACTGCATAGTGAAATGTGATCTACTCATAGGATTAAGCAGGGTACAGACGGCTCGATATTTGAGCCATCCGATGTTCCCTACAGGAACGTGATGATGTCATGACACTGCTGTCAGATATCGGCTGGATGGGGAGCGGTTGCTTTGCCGGGAGACCAGCGGCCTCTAGGCAAAGCAATGGAGATCGCCGTATTTACGGTCATGTCCGATATAGCAGTTTTACCACTCGAAAGCAACGATGGCCACATATTATATGGGCCAGATAGATAGCCGTGAGCGTGTACGGGGCTCGAAGTTGCCATCGATCAGGCCCATATCTGCAGGTCTGTACCCTGCTTTAGACCTCTACAGTCGACTAGGCCTATGCTATTTGGATCAAAATCATCAATGTGTGTGTCTGGTCTCTACAATGAATTTGCTGCTTATTCATAGAGGGTGCTCTCTGCATCCTACCAGGTAGCCGGCTTTTCCTGTGCTTAGAAGTAAACACTTCTAAGCACAGGAACAACTTTGCATGCTGTTCATGTGTTAAGTGCTGTAAATGTATTTAATTGATTTAAAAGAAGACATCCTGAAAGCTTTCATTTCAAATGACTTCAGTTGGCCAAAGAAGGGGATCACTTCAATTTCAAATTCGCTAGTTGATTTAGAGAAATTTTTTTGTATAGTAGAGTTTTAATAAAGTTTCACAACATAGTACAAGTGCGTATAATAGAAAACAAGAGCATTACGCAATAATAGTATTCAAATTACAGGTTTATCTATACACGGTGTACAGTAATGTCTCTTGAAGCCGTTCAGAGCTATGTTGTCCGACCGTAGCAGTAGCATTAATCTGCATTTCCAGGGAAAAAAAACAGAACAGAAGGAGATAATAGAAACCATTAACAGACAAACAAAACATTAAGAAATAACTGTATGGGTAGATTTAAGGTGGGTTTACACGTCAAGATTTTTTCGTCCGACAGATGGACGATGAACGATTT
>CM070037.1:24051240-24067015 GCA_036250615.1 Ptychadena robeensis
CCATCCACCCTGAGCAGGGAATGGGTCATGTAAGTAACTGGGGGAGGCACAAGATGTGGCATTGGTCTGCAGGAACCCCCAGTGTGTTTAAACCCTCCTCTTTACCGTTTTGCAACCGCTCACTCCCTCCCGCTTTCCTACTGACCCTCTACACAAAGGCTAAAGCTGGCCATACACCTATAGATCTGTCAGATATCCTTTAGATCTACGAACAACTATGTAGTATAGTGTCCCCTGCAATTGTACACAGGTAGACTTAATTATTTAGAAAGTCCCTCATATTACATGCTTTTGGTAAAACGATAGCTCTAAAGGAAATCTGACAGCGTAATCAAAAGATGTATGAGGGGCCCTTAACCTGTACTCCTCCAGGGATGCTGTGCTGGCTTCCCCAGGAACAGAGTGAGAAGCCTGACTTCTGCCCCCACTGTTGCTGAAAAGCCGCAGTTCACCCAAAACCAGGCTTCAGCTGTTCCCTTACTCCAGAGCTAGAACTGCTTGATGTCCTACTAGCGGGGAAGGTGGGATGTTGGGAGAGTGCTGCTGTTTAACCCCCCTGGCAGTCTGATTCTGGTTTTCTGTACCAAAAGCTGTATGAAAAATGTTACCACCCTGAGCATCCACTGACTTCCAGATTTCTGTACCAAAAATGTTGTCCAAGTCTTATTTCAACCAACTGAGTTATTTGAGTTCGACACTCTTGATCTAGAATATTGTAACCAACTATGGAGCGATGTGGATACTCTCCGGCTGGTTTCCTCCATGTGTTCTGGGACTGTCCTCCATATAGTGGGCTTCTGGGCGGAGGTGGTGGCATTCATGGCGGAACTTACTATGGTGCCGTTGACGCCTTCGGTGGGTCTCTGCCTGTTGAGTCTGGTGGAACCAGTGGTTCCCTCGGTGGTGGCCCGCACATTTCTGTCAATATCACTGTATTATGCCAGGAAATTAATTGTCCTGCAGTGGAAGCGCAAGGATGCGCCGACTTTGCAGGCATGGAAGGCGCTCATTAATGCTTCTCTTCATTTTTATCAGGCTACATATGCCAGTAGGGGTTGTCCTGACAAGTTTGATAGGGTGTGGGGGGCTTGGGTGTCTGCTTCATCCTCCGTCTGAGATGTTGGGGCCCGTTCTTTGCCTGTTGCCGTGGATCGTTTGTGTGGGAGGTGGGTAGTCTCCAGAGGTGTATGTCTGCAGGTGTGTTTGTGTATGAATGTGGAGTGTTGCGCGGTCAGTAGATATGTAGGAGATTCCTGCTACGATGTCTTGATCTTGTTCCACAGGGATGGTATCCTTTATTTTGTCTTACTGTGCTCCTTCCCCCTGTGCTCCTCCTATGGACTTCAGGCATTCTCTGACTACTGCGACACCCTTGGGTGCTGTATGACTGTATCTGTAAAGCTGTACTGTCGGTTTTTGTTGTTTACACTGAAAAATTCAATAAAAAGTTTATTCAAAAAATTATGGAGCGAAAAATACAGTATTCAATAATTCTGCTTGTTGAAATTTTTTTTTTTTTTTTTTTTTTTTTTTTTAAGTAAAACATTTTAGGGCAGTTTGCCTCGATATAAATTAGTCGTTCAGGGAAGTTTTTGGGGTTTTGTGTATGTGTTTTTGTTCTTGTTGAGGGGGAATTTTACTAATTTGCTACAATGCTGTTGTTGGGAATGTGCACTGGTATCATCTGTTAATGTTACTGGAGGAGCCCAGTGTTGTGAAGGTTTGGTTATGTCTGCCATAGGTTGGTCATCTGTCACTGTGTAATTAGACTGTTGGGTGATGTCCTGGATATCATTACCCAGCAGTGGAGCTGCTTGTGACTCCAAATAGCTGCGGAGTCCAGTGTGTCAGGAGCTTCAGACCAAGTAGGAGACCTCGGGGCTCTGAGAGTTGACAGGGGGCACACAAGGAGTGTGGGGCCCAGACCTGTGGGTACTGGGAAGCTGAACCCAGGACAAACAATTATGTTGGACGTTTAAAGGTGCGCAGCCAATTCCCGCCATCATGCAGGATCAATCTGCCGGCAGATGGTAGAAGAAACTAAATGTCTATGGCCAGCTAAAATGCACACTGAGAACAGACCGTTACAATGGTCGCACACACCTTGTGATGGAAGTTGGGTCTACCTTTGTGTGCCAGGGATAGAATAATCTTGGGGCGTCATTTACAATTTTATTCTTACAGATGCTAACAATTTCTAGTGAGAAACCCTGATTGGAAATCTCTTTGGAACTTGTGATGCGGAATGTTTCTGTGGATGGTTTCCAGGAATGGCTCGGGTGTACATCATGGACTCTTATGACACAATCGCTCTGTAGGATACTGATCTGGCAGCACATAATGAGCAGTGCTTGTGGGTGAGGCTCTAACCCCAATGTGTACAGTGTGTATCAGCCAGGATGAGCAAAGCTTTCTCCGTCCTTACACGCTCAGTTTTCTTTCAGCTGCTTGTGCATTGTATTTTTGGATAGAGGATGATATACAAGCCGTTCAAGGTTCCCGGCAGCATGGCAAAGACGTCATCGCGCTGCTCCCTGACATCGAAGGAGCTAAAGGCGCAGCACTGCTGTGTCTCCAGCTCTGACGATGCTTTGCATGGAGACCCATTGCAAAGCAATGGACATCGACCATGGTTTACGGTCATTTCTGATCTCCCTGTTTTCGAGCGGAATTGATTGATCCATCTTGTGGACGTTTTACATGTGTACGGAGGCCGGAAGTGATGTGGATGGGGAAAGGAAAGAATATTTCCCATCCACTAACACAGGGCAAAAAAAAAAAGCCCTAAATCAGCACAGCGCGTTTTTGGTGCGGCAGAACACCCGGCTTGGCGTTTTTTAAAAACGCGCCTAAACGCGCCAATGTAGACAGTCCAATGCAGATATCTGCATGGGATGCGTTTTTTGCAGCGTTTGCAGCTCCAAAAAAACGTGGTGTAGACTTACCCTTAAATACATATCATAAATATAGTTAAAAATCAAGTTGAAATGTTAGAGTTGAACTTTCCACTTAAATTTGAATTTAATTTATGCAAAACCTGCACATGCTTGAGCAATACTTTCATTTTATAGTGTTCCCCAACCCTTCTCTATATCTCTAGCAATCGTGGTGATGATACAGTAGTTAGCTGCCTTGCAATTAACTCACAATTTCAGAAAGTCAAAAATATTACTTACACCAGACGAGCATATAATATATATAATATTCTCTACAAAAAGCTCTACATAACCAGGAGAGGGGTGATATGGAATATTCTAGATCAGAGGTGTGAATAGCAAATACTCGGGGCAAAATAGAAGACTTGGACAATGTTGATATTTATTGAAAAAAAATTCTACTGTTGTGGTAGTTTTTCAATCTCATCAAATACAAGAACACAGCAACTCTATGGAGATCGGTAAGAAGTGGTCCTGGTCCATCAATAAACTGATTGCTGGCATTCTTGTTTCAATTGATTTTGTGTTTTGTTTAATTACCAATTCATTTTCACATAATTGTGTGTTTAAAACTTTATTATAGCCAGAATGACTACTAGACCCTTGTGTGGAAATATTTCAGTAAGTTATAGGCCTACAACACAAAATAAAATTATTGCAAAAACCTATAATACACATTTGGTACAGAAATCTGTATCTCTGTGTACTGCACTTTTGGCGCTGAAAACCGGAACTGGCGGACAGTCCCCTTATCCCACACCTAATAACGGGGTGGAAGATGCTCTCGCTACTTTTGGGATATTGGCACTTTGTCTTGTACAACATTAAATGTTTTTTTAATATTGGCATTCTCCTACCTAAGTAACCGTGTGTAGACCTTGCCATTTCTTTATGTTCTAAGCACTGGATTTTGATGGAAGTGGAGAAAATTCCATGTCCTCTATATTTGAGAGTAATGGGGTAATTTAAAAGGCAAATTGGGCTTAATGGAATAACATAGCTGCTCATAGCAGTACTGGCCACAGTATAATTTATTTACTATAAAGTGGAAGGATTCATACTTGTGCTTTAATCAAATCTTCTGGACTTTAACATGTTTTTTTTTTCCCTTCAATCTACAGACTGGTCATTTAGCAATGGAGACATTACTTTCGCTCACATCCAAACGAGCAGGAGATTGGTTTAAAGAAGAGCTAAGGCTTTTAGGTGGTCTGGACCATATAGTAGACAAAGGTATGTTTGAAACCCTAATTTGGGTCAATCCTTCCTACAACCCCCACCATCATTTGAGTATTACAAGTTTGCTGGCATTGAATAATAGTTCAAGTATATATTCTTCATGGTGTATGGTGAGAGCTCTGCATGTATCGCCATGCAGCAAAGCATAAACAGTTGCAAGAAAAAGTATGTGAACGTGTAGTCATAAAAAGTGCTCTGATCTTCATCATTACACCAATAGAAAAACCAGTGTCTGCTTAAAAAAATACTACACAAACATATATGTTTTCATTAAACATAACCTGTAAATATTCACAGTGGAAAAAGTATGTGAACATTTGGACTTAATAACTGGTTGACCCTCCTTTGGCAGCAATACAAAAGTTTCCTGTAGTTGCAGATTAGACCTGCACAATGATCTGGAGTAATTTTGGACCACTCCTCTTCACAAAACAGTGTAGCAATATTCTTGGGATGTCTGGTGTGAATCTCTCTCTTAAGGTTATAGCACAGCAATGGCTTCCTCCGTGGGGTCCCCCATGTACTCCATTCTTGTTTAATGTTTTCCTTATTGTAGATGTGTCAACAGAAATGTAAGCATGTGCCAGAGATTTCTGTAAGTCTTTAGCTGACACTCTGATTCTTCTTTACCTCATTAAGCATTCTGCGCTGTGCTCTTGCAGTCATCTTTACAGGACGACCTTGCCTAGGGAGAGTAGCAACAGTGCTAAACTTTCTCCATTTGTAGACGGTCTGTCTAACCATGGACGCATGAGCATCAAGGCTTTTGAAGATACCTCTGTAACCCTTTCCAGCTTCATGCAAGTAAACAATTCTTGATTATAGGTCTTCTCAGAACTCTTTTCTGCGAGGCATGGTTTGTATCAGGCAGCGCTTCTTGAAACCCAAAACGGGGTGTGTGTGTGTGTTTTAAAGGGCAGTACAGCTTTTAGCAAGACATCCAATATCATCACACTGGTTGGACTTAAGGTTGGCTCACTCCTGGCATTAATAAGCTCTTGGAGAAGTAATTAGGCTAGGGGTTCACATACTTTTTCCACCCTGTACTATGTTATGGTAAATAAAAACATATAATGTTTGTGTAGTATTATTTTAAGCAGACTATGTTTTTTTTTATTGGTGTGACTTAGATGATCAGAACACATTTTATGACCAATTCATGTAAAACTCCACATAATCTCAAAGGGTTCACATACTTTTTGCAACTGTATTATAACAATGTTCGGTTATGACTTGATGGTTATGTGTAAAGCCCCTCATAGATGAGTTGATGCCCTTGCAGTCGAGGAGCCCTCAAGCCCAGCACAATGACGTAAATTGCACTGCGCTTGAGCTTCCACGATTGAATGGGGAAACGACTAGCAGCACTTCTGCACCATCGACCCCCGTTCGATACTTTGAGTGGGGACCCTCGGCCCCTATCCATAATAACGTAAATCAAACAAGGTTTACCAACATGTTGGTTCCCTGTTCAATAGAGCTGCTTCAAACCGGAACAATGCTAGAAGTAACCGGTGCCTGCTCAATTTTTGTAGCGGTTCCAGCACAATCAATCAACACGAACGTGCATGATTGTGCTCAAATCGATACAACATTGTGCCATGTATGCCTAGCTTTAGTGTCCTAACAATGTACTGACTTGGGAAGTTTCCATAAATAAGCCTGATGGTTTTCTGTTTTGTTGATCTGATAATGGTAAACTAAGTTGAAAGTTACCGTTTGCTGATTTTCTTTTTACTTGTGTATAATGGAAATGTTGAAGAAACTCAATGTGAAGACTTTTCAATGTGGCATAAGGGATAAGCATGTGTTTATACACTTGTGTATTTTGTCAACCCCTATAAATGTAGAATTTCTTTTGTCTTTAGTGAAAGAATGTGCAAATCATCTTGGCAATGAGGAAAGTGAGGAGAAATTAGTTGCATTCTTATGGGGAGCCGAGCGATGTTTGAGGGTCCTGGAGAGTGTGAGTATCAGTGATCTAAAATCTGCCAGAGACGACTGGTGAGAGAGGCTGGTTCTCCGGTGCCAACTTGTTTCGCTGCCAGAAACGGCATCCGTTTTTTAAACAAAAACTTTTTTCTATGTAATTGCTGTTCTTTGCAGTGAAAGCTGGCTTGGAAAATGCCGTCCTTTTTGACTCGTTTTCTATTTCATTAAGGGGTTTGCTCTACAATACTCATTTTAGTTTTAAGAAATTGGTCCTGCTATTCCCTGTTGCTTTCCCTAGTCTGGCATGGCTCCAGCATACCTCCTGGTCTTACATTGATGTTCGCTAGTGCAAATGTACCCTATTGGTGCTATTGCCGGTATCTGGTATGGTAGTACGAGGAAGTCTTGATTGATGGTTCCTACCACAAAATGGGAAATTTATATATGGATTTCTACCATCTTGCCACTCTACCTGTAATGTGCTATCACTCTTTTTATCTTTTCTTAAACATAAGTGCCACTCCCGGCATAGGATTTGTTTTTAGGTCAGGGCTGGGCAAACTTTTTGATTTGTGGGCCACAATAGGGTTGTAAATGGGACATAGTGGGCGTAACAAGTGGCATCCGATTTTTGCTGCTAACTGTTGTGCATGCACGGTTGACTGCAAAATCGGCCACGGATCGCGGGTGCCCACATGGGACGACAGATCCCTGTTGCTCCTAAGCTCAGTCGGCCAGAGAACGGACATGTCCGTAAATCTCTGGCCGATGCCATTAGCTTTAATGGGGACCTGCGTCCCCGTTCAAACTAACGTTCCGCACACAAAGGGTGTCCGCCGCTACTCTAAGCAATGGAGAGCAGCGTTGCTCTCCACAGCTCATTCGTCGGTCCCCACTGGATACCTGTATGGGGACTTTAAGAGCCTGTAATGGCCACCCGGCATTGGTCATAACATCGTAATCTGCCTAGGAGGATAAACAAAGAAAATAATTAGAAATAAATGATGTAATAAAAATCACTCTATATATTTTACAAAAATAAATCTTTTATTAAACGAAATGGGCCTAATAGCACTAAAATAAGCTCACCTGCTGTATTTCGGTCATAAGGCTCTCCTTGGTGACAAGATGCTCTGGCTCCCCTCTGCCAATTCTCTGCTCCTTAAATGGAATGAGCAGATCGTCTTTTTCACCCAGGTGACAACTGGCTGCATTAAAAAAGAAAATGGGCCACATATGGCCCTCAGGATTGCCAGTGGGCAACTTGCCTGCGCCTGCTTAAAGTAGATAAAATTTTTCATGGCCAGCATCCTCTGGTTCCAAATGTAAAAATGATCGTGAACGGAGGTTATATTATAGAATGCCTTTGAGAATAAGTAAAAGAGAATTTTCAAGTGGGCACACAATAAAAGACAATAAAATTATGGTAATTTAAGAACAGGGGAAGGCAGCGGATGACGCATCTATTGATTATCAATGGAGGCGCCATAATGACGTAAGACCAACTGACGTTCGTTATCAGTCAACCCATTTAGAGGGGCCAGGTTATCTGATGCGCGGCCGATATTGTGGCAGAGAGGAAAAGGGGGGCAATGCATAGTGGAGCCATAGTCCAACTAGTGCTACATGTTGACAATAAGGGGCAAATGATCTCTTCAATACTTTGAGCCACTCTGTGTCATTTTTAATTGGCTGTGACGTTTATTACAAAACATATTCTTCTTTTCAGGTCACTGTGCATAATCCAGAAAACCAAAGCTACTTGATTGCATATAAAGACTCCCAGCTCATAATGTCATCAGCAAAGTAAGTGTCATACATTTATTAGTATTATTATACATGAAAGGGAACCTGTGCATAAACTCCTCAGTGCAGAGTAATAGGTGCATTTAACTATTGGGTCTGGCTTGTTTATGAGGACTTATATTTGTCTCTTCTGTTCACAGAGCCCTCCGACACTGTGAGGCCTTCATTCAAAGATATAATCGCGCTGAAGATTCCATCATCGTTCCACTAAACGAAACGCTCCCTCACCACAATGCAAGCAGCCACGTGGGAAAAGCAGTTGAGGACTGTATGAGGGCAATCTTTGGGGTCCTGCTCAATTTAACGAATGATAATGGTATGGACATTTGTGGGGTTTCTTTTGTTGTTTTTGTATTCGATCTGGTAGTAATAACTGAACTTGTATTCCACATCTTGTGTAGAAAATTTTTTTATTTAAAGCTGTCCTATCACCTGCTTTTCTACTTTATGTGATCAACATCATGTGCCCATAGGAGGGCATGCGGGAGTAAAATTTTCTTTTTTTAATGGTACCTGGGTGAAAGTTAGGCAATTTCAGAGGCTCAGGGCCCCCATACACCTTTAGATTTCTCTGTCAGATTTCCTTTAGATCTCCTTTTTGTTTTACTAAAACCATTAAGTCTACCAGTGTTCAATCGCAAAGGACCCGGCGCTACATAGTTGTTGGTAGACCTAAAGGATATCTGACAGAAAGAGCTAGGTATATGGCCAGCTTCAGAGTGCAATAGAACTTGGAAAGGTAGGCGTCACTGAAGTTTGCTTTCGCTTGGCAGCCTGACGCTGTGTTAGATCCTCATTGGTGCAGGGAGCGAGACCCAAGGAGTCTCACTCCACTATCTTGGTGGAACCAGTAGCCAGGAAGGTAAGTATGTTTGGGGATCTGTTGTCTTGGATGAAGACTACATAAAGGTAAGTAATGTGCATATTTGGTTTTCTGTTGTACAGAACCAATTAAAAATGTGTGAATGTACCGGGTAGTATGATCTTATTTAGACCTTCTAAATAGGATAAATCCCCAATATAGGGCAAGAATATGCGTATCTGTCTTTAAAGTAGAACTGCAAGTATACAGCTGGATATTCATTAAGCTCTAAAGGGTTAGAGTCCAGACATCGTAGTATCTGGTTAGCTTTCCCTTCTATTCTTCCCTAACTGGGACTTTAATTCAGCACTATAGAATCAAGGTAAGATATATAAAAAAATTTTTTATAGAGGTCAATCATGGAACTCTCCATACATGGAGTTACATTGAAGAGAACATGATCTTGAAAACATATACATACATGTCATTGCAATAATACAAGGTGTCAGCAGTCTAGTTGACATTCAAATGTTTTAGTGAATCTTTGATACATGTGCCCCAACGCGTTTCGCATCAATGAAGGCTTCCTTAGGGAGTCTTATACATTCATCTAATGCGTTGGAGCGCATGTATCAAAGATTCACTAAAACATTTGAATGTCAACTAGACTGCTGTTACCTTGTATTATTGCCATGACATGTATGTATATGTTTTGAAGATCATGTTCTCTTGTTTGTACAATTTTCTATGTCAAGAAACTCCATTTATGGGGAGTTCCATGATTGACCTCTATTAAAGTTTTTTTTTTTATATATCTTACCTTGATTCTATGTTGCTGAATTAAAGCCCCAGTTAGGAAAGAATAGAAGGGAGAGCTAACCAGATACTACGATATCTGGATTCTAACCCTTTAGAGCAGTGGTGCCCAACTGAGTTGATGTGGAGGGCCACAAGTGCGGCCCTCAGCATCACTATAACATTTCCGATCAATACAGACTCATATAAGCATTTTATACTGAAAATAAATTACAGCATGCAGAGCTAGAAGACATTATTCATTTTTTTATTTCAACTTCAAGCTTTAGAGAACACTGCAGTATGGTAATGCACATTTTGTGCCATAAACATCGTTATGTGCCTCATAGACATCATCAAAGCCTTTTCTCAGGTTCTGTTCCGCAATATATATCATCCCCGTTCATTGGTGAAATAGTGGGAGCATAGGAACTCACCTGTCTGCTGATCCCCTGCCAACACTAAAGCAGGAGAGGCGAGGGACTTGCTCAGGTACCATCTGAGTTTACATACTCCTATCATTTAAGTTTATCGCCTCTCCTGCTCTTCCAACTCTAAGAAGATCCTAGACAAGGAACTGTGAGTTTCTTATACAAGTATATACAGCTAGATATTGTTGGTTACTTTTGGTTCACTAGCCCCCTGCAATAGACTAACTTCCTGCCCATTGCAAAGACCGTTATGTTCAATGTCCAGTATGCAAGCTGGCGATAATGCACCGTATTCCTTTTTATCAGGATTCTGCGGCTTTACCCACTTTCCTGGTGACTGGAAATTTAGCCAGTCATTCCATGGACATCTGAAGCAAAGGGACTCTTGTTGTCTTGTCACCTACCTGACCTCACAGGCTGTTCCCCAGTTCCCTAGTGTGCACTGCATGAGGTCATGTGATGGGTCAACAGCTGTCAGATTTTTCATTCATTCTCTCCTGATAGTTAAGCAGTCAGCAACAGGAAAAATGCAAGTAATAAAACAAATCTAAGCCTTTATACCTTATACCCTATATATGCCCTATATATACCTATATAGAATTATAGTGTAAAATTGTACAGTTTATAATGGCTTGGTATTTTTGGCCCAGTGTGCAATTTTGTTTACAAAGCAATCGTTATAGATGAATGTAATTAAAGCGGACCTACCACCAGGAATCTATGTTTTCATGAATGGCACCTGAAGTGCCAATAATAGGGAGGAATGCAGTGAAAAACCCTAAAAACGTACCTGTAATGAGCAATTTAGTAATATAATCAGGCATTCCTGTTCACTTCCTGGTTAATGGAGAAAGCAGGACCCGGCAGCACGTCACAACACGTGATTTTTCAGTGAGCTGCTTTGCCATAGGAAAACACTGAACGCCCCCAGTGGCCACCCGCGATATTGCACCACCATGTGTTGGATTTACACTGAAAAATCATGTGCTGCTGTGACGTTCTGCCGGGTCCTGCTCTCTCCATGAACCAGGAAGTGAACAGGAATGCCTGATTATATTACTAAATTGCTCATTACAAGTACGTTTTTGGGGTTTTTCACTGCATTCCTCCCTATTATTGGCACTTCTAGTGCCGTTAATGAAAACATAGATTCCTGGTGGTAGGTCCGCTTTAAGTATAGGCGATGTCCTCAGTACCTTCAGTCAAGCTGCAAGCTTTAATGCATGCATGGTGCTGTCATATTGGAATGTTGGGGGTGTATTTATGTACCACGGTGAAGATATAATGTGCAGTGATTTAAAAGCAGAACTGTAAAGTTGTTTTTTTGGACAATTGGAACCAAGTGTAGAGTTTTGCAGAGAGGAGCAGCAGATAAGGAATCAATTTCTTTCTAAAGGCCTGTGCATATGCTCCATAGTACAATCCGATAAAAACCAGATACTTGAAAGATCGACTGAAATGTTTTAGTTTTTTATTCCATTTACATCACTTTTGGTCTATGGTTTCAGGTCATAAGGGGTCCATCATCAAGCTATTTTATAGATTAAACAGTGTATGGCCACCTTAATCCTTAAGGGCTTGTTCACACTAGTTGAGGTATAGTTCCCCAACGCAGGGCAGCTAGGGTCAATGGAAAGTACACTGGTTTCCATAAGAATCCTGTGTACCTTTCACACTAGACCTGTGCTTGTTTTTCCAGTAACGTGCAACATTTTTCCAAGCGCAAAGACAGGTGCATTCTTTTTGCTGGTAACGGATGTGGTTAGCGGTCGCATTATGAGTGTGGTCATACTGTTAAAGGATCATGTCACAGAGATAATTTACATATGTAAAGCCCCCCATACACCTTAAGATCGATCCATACAATCTCCATCAGATCTACCAACAACATATTGTGTACTGGTATTAGTGTGAAATAGCCCTCAAACGTTACTTGAAATACGATTTTTACAACTTTATTTGGTGTTCACACCAATCATGCAGAGACATGTAGCATATGTTCACACTCCACTCATATAGAAACTTTCATCACAAAGACACACGCACCCTACTTACTGTCTGCAGCAAGTTCCTCCATGGTTGGCTTGCTGCTCCATCGGCCACCTAGCTGCCTCCCCCCGGGATACCTTTGGCCCCCTAGTTTGGGAACCATTGCAATATGTAAAGGAAATGTAATATAACTGATCTGTCTTTTTCTTTCTTCCTCAGAGTGGGGAAGTACGAAGACGGGTGAACAGGACAATCTGATCAGCACTGCACTTAACTGTGTTCTTCAAGTTCCAAAGTTCCTACCTCAAGAACAGAGATTTGATATTCGAGTTTTGGTAATTTTGTCTTTGTCAAAAAGTTTTTTCGCAATATTAACAAAAGTGTTTGAATGGCCGTCTTCGCTGTGTTAGTTAATGTATTCATACAAAGTACTTAAGCTTGGCAGAAAAAAAAAAAAACCCTTAATGTGTTTGATATGATCCAGTGATTGTATGTGCTATGTTCCTTTCAGGGGTTGGGTCTGCTGATTAACTTAGTGGAATATAGTGCAAGAAACCGGCATTGCCTTGTAAACATGCAAACCATACAATCATACGATTCCTTTTGTGAGGATGGAACCGTGCAGGAGCCGAGCACCAACGGGCAAATTGGTGCGGTCCAAGCTTTGGTACAGGTAAGCTGAATGTATACTCTGTTCCCCAACCTATTAGATTGTAAGCCCGTCTAGGCAGGGACCTTTACTCCTGTGTCATAACCTGTTCCTGTGTGTACTATATTGGGTTGTATCACCACTCTAATATATTGTACAGTTCTACGTAATATGTTGGCGCTATATCAATACATTATTGATAATAATAATATTGGTTGTAGTGGAAGTCTAAGCCAACTTCCTTACATGAAGGGTTAAGCATCCATTTTAGCTATATTTCCAGCAGTACATGCTGCTTTTTTTTTTGCCCAATTCCCAGTTCAGTCATCATGAAATAAAGTGACTTCTCCTTCCTCCATCTTTCACTTTAACCAAGTTACGTCTATACCCAGAATTACTGTGTATTTTCTATGTATATTGGGGCTAATGGGTTGAAATGGGTTGATAATTCTTTGTTGCTCCATAGCAGGATTGTCAGGGAGATTATGCAGTGAACACTGAATGACACATGAATAAAATAAAGTGTGGTTTATTAGCCTTAGGCTATGTTCCCACATGTGTGGCTGCCCGCGGCGCCATTGAATGGCAGCTCTCAAAAACCTGAGTTGTGGTTTTTAGCCACGGCCATTTAAGTCTATGGCTGCAGTCAGGGGTGATCGGCCGATGCCAGCTGCGCCCCGCGATCAAAAAACGCGGTGAGCCAAGTTTTTGGGTCACGTCTTGGCCACTCCCAATCGCGGCTGGGGAAGAGCCCCATTGAATAACATGGGTGGGATTAGAATCGAATGTGGGGACATACGCTTGGGGCAAAAGCTCATAAGGCTAGCACAGGGTAAGTTTGCTGACCTTGAAAATTCGCCCCGGGATACTGGCCCATCCTCAGCGATGGAGACCTGCTGTTCTTTTCTGGGTCCGCCTCTTTGGCATCATCAAGTATAGGGGGCTGCACCATGAAATGTTATGGAAGCTGCACTGTTTTTTTTTTTTTTTGTTTTTTTTTCCAAATTCAAGGATTTGACCTGTCCCAAACCATGGTTAGGAGGACTCCTAACCTGGCACATCTGCAGCGCTGGTTGCAGTGCTAATTTACCTGATAAAGTGAATTATTGAAATCTTCATTGTCTGATATTGTGAGTTATTCACAAAGCATCTGAACATGTTGTTATATTCAGGATTTCTACCAGACTCCCGTATGGACATACTTTGGGAGTTAGAGGCATACAATGTAAAAAACGTTTTTTTCCATTAAAGTCTATGTTGCGCTTTTGGTACAGAAATCTGTACCTCAGTGTGCTAGGGAGGTTAATGTGATCTGGAACTGAAAAGGGCAGTGGCATATTATAATATCTGCAATCAGTGTTTGGGGTACCACCTAACAGTGTCAAAAGCATTGATAGAAAAATTCTAATGTTGGGTTCTCTGCTGCATGGCGGTATACAGAGATTTGTGTTAGAATGAGTCACTCTTCATGAACCAAGCAATAAAAGGACGATGAAAAAAGCTCCCTGCTTTTAGTTTTACTATATTAAGTACAGAAAGTTTTGAGCATAAGTGATCCCCTTTATTGCCTAACTGAAGTTATTAACCACCTGGGCGTTGCGCATGTGGTGCACTTTTTTCAAAATCCACCGCCCCCTTCGTCGTAATATGTTAATTAATTGAGGCGGGCACTGAAGCATCGGCGCTATGCCAAAGGAATTTGGCGGACAGGAGAAGACAAATAATTTGTCTTTGTTCAGATTATAGAGAAGATATGTAGGTATGTTATATATATTATTTTGTTTATGGGTATGTGTGATCTGTGCTGTACATTCTGACTCATCGATATAATGAGATATTGGAAATCCAAAAATATCTTTTTTTTTTTTTTTTTTTCTTTTTCTAGCTTTTCCTTGAGCGAGAGCAGGCGGCTCTATTAGCGGAAAGTAAGACCGATGAGTTGATTAAAGAAGTTCCCGCTGCACAACAAGACAAGAGTGGGGAATGGCAAGAGACCGGGGGCGAGATCCAGTGGGTTTCAACTGAGAAGAGTCCAAACTCTGAAGAGCCACCAAAGAAGGAAGAGGAAGAAGAAGAACTTGACCTCAATAAAGGTTTGTTCTTTTATAAAATCTGCTGAGATGTAGTCTTACATTACTTGGCAAGCAGTATATGTATTTCTGCCTTAATATATATATATAGTTTCATGTATTAGTAATGGGTAACCTCCTTGCTGCTTTTGATCACTGATCAAGGTCTAGATGCAGGTTTATACTATGTGTGTTGTGGTTTTGTTTACCCCTTAGGGCTTGTTTCCATTATACGTCGGGACCCCCACTGCTAAGCGCAGTGCTTGGCGGAGATTCCGACAGAGCATATAGACCTTACCTGCTCGGCGGATGCTGGGTTTACACATCTGCCGATGCAGAGGCTCAACGTACTCGACTACGTTGAGCCTTGCATCGGCAGAGGGGCTCGGCGCAGTGAAGACAGAGCATCCGACGAGCAGATTAGGTGAGGAGATACCATAGTGTAGACCGAGACCTAATAAATAAATATGTAGCATTACAGATCGCGAATGACTGTATGAGCTAACCCATTGTTTCACAAACAAGAGAAAAGAGTGTCGCTGGTCAGCAGCACAGGAGGCTAAGGCTGGCTATACAGGGGTCAATTTATGAACCCTTGGGCGCAGCGTGATGACATCGCCACCCTGCACTCGCGCTTCCTCGATTGAAAGGATCTAGGTGCAGCACTGCTGCACAATCAATCCTGTTCGATGCTTTGGATAGTAACCCTGGTCCCCATCAAAAGTAATTGAAATCGAACAGGATTTAGCAACATGTTCGTTCTCTGTTCAATCAAGGGTTCTTCCAGCTGGAGCAATTCATCCTGCTTAAAGAAAGGGTGAACGCAATTAATTCAAGCACAATCAATCACTGTGAATGAGCACAACGATTGATTGTGCTTGAATCAACCCATGTATGACCACCTTTACGGTGAGAAATAGCTGCTTCAATTTATTTCCATGTAGTATGGAAAGTCCTGTGAATGATCCATGTGTTGTACCAGCCCAGTGAGCCTTAAAAATAGCTGTCTATAGAACTGTTCTGTTGGGGCCCTTTCACACTAGCCTCCGTGCTCTTGGAGTTGTGTTTTTTGCAGACTGCATTTTGCACTTTGCTTGTGTCTTCCATACAAGTGTATGAGAGATGCT
>CM070037.1:24094615-24115246 GCA_036250615.1 Ptychadena robeensis
TCTCCAGCAAGTTTGGTGATGATACCATGTTCAGGGGCTTTGCAATTAACTCGTAATCGTTGAAATGGTCGAATTTTTGAAAAAAAATTCGACCATCTCTAAATATGACCTGAAGGTTTGAGAAGTTCACCCTCCATTAAAGTCAATGAGGGTTCGCCGCAACATGTGAACGGCGGGTATTTGCAGAAGTTTGATTCACCTGTTCGCGAACAGCTGCAGCAAGATGTACGCAGGGCCAACTTATTTATTTCCTGGTTATCTTCAATCCATGCGCTGCTTTATTTTTGTAAAATAACTAGTGCACCGGCTTAATTTTCCCTGTCTGCTTCCCCTCCCCCAGCTCCAATTCCTAGAGTTTGGCTAGTGCTTGCAAAGCTTCCCAAATGTGACACCTGGTATTCACACCAAATCAATCTGTGTATTATCAGACCAGAGAATTGTGTCTTTCATGGTCGGATAGTCCTTCAGGTGCCTTTTGGCAAACTCCAGACGGGCTGCCATGTGCCTTTTACTAAGACATGACTTCACTCTACCTATTAGACTTATGTTACTTATGCTTTCTCAACTATTAAGACTGAAGGAGTTTACAAGTAAAAGAGTACGGCCTTTGACATTTTCATCTCTTGACTCCAGTATAAGTTATTTTATTTTTCTGGACATTTTGGATGCTGAAACATTCGGGTTATACTCAAGTATATATGGTAATTTATAAACAAATATGGTAATATATATATGGTAATTTATAAACAAATGTTCTTATTCAATGTTAGTAAAGTCATTTCTGATATCCTTTTATTGACCTTACACTGTCCCAGCTTGTGCATGCAGATCATTTATGAAGATCACACTACTTCAGGATGACTTTTCTCCCTCATTGATATCTTTCTATATCTCCGCATGGTTAGAAACACCGTGTGAGGGGTCAGTGGTTGGAAGTCACCAGAGATCTCATTTGTGGTCACAGCTGTTCGTGTCTTCTAGAGAAATGAGGCATATCGAGGCATGCGGGTGCACAGAGGTCGATACATGGAGGCATGCACTGTGTGTTGTCTTAATGAACAGAAAAAAATTCCCTCTACAACTTCCCGCCGAAGTTACACTTCATTCCTAGTTCTTGAAAAACCTCCAAAGGAAATATGAATGTTATGTATTTTATTTTAAATGTTAAGTGTTTTTAGTTTTATAGTATAGAGAGGATACTTGCACTATGATTTGTAGTTTAATAGTTGCATATCATTGAAACCCAAAAAAAACCTGAACATTTTTACTTACCTTTGCGCTGTCACAATGGTTCAAAGTTGGTCCAATTTCCCCAAAAATATATACTTACCCATTTTTAATCATGTATAAATTAAGTCTTTTGAGGGTTAATGAACTGCAGTTACGGGTATGGCCACTAGAGGTCGCCAGATATATTGTTTTCAATAAAGGAAATCATAGCTCTGTAGGTTTGTAAAGTAAAAATGATGATGAGACTTGTTTCCATCTCCCAACTGTGTGTGTAAAAAGCTGATCTGTAGCGTTTTCTGGAGAGCAGGGGTGACGAGGGACAATAAGGAATATCTTTTTACAGATTAATATTTTTTATCATTTTGTTTTTATAGATCATCCCAATATTGGGGGATTTGCCAGCGAGGCACATAAAATACATGTGGTGAGATCAGCTACACTTTAATTCTCTCCTGTCTGAGCATGTTTTACAGTGATGGAAGTTTTAAAATCCAATTCCAGACAAAACTTTTTACGTTTTTTTCAAATGGATTAAATTAAGGAGAACTAAGATTTGCAATAGCTTTGTTGTTTTTGAGAAACCTTCTCACTCCCTTACTTTCCTTCCCTGGCATACAACACAGGAAGTCAGAGAAAATCTATTCAAAAGAATCAACAAAAAAGAAAAAGAAAATAAATCATAATAACAAAAAAACCTGTTATATATCCCCCAGCTTCCTGAACCCATCTGTTAGCAAACTTAATTGGTCATGACAGTAGATTGTGAAGACATTTCAATATTTTGCACATTAAGCATCTCAATAAACTCATGCCAAACACTGTGGGACTGTGTTGACCTTGAATATTCTAATTGCAAATATTTTTAGCGAATATCAGTGAATATGGCAGCGAATAGTCACAATTTTGAATGTTCAAGTTGTGGGCGACCGACCGCTGTGCGCGCTCACGCTGAGCACATAAAGGTCGGTCGCCCACAACTACAGGGGAGCCCACCTTGAGGATCCGACCAAAAGAGCCAGCAAGTCGGATCGCACACGGATCCATCCTGCTGGTTCTTTTTGCAGGCCAATCCTGCAGTAGGTAGTTAACTCAGAGGGGGAGTCTCTTCCCCCTCCAAGTTAATTGGCTACAATCTGACAGGAATCGCGTGTGTTGGTGGAGCAACACAGGATTCCTCACAGTTCTGCAGCCGACTCCTCACAGCGTGGTGAGGAGTCTGCTGAAAGCAGGTGCGTTAACGTGATGCATCCCTTTACACCGTGGAAACATAGCCTAAGGGCCCTCAGGGTTATTTGTTATGGGCCCTTCCATGTTATGGGGAAATGCTCGGTTAACACAACTAACTTACAGTCAGGCATACTCACCTATCCCCGGCCAGCCCACGGTGATGTGGAGTATCGGCTGACCCAATTAAAGCCTGAAAAAAAACCATTATCCTCACCTCCCCAGGGTAGAAGGCTCCAGAGAGGAGAAGTGCTAAAGCATGTATTTAGCAGAGTGTGGAAGGCTAGAACATATTGTATATTGATATTCACTAGGAGTAGAGCAACTGCTTTCCCAGGGATCAACTTATGGAGACTTACTTTACACTGACAGCTCACCCTGGAACATGCTTTTTACATATTTACTTGGTGGGCCTCCAGCCGTCACACCGGGTTATATATTTACTGCACTTGCAATTCCATATGAGCATAATGGGTGGCTCCTTCCAAATTGGAATACACACTTTACTGTATCATGCTGTATATTAACTCTTTTTTTCATTCACTTCTTGTCTTTTTTTTATTTCCACAATTTACATCTTAAAATAATGGGTTCGTCTAATGGTCCTACGCCCCTGATCCCAATTGAAATAGGGTAAACAGCTAAAAGGAGAATCATGTAAGACTTATCTTGTTGACCGAAAGGATTGGGAAAAACTTTTAGGCAACAATCACCAATACCAGTTGTATACTTGAAGTATATCTTCTTGTTTTGACAAGTTTTTAGATAGGAATCTGCTTTAGCACAAATTAGCGGGATTAGCTAGGATTCTAGATTAATGGCGGCAGAGACAATCGCCAGCTATCTCCATCTGTTTATAGCAGTCCACCTTCAGCTGTACATGGTGCATCATTTATTGCGTTACATGTATGTTCGGTTTCATTGAGGCCTCTTCAGCTCTCACAAATTCTTTTGCACCGAGGCAGTAAAATAACCAGCCTTAATATGTTGTTAAACACGAATGAACTAAGACAGCAGGGCACCAATGGGGCCAATTATACACAGCTATTGACACTTAGCACTGTTGGCAGTACGAGGAGTGAGCAGTTAATCAGGCGTGTGTATGGATACGAGGCATCCTTCGAGTCACTGGGCTAGTACTAAAGGCTGTCCCAGTTGGCTTGTGCTTCTATTAAAAATAATGTTCAAGCAATTAAGTCTATTTTTTTTTTTTCAACTTGTTTTCTTTTTCTACAAGCGGACTTTGTGTCTATGTTATAGTCCCTTAACCTCACACATGTTCCCTTCTTTCCCTATGATCACAAGGGAGGTAATGCAAGTTAACATGCACGACTTTCCAGCACTCCAGGGGGTTACATAACAAGCAGAAATATGTTCTTCCGCTGTGGTAAAACAATTGTAGCAGTAATATCATTACTTGCCACCTGACAGTCAATATTTCTTTATGTTCTGTTCTCGTTTCATGCAAGTGCTGGATTATTACAGTGGTAGTAGTGTTAGAGATAGGCTCATTTTTCTGTGTTAGGTCCTAGTCTTTTTTAACCATTTAATCCAACATAAATGTATGTATCTTAATTCAATTAGATCTTGAAAAATAAATTGTCAAATGACATCACTTATGTTACCATATTAAAGTGGACCTACCACCACCTCAGCTCAGCTGATACTGCAGAGATCCCTGACTAAAAAAATATATAACAAAACTGTTTCTGACAGCAGGAGGGGTGCCTTTTTAGAGACAGCCCCTCCCACTGTGTTACGTCTCGCCTATGCAGGACGTAGCAAGCTGCAGGGGTTACTGGGAATTCTCTCCCACAAGCCCCTGCATGCGAGTCTCAGATGTGACGTCAGCGTGGTTTTTTAAAAGTGTCCTCACTGTCTCCCTCACTGTCCTCTGTGTCAGCTTCCTGCATGGTAGATTCTGCTGCAGATGGACCTCCCTGTTCTTGATTGATCCTCTAACTGTCCCCATCTACAGGTTACCAGCTGTAACCTGTAACTCTCACAGCACAACACTGTTTGAACCCCCAGAGCTCATACCTCAGTAGTGCAACTATTCTCTTGTCAGATTTTACCCTTACATATGCCTACTCTGACTTTCATCCCCTAGATCTCCAACACCCTTAGAACTCCAATTTTTTTTTGGATTTGTAATTTACATTCCTAATTTGATATCCCTAACTGCAAACGTTTATAGTTATAAATGTTTCCCTGTGGTTATCCAAGTAAAATAAATTGCATACATTTAACAAAAACTTAAAGAAATTTAAAATAATTTAACTTTTACAGTGCATAGTAGTGTATACATGATAAAGTGACATTGTTTGTACAGCTATTTATTGTGTTGAAATTTTAATCTCAACTCAATCTGCAATATCGACTTCAGCCAGCAGATGTCACTAGGGAGCACTTGCAGTCCAAGCACAACACAAGCATGGCTTGTGGAGATCGGGGAGATTTGTGTGAAGGAAGCCATACTTGTGTTGAGCTTTGTCCTCCCTAGAGGGTGGAGGAGGGGGAAAGCTTGCATCTCTCCCCCTCTCTGTGTAGTACGCAATTAGTAAGGAATAATAAAAAGATATGTATGGCTCATTTTTAGTCCATTTTGTGTACCAGCCCTGACAACTGATACATCATTTTCGCCCTTCTTGAATATGTTGTCTAATGAACAGATATATCACTAAAGAATCAGTCCTTTTTTCCCCCATTTATCTTTTGACCTCGCACATATGAGCTTCATCAAGAACTCCACGTCCGCCAACATTTCTGAAATGGTTTCGGTAAGAATTAGGCAGCTTGTCGAAGTCTTTGAAGCGATCTCCAGATTGGGGAGGTTAAACATAGATCCTAATGGGGGTGCCGGCTGTTACTTTAAACAAGCTGCTAGTAGACTTCAGCGGGCTTTCAACAAGTTTTCGCGTAGTGAGGAAAGTTGGTCAGGCAAAGACATATGTGCTCAGCAAAAGGATGTCATACATACAGCTCTAACGAAGTGAGCGTAATGAGAACGATATTGTACTGCAGCGCGGTGGAGCCAAGTTTAGCAAAGTATCTTTCAGAATAACAGGCGGTCGTGTTTAACTCTTTCTTTAAACTCCAGAGGCGGCTTTATTCGCCCGGTTGCTGTGAAGACCATTCCTATGGAACGGACTTTGATCACCGAGATCCTTTGCCATTTAGTGTGGGACATGTTATGAAAGACTTGAGAGGTGTCCTCAGATTTTAATAGGATATTTATAGAATATAAGCTGCAACAGCCCGATCCTTTCAATTTGGGCTGCTATGTCAAATGATGTACGCTAACTTGTATTGTTAATAGAAGGAAATCTCCATATACTACTTTTATATTCAGGGGTGCACATAAGTGGTACTCTGGTACTCAAAAGGGGCCAAAAACTAGCTATGCGTACCTGCATTATTACTATTAAACTCAGTAGGAAGGTGGATTGTAGTGTAATGTACCATGGTCATTAAGGGGTTAACTGTGTCCCCATGAGTAATGTCAGTGATTGTGTTTGTGCTGTTACTTGGCAAACCATAAAGGTGGGAGGTGTCACTATAAATGTTTGGAATATGTAATGTTGTGATCTTGGGAGCCATCTGTGAGGAGAATAGGAGCTTATATAAGTTAAGGACTTTATGTAAATTGGGTCTTCCTAGCAGCAGAGTAGAAGAGTGCAGAGTTGTACTGGATCCAGTGGGGAACAGGCTTCAGGCCTGTGGATCCGAAGACCAGGCCTGCACTGAGATGTAACTAAGGCCTCACCCTTGAACCCCTCACTGAGGGCAAGGGCAGTCCTAGCCTAGGAGAAGTCACTTGGGTAAAGAAGGCTAGGGAAAAGACTGTACCGGCAGATACTGCTCCCAGAAATATTGTGGAGTGTATTTGGCACTGTGACATCATTGCAATAAAGGGGCACCGTATTTACAACAATCGGATGTGTCTTGGACCTTAATTGAGGCATGTGTGCAAGAAGAAAGAAGAAAGCCAGCTCAGCTGCTGTTGCAGGTGAGGACTGTGACAGGTGAGGACTGCTGTTGCAGGTGCAGGTGAGGACTGCTGTTGCTGTTGCAGGTGAGGACTGCTGTTGCAGGTGAGGACTGTGACTCCCTTGGACAGAAGGGAGGTACGTGTATGTGGAGGCCTGTAGAGAGTCCGTGGCAACATAGGGGTAAGATCATGGTTGTCCCCTGATTCACCCTGGTACGTCACCCGGGTGCTAGAGGTGGGCAGTGCTTTCTTTTTCAGCTCATATGCGTACTAAAAACTTGTCGGCACTCCGTGTCTAGGCGGCCACAGTGTAATGTTAAATGTATATAATTCATGTGACTTGGATAACTGCAGGGAAACATGAATAACTATGAAAGGTTGCAGTTAGTGGTGTGAAATTGGGAATGTAAATTACCAATCCAAAAAAAAAAAAAACGATAGGAGAGTGGAGAGTATTGGAGATCTGGGGGATGAAAGTCAGAGTAGGCATATGTAAAATCTGAAAGTAAAATCTGATTAGAGAAAAACACTGTCTCAGAGGTGAGTTACTAAGTCAGTAAATTATAGGGATGTACTACTGATGTATGAGATCAGGGGGTACAAACAGTGTTGTGCTGTGAGAGTTTTATTTGACCCAAAGGCAGCTATTGGCCTGTGGATGGAGACAGCTAATTGGAGGCTCAATCAAGGACTGGAAGGTCCATCTGCAGCAGCACCTACCATGCAGGAGGCTGACGCAGAGGACAGTGAGGGAGACAGTGAGGAAGACCACCCTTCATAAAGAGTACCAAACACTATCCCCTGGTACTCATCTGAGGAGCTCACTAAAAAAGTTGTGTGTACCCCTGTATATGCCATAGCCACAGGCCCTCCTTCTTAGGAGGCTTCAAGCACTACAAGCTACTTCAACTGACTGAAGAAATAGTCTATATAACATAACAATATCTACATAAGGAACATTTATTCTAGATTTCTTGATAATTGCATTCATTTTCTTCTCTAGGTTTTCCATCGCAGTCCACCTAGCAATTTCCTAGAAAATACGGATCGAACTGTGGGAAGTGAGGTTCTTCAGATATGTTCCTCGTGTAAAGCGCATAGGGGACAGCAGTAAACCTCTTCATAGATCACTAACCACGCATATAGTTATGCACTGCAGTCAAGTATTCTGTAATTATATTCGCTCGGCTGTGCATTGTGCATTGGAGGATTTTTAATTAAATGCAATATGTTTCTGCTGCTCTTAATTTAATAAAATGGTGCGTACGATTTCTTTTTAAATGAAATGCTTGCCCGCTGCAATCTCGCAGGGCTCAAAGAAAGAACATTTGGCGCATATGGCGAGTTCTATTACTTCATTAAATCTGCGCGGTGCAATAAAGCGGCAACGTCATACGTATTACAGGAACAACGAGTTTACATTTCATGCTCATTTTAGGGAAATGACGGACCATTGCTTAAAGGGCGTCTGTTTATTTATGTTAGTGCGTCCGGTAGACTTCAGTGTCGGCATATTTAGTTCCAGACCTGCCGGTTGTGTTTTCAGCAACTTCATGAAAATATTAATAATGACAAATTAAAAGTTTGCCCTGTTGATATACTCTGGCCATGTGTATAAATATATTAATGTGCCTTAAAGTATATTGGTGCCTGGACTTTTCTTGTGCTTCATGGGTAAAGCCCCCCATACATGTTTAAATTGTGACCCGATGTTCTGGCCGATCGACCATGCCTGATGACATCATCACACGGGGTCAAGCTGCCAAAACATCGGGTCACATTCGGCCTGGGCCTCCTTTGTGTGCCAGCACGGTCCCTTTAGGGAGACCCGGCAGAACGCATGCCGGCTGTGAGAACAGTCAGCCTAGCATGAAGGGAGAGGGAAGGTAGCTGCTAGCACCTCCCCTCCCCCCTCAAAAGCAGGCAGACAGCCGATTCCTCAGCCCCGATGGATCTCAGATCTCACGGCTTAGATCGATTTCAGGGTCAATTTTGGCTTACCACCCAATTTTTAGATCACCACCCAATTTTTTGGCCGCACGGCGGTCAGACTGAAAAATCTAAGCGTGTATGGGGGGCTTTAGTGCAAGCTGCTTTTATTGGACATTCTAGGCCAGGCATGTCTACAGTGAAGCCAAGGTGCCAATTATGACCCGCCTTTAAGTTTCCACTGGTCTGCAGCCTCAGTCATAAAAATCACATTTCACTCCACAGAACCTGTCCCTCTTTCTAAAAAGTTGAAACCCCTTACCTAGGCTAAGGTCACAGGCACTGGTGTTATTCCACACATTGTAATTATAGTAAGCGATGGATTGTATTCTTTGGGTGAAGCGATGTGTTGGATTTGAACCTGACATAACCTTTTCTTTGATGGCCGAAAAGTTCAATGTTAGTCCTATCAGACCAGAGCACCTTCCTCCATACATTTTGGGAGCCTCCCACATGCCTTTTTTACAAACTGACAACGTGCTTTTTCGTTTTTAGCTGAAAGTAATGGCTTTCTTCTGGCCACTCCGCCATAAAGGCCAACTCAATGGGGAACTCTCTTTAGAGCTGAACACCAGACATTTAAAACATGGGGCTACATGTCTATTTAAGATCTACACAATTACAGTCAACTGCCAAAATACCTAAAGTTTACCTTTCTGTTTAATCGGATATTCAGCCGGCCAGAGACTGGTATTAGTTAACACTGTTAGCTATACATATCCTACTGATATTATCAGGACCGGCATTGTACATCACTCATTCACATCTTTCACTGTGAAGTCTATGCGCCGCTCTGCTTTGTGGTACCCGTGTGCCTGCTATATACATAACAAATAGTTCTGAGAGTAGTTCTAAGAAATCTGTGTTTTAGTAAGAGTTTTATAACTGTCTACATTGAATAATAACATCTCTTTCCAGCAGCTGCTCTTGTTTTTTTTTTCCTTCCTGGTACAGATCGTTGTCTTCATTTTTCATGCAACCCAGGTAGTAAGAAGATTTTTATCCCTTTGTATCCATTATTCTTTATCTCCGTCTAAGGATAGTATATTCCTTTGTCAGAAAACGTGTTTCCCTGCACTCAATTCTACAAGTTTAAGGAGCTTCTTTCATTTTAAGAATGGAGCTACTGGAAGGTATGACTTGTAGGGACACGAAGGTCCTTTAAGGTGCCCCCATACACCTTTAGATTTCTCTGTCAGATTTCCTAAAGATCTCCTTTTGTTTTACCAAAACCATGTAATATGAGGCACTTTCTAAACTATCAAGTCTACCTGTGTTCAATCGCAGAGGACCCGGCACTACATAGTTGTTGGTAGATCTAAAGGATATCTGACAGAGAGATCTAAAGGTGTATGGCCAGCTTAAGATACCTGGTCCACATGTCTGTATCTTGGTGCTTGGACCAAAATCATATAATTTGTCTATTTTCTTCACCTCTTATTTTATATAGGTATGACTGTGGTAATAAATTATGCCTATGGCCTCTATTCTTTCTCAGATACTCTTTCCTTCTAGTTATGAGTTCTCATAGTGGTTGATCTATAGTTTTTCACAGATTTTTTCAGACCAAAAGTTATTGGTCCAGCTTGTTAATCATAACCCCAATAAAAATTTTTGTGGTGACCCAAGAAAAGGGCCACATAACTGTATTTAATGCACTGTAATATTTGCTTGTATAGTGCTCATCTAGTTGGTGTGTGACCCCTTAAGGGTTGTACCTGTTTATAAGTTGCTGGAATCATGAGTCATAGCTGGGTGTTTTCCCTCTATTCTTTCCATTCAAAAAGTAGCTAAGCTAATCTGCCCAGTTCAGGCCTTAAGCCAGCCCCTGTCTAAGGACTTTAATACTTGTCCCTTAGAATTTTCTGGTCCCTTAGAATGTTCTGGGCTTCTTCTGTTCATTTTCCCTTGACAAAAACCTCAGCATTGGATCTAGGAGAAAGTCCAAACAACACCCTGCCGACAGGTTCCAGCAGCTTGGTATTAACTATTGAAATGTTTATTCCCACGACTGAACCCCTTCTCTGCCCTGGGTAGTCAGAGCTGTATGTATACATCCTCCAAATAAACTGTAAATAGCCCCCTACCAGCTTGAGTGGACCTCCGCTTTATTGGGGTGTGAGCTCAGCCTGCCTCAAGAACAGAGGACATCCATCTAAAGAACCTGGTAGCTTTACACATCGCACTCACTTGACACAACATTTTAACATTTGTAAATCAAAACTTGAATATTCTACCTGATACCAAATGCTCAGAAAACAAAGGTGTGCCATGGATTTTAAATGGCCACATCAACCCTTTTATTGCTGAACTTACAAGATGTATATAAAAACAATGCACATTCAACAAATAAAACTTACAAATGTTATTTAGAGAGAAATAGGTCTTTGGTGTCCACTAGCCAAAAAGGCTTCACTCAACAAAACCACCACTTAGTGAGCTAGATCATACCTGGCTGCACACCAAGACAGACATACAGAAAGCACCAGAGAAAATAATTCCCATATCCGAAAAGGGACCAACCCCATGTTAAAACTTGGACACCAAACATGGGGAGGACCATACTACCAAAATGGGCCTGCCACTTTAGAACCATAATGCAATTTAAACTCCAGAGACCCCTTTTCCACAGACATACAAAACAGCAGAGAAAAATTGGAAAATAAATTAAAAAACAAATCCAGTATGGCGGGCAGCCTTCTTCTTTGTCAACCTTTCTGGAAAAAGCTCCCAGATCTCATCCATCTAACCTCAAATCACAACCCCAAGCTTCTCATGCTCCTTTTTTACATATGCAATGGTTACATATTTTCTTACCTTAAAAACTCCTACAATCCATCCTGCACTTTTTTGCTTTGATAACCAGCACATCTTTATATTCTGGTTCACCCTTAACCTCCCTGGCGGGTCACTGAGGTCCAGATTTCTGTACCAAAAGTGATACAGTGTTTTGCCTTTCCGACACCCCCCCCCCCTCCACCCATCTGCATCACTGATTGATCGCCAAGCGATCACCCCGAATGTGCATGGTGATTGATCATTCGCAAAATCGTCCACAGATTGAAGTGTCTATGGCCGGCTTTACTTTGAACCAATCCAGAAAAAAATGGTTATTTAAAAAATTAAAATTGGTATTTACTTTGAATTTGTTTTGTTTTCTTCTGATTTGAATAAAACATGTATCTAATCCAATAAAAAAAAAAGAAAACAAATGTAAACTAATAAAAACAAAATTCTAAGGAAAAAGAATTTGTAATGTTCCTTAAAATTTTTTAACTCCCGCCCACCTCGGTGACATCATCACGCACGAGCACCGATCCCAGAAATAGGCGGAGATACCGGCGAAGATCCGAGGCATTCAGGGGACAGCGCTGGATCCGGCTGCAGATCACTCCCGCTGAGCGTTCTGCTTGCCGGATCCACTTTTAAACTGGATCAGATAAAGAAACACTGGGGGGGGGGGGTTATTATATTATTTTTATCATCATTTATTTATATAGAGCAATGATATTACGCAGCACTGTACAATACAATAGAGTTGAGATGCAACACAATATAACGCACATAATGAGGAGGAATAGAGGACCCTGCCTGGTCGAGCTTTCAATCTTAAGCCAGCCATACACAGTCGGATTCCATGGCCGCGTGATCACCTATCCGATCGATTCCGGCGATTCTGGCGGGAATCGCAGGTGTGATCGATCGGCCAATTAAGAAAATCCGATCGCTGCATACCACCTTGTCCAACGGATTCCGGGACGATTCCGTGTCCGATTGTCCACCTCACAAATGGCAACTCCCCCTGATGTGTGCAGAATCGGATCAAAAATACCAACATGTTGGTTCTCTGTCAGATCCGATTCTGGGCCCCTGAACGATCGGACGTGATCGATCGGACAAGGTGGGCTGCACACGATTCCGGCACGATCGTTTCGCGTGCACGCGCCTGGAATCGATCGGCCCGGAATCCGGCCGGAATCCGACCCGTGTATGGGGGCCTTTATAGGTTGGGGAACAAGGTATACAATAGGTGGGGGGGGGGGGACTTGCATGGTGGTTCAGAGGGAAGGTGTGATGGATTGCATCATCCCAAAAATCAGTAACCCTTTTACTGAAAGATTATAAAAGCTGAGATTGTTCCTATCCAACAGAGGTGTTCCCAAATGGTATAACAAACTGTTGGGTAGTGAGAGGCAAAGACTGAACTTCTTGGGTTGGCCATAATATCTTTTCATGCACTTTCAAGATGCTGAAATTTTTCTGAAACATTCATACATCAACACCAAATAATAATCCAACAAAGACTATTCCTGAGATGACACAGCACAACCCACCTTTAAGTTCGTTTTTATGTTAATGAGGTTATGATTTCCTAAACTGCAAGGAGCTGTAACGTTTCCTGGCCGTAATGTGAACCCTTCTTACTCTAAATATAGAAATCCATGAATAAATAAGAATCCGTCTATGTTTATGTTTAATGTATGTGTGAATGTGATAAGCTTCACATAAATAATGCGGTCAGTGTGAATTTATATTTTATATACTTTGGGGATGATGTACACAGACTAGCACAGCGAAAACAAGAGCAAAATTGGGGCAACTGCCTCCAGCTGTCAGGGAGGTTTCGGACTGGCTGCTCTGGGCTACTGTTGCAGTTTTGCTTTAGTTTTATAAATCAGCCTTTTATTTCCACCCACAGCCGTGTTATGCGTTTGATTCTTTCACAGGTCATGGACTTATTGATTCAGCCAGTTGAGTTTGTACTGGAATCTGCTGGGGTGTCTCTGACCATTTCCACAACCTCTCCACAGCTCTGAGCTTTTCACTGCCTAGTGTATAATATACTTATATATTTTTGAGGATGGGGATACTTAGAGCACACCTAAAGTCAAAAACAGAAAATAAGTTAAACTTACTTACCTTTGAGCTGTCACAATGATTCAAAGTTGCTCCAAAATCCTAAAACAATGTACGTACCTGCTGTGCTCTCAAATGCTCTCAAATGTGGCAGTCACCATGTTTAAACTATATAAATGGGATCCGGGGGTTAATGAACTGCAGTAACAGGAATGGCCACCAGATATATTGTTTTTAATGAGGGAAATCACAGCTCCATAGTATGGTATACAGGCATGTTCACATGACTATATCCTGAGTGTATTTGGGACACAAAGAGAGAAGAGGGGCATTACAGATAAAAAAAATGATCTTTTATTTACAGATCTTCCTAATGGGGTGTATGTCAGAGAAGGTGAGGTGAGTTAAGGTGTGCTTTAATGTACATCCTTGTAGATTTGGCCCAAAGTAGGCATTGGTGGAAGCGATCGTGGCTTTATGGTGTATGGCCTGTTTGCCACATATCCTCCTTTGGTTTGCTATGGTTTAGACAAATTAGGGTTGCAAGGTAATCTAAAAAGCTTGTGGAATTAAAATAAGCTTAATTGTTAGTATCAATGGCAGCAATATTACCCCCGCCATTGGCATCACTGGTTGTAAAGATAACCCCTAGTATGTGTCAGGGGCCATTAATAAACCCCAGCACTAGTCATAGTCATAAATTATGCTCTGATCCTTATCTAAGGGCTTGTTTCCACTAGTTTGGTTCTATGCGTACGGCTGCGGTGCTATCAACCGCAACCAATGCTGTTTAGCATGCTAACACACACGGACGTCCGCCTGAGCGAAAGCGGAATGTGTGACTGGCCCCCGACTGTCCGCGCCCATAGTAAATGAATGGTCGAGGTCAGAATCTGTGTCCATATTCATATTCTGCACGCGGATGTGGATAAAAAAACGCGGTAGGGTGGCATTCAGAACCGCACCATGTCCCACTGCATCCGCACAAGTGGGGACTGGCCAATGCATTGCCAATGGGTGCGGTCGATAGCGGCCGCAGCCGCGCGGATAGCACCACAGCCGTCCACATAGAACATCACTAGTGGAAACAAGCCCTAAGTCACACCTATAGAAAAACACAGTCTGCTTAAAATAATACTACACAAACATTATATGTTTTAATTGAACATAACATAATAAGTTCTCCAAGAGACAATTGAAGTCAGGAGTGAGACAACCTTGAGTCCAATCAGTGTGATGATATTGGATGTGTTGCTGAAAGCAGTCATGCCCTTTAAAAACACACACCAGTTTTGGGTTTACTGGTTTAATGGAAATCTGACAGAGAAATCTGAAGGTGTATGGCCAGCTTTAGAAGACCAACGATCATAATTGTTGACTTGCATTAAGCTGGAAAGGGTTACAAAAGTATCTCCAAAAGCATTGATGTTCATGTGTCCACTGTAAGACAGAAGAATAATGTATTGCTAAGTTCAGTTGTAACACTTATTTAAACTCTATGAGAGTACCACTAGAGGCCAGTACAATTCCACAGATGAGGATGATGTTCCCATAGGCAACTCTAAGAGAGGTTTCAATTGGAAATGAAATGAAATCTGACATCTACGTACCAAAGTGACATTTGGTGGCCACTCATGTATTTTAGGAGATGAAATGAGTAATATGTTATTATCATACAATATTTATAGCTAGATTGCTGCTGTACCAGAACTACAACTCCTCCAGAGCTTCAGTCGGCAGTCTACATGATGGTATAAGTTATGAACATGGAGAAAAGGAAAAATAAGGACATTTTACCTTAGTGGTCTTCTTATTGACTTTCCGAATACTGCTTGTAAAGTCTGTGCGTCTGTCTGCTGTGACCTTCCACCCAGATGACTAAGTATGTGCATTAGCAGGGAGATGTGTCTGAAAAAGGTCAAGGGTAGAATTAACTACAGGATATTGGTTACTGAATATTGGCACCATTCATATGATGGTATCCAGTGGTTGCGATGGGTCTAGTGTACACTGTAGATCCCATTATGGGGGGTAAGAGTTGGTTGCTTGTTCAACCCATGACAATGGGGGGGGGGGGGGGGGGGGGGTGAGTTTTGCCCATGCTATGAGCAAATCGTGCCAAAAACGTGCCCAAAAAGCAGCGGGCACATTTTGATGTGTCATTTCGCACATCCAATGGTTTTCAATGGATGCGTCACATGTCAATGATGAGCCTGTGGATCCTTGTCATTAATGGGCCACGTCCGATGCTGTCCATTCAGTGAATACTAGGTCTAAGGTAGGAAAAATAAAATGATACCCTCCAAATCCGGGACAAAGTGGTCCCCCGGATAAATCATTTGAACAAAGATTGTAATTAAAAATCAATGAACTTTTATGGCATCTCATTAAAAAACACATACAAAGACAAAAACAATCAATCGATAAATCGATAGTATCAAGTATCAATCGATAAATCTATTTATCGATTGATACTTCCAATGACTACTTTCTCTTCTTCTTTTTTCCTTTTTCCCCCTCCTGCGCTTTTTCTTGACCATGGCTCCCCCAGCTCCCTACAGATACTTCTTTATTATTATTATTATTATTATCAACATTTTTTTATATAGCACCAACATATTACGCAGTGCTGTACAATACATTAGAGTGGAGATACAACACACTATAGTACACACAGGAACAGGTTATGACACAGGAGGAGAACCCTGCCTGATTGGGCTTACAATCTAATAGGTTGGGGAGTATACAATAGGTAGGGGGGGGGGACTCTTCCCCTTCTGCCTTGAAAAAGCCTGAGCTGTGTGGGCGAAACATGTTGGCATTTCAGAAATGGCTAGGTATTAACATCTAACCTAACCACTACTGAGACCTTTCTGGATTTGGAAGCACTAACCATTGCAAAAGTTCATGCTTTTTGTATTGTTTTGTCTTTTTATGTGTTTTTTAATGAGATGTCAATAAAGGTCTATGAATTTTAATTCTAATCTCTGTTCAAATTATTTATCCTGGAGACCACTTTAAAGTTCCGGATTTGGAGGGTATCATTTTCTTTTTCCTATTCTAGTTGTGTGGGATGGAAAACCCAGATAAGGAGAATCCCCCTCATTCAGTCTAACAACCCCATTTTTTGAGTACTAGGTCCAAGGTTGGCAAGTCCTTGTCAACAAAGTTTCTCATTAGGAAACACATGATCAGCTGATTAATTAGCACTTCTCTGATTGGCCGATATTGTTTTAGCCTACACAGGAAGCAAGAATAAAACAATATCACAGGATCCAAATCAGGCTTAATGTAATAATACGTTAGGCCTAAAAAATGTTGAAAACAATCTTTGATTATGTTGCCGACAACATGTTACAAAGACTCACCTTAGCTGTGTCCTTGTGCCAATGGAAAAGATGAATCTCCTCGATAAGAGATCCCTATAAAAAGAGTCTGAAATCCGTAGTAAATGTAAAAGTAACAAACTGAGCTGTAAACAGCCGAGAAATGTACTTGTGTTCCAGTTACCTGATAGTGTGCTGCTGGAGATCCGATACTGAGAACTATTTATTGTGCCAGTTGCACCTTTGGATGTGAGGTCTGAGTGGGGCAGAGTGCGAAGCAGCTGAAAAAGAAGGAGCAAAGTGACTGGATTTAAAGTCTTGTAATATTCTTGTATTAAAAATGCTTCAGTACTTCAAGCAGAACTATCCCGGACAAAATGGTTTCATTAAATGTTTAATTTACCTCTGAGCTGGCACAAAATGCTCCACAATACTAATATATATACTAACCTGCTGTTTCCTTGAGTTTCAGGAGGACACCTCTAGTCCTGTAAAATAATTTCTTCCTGTCAGATTTCCAAGTGAAAAAAACAAAAACCATAAAAATGTTTACTTACCTTTAAACCACCATTGAGTTCTCCACAATTCTAAGACATATACTTACCTTTTGTTCCCTAGAGCCTTGGCAGGTTCCACTACTATTGTAGAAATATGCCACTCCTTCTGTAGCATGCCTACCTGTAGTACTGCATATGGTCACTAGATGGTGCTAAATAATGGTTCTCAAAGTTAAAAACAGGCCTGTGAGCAGGGGGTAAACAGGGGCGGTCCTAGGGAGATCGTCGCTCTGGGCAATAATAGCAACCCCCCCCCCGGAAAGCATCTCTGGCCGATTCCGGCGTGTACCCCTGGGAGTTATGGGGTGGTGCAGGGTCCCGAGCCCCTAACCCCCCCAGGAAAGCATCTCTGGTAACTTCCAGGGGGGTGGAGGTGCTGGTGAGTCACAGACTTACGGACTTTCCTGCCTCTTCTCCTTCCCTGGGCAGCCACACGGTTGATAGGTGGGCGTGCTGGGGGGGAAGAATCTGTCTAGCTGCCAGCCTGATAATTGTGGGGGGCACCATTGACTTCCCTAATTTGGAGGAGGCGCATGTCATCGATGATGCCAAGAATGTAAAGGTGGAGGGAGAGCAGAAAAATGCGCACCACAGGCAATACGCTCAGGAAGTTAAATCTTTGACCTTACCAAACCTCTTGCCATCGGAGAGAAGAGGAGCTGTTACCAGAAGGGATGAGCAATGACAATTGGGATATTCTGATTACAGGTTTTATTTTCATCTTTTTTGACAAATCATCCATATATTGGTGTGTTGGACCACGAGGGACATGGAGTACAACAGGCGAGTTTAGATTCGCTTTAAGCACAAGTTATTGCAAAGTTATAATTTTCAAGTCTCATATATAGTCGACAACCCTACTAAGGAACCGAATGCATCTTCTGGTCAGGGTGTTACAACAATGCTGCGTTGCTTCAGAATTTAGACATTTTTTAAATTTTTTCTAGATTCAAAATATTACAGGGACATTTTCACTGCTGTTTTATAAGCTTGTAGATTGGCAAGCTATACTTGGCCAAACCAAATCCTGTCCACTGCTCTCTCACAGCTCACAGCCCCCTCTCTGTTGGTGAAACCCCCGCTGTGTGAGTTGCGGCATCTGGCTTCAGAGCACACGAGACACAAATAAAGGAGGAACTGGATCAATCACGGAAGGTAAAGGCCAGTCATTCCAAGAGACTTGTACGCAACATGGTAATTCTTCAGACTGTCATACACAAGTCCTGCTTGTGTATGATCATAGCGGAGGAAATCAAATATAAAGCAGCTGTCGACGTAACAGCCATCAGTATGTGAAGCAATACACAGAACATGTGCAACAAATCTTGTTCTTTGTTGTAAAACATGAGTATGACATATTGGTGCTCAGAAAACATATACTCGATGGTCTGGGTTACATGGTGTAGACTCTCTCTACTATGAAGCCTACAAATATCACAATGTTAGTTTTCACCCCCCTTGCTGACATGTCTCTGTGGACGTCAGTGGGAAATGTTGTCATCTTGTCAATTCAAAGGATTCTGATCCTGGAATAATGAAACTATTTCGCATTGGCCACAGAGATAGGAGGCATTGACTGGAGAGACTGTGTTGTGTGAATAATAGACAAGCCAGTCTTGGTTATTTACTGTTCTATAGGGATTGTCAGTCAGAACATCATGTATGAACACATAGCAGAATGTATCACCTTTTTTGGCTTCTCATGGGAACAAAGACTTGGGTTAACATGTAAGGTGTTATGACCAAGTACTAAAACTATAACTATAAAACTATATGTTGATGCAAATACTTTTTAAGACATTGGAATTAACCTAACGCAACCACTTTAATATGTTTCCAAAATAAATGAATAAAAAAATTACAGTTGATACATCAAAAGAAAAAGGTCTTTAACAGTACCATTCCCTTCATATCGATGGACTGCGATTATATATATATTCTTTTTTTAAGGAAATGACGAATATTCTCCCAGTCGAATATCCAAGCTCCATTGACTTGCATGCATTGCACACATTTGATCGCATCGCGATTTTTAGATCGTGATCCATGTCCACGAACACGGATATTTGAGATTACAAATATCGAATCGAATAGCCAGCATTAACGAAATTACGAATTGGAATATTGTCTAGTCACTCATCACTTATATCAATCCAAATACTTTTTAAGACATTGGAATTAACTGAACACATCTACTTTAATATGTTTCCAAAATAAATTAATAAAAATATTACAGTAGATACATCAAAAGTAAAAAGGTCCCCGACGGTAAGTGAACCCCCTTTCCTCCTCCATTCTTATGACGTCCAATGTCATATCCCTTATATCACTAACAATGTAAAGCTTTCTGTCCTGCATGGATTGTGCTGAGAGGCAGAGTGTTCAATTGTCCTGGGGACTTTGCACTCTATACCCGAATATCATATTTATATTGTATGGTACTACTCAGCTCCCCATATGGCACACAGTATCAAATGAAAGACAAAAGTTAGTATTTAGTTGTGTGAATTGGATAGAATATAAGCAATGGTCAGTGGCCATCATGGATATTTCTGGTAGGAAGCGAGTAGAAATAAACTGGTGGACATTGTGCTATTGTGATGCACCACTGTCAACTGTTAAACTTTGTATTCCCCATCATTTCTCTTGCTGTAACAATGTTTCTTAACACATGGCCAATAATCAATGTATATATTCTCAACAGAGTTAGGCTAGGTTTCCACTGCATTATGGGCTGCTCTGATACCTCCTGTGTTATTCGCATTCCTTGACAGGGATGATGACACAGCGCATCCATATACATAACTTACTGCCCCGCCTGTTTCCAAGGCTTTCTGCCAGTCCGCTGAGAGGTTAATGAAGTGCACTTCAACCTCCGCTGTCCGCTCAGCTGGGGGACCGGCTCAACATAGTAGAAACAGGCAGGGCAGTAAGTCATGTATATGGATGGGCTGCATCGGCATCCCCGTCAAGGCTCATTCATTTTTCATATGCGGCTTCAGAGGTATTGGTTTCAGAGCCCTCATCTAGTCCTTTGATCCCAGCCTGACAGACACTGACCTGCCCCTTCCATTCACTGTATTTTAGTTCATGCAAGATAAAACTCAAATGAGGGCTTTATATGTTCAGCATGCAAATTCAGCCTGTCTAGAACTACCAACTCCTCTAGACCAACATGCCAACTACTGCTTGCATGAATACTGGGGACTTTTAGGTAGTGTAGTGGTATACACTCAATATTGTATATTTGTAAATTGTACATAGCTGGCCATGGCATGGTGTATATACCGATAAGGATGTATCATTTTGTACAGCAGCTGCCAGGGGATGAGGTCATGGCTCCTGCTTTTTTGACTAAGTTCTCTTCCTGGATACTGACCTAACCCCTCCTCTGGGTAGAGGTTATATAGCCATCTAGTCCCTAAAGACTTGTATATACTCCTTTAGTAAATCATTA
>CM070037.1:24162986-24179555 GCA_036250615.1 Ptychadena robeensis
TAAAATTCGCCTCCCATTGAAGTCAATGGCGGGTTTGCGTGTTCGCCGGGTTCGCGAACTGTTACGGAAGTTTGCGTTCGCCGTTCGCGAACGGCAAAATCCGGGTTCGCGCCATCACTACCCCCTAACAGTATTGTGTGCCAACATCCCCATATTATCTTTACAAACAAAACAAGGGCAGAGAGGGGGGTGGGGAGCACATTGCCCACCCAACAACCCCCTTCCCCAAATGGAGAGCTCACCCCGGGACTTTTAAGGCACAAAAATAAATTGTTGTTTTATAAAACATATGAAGATTTTATTTTAAAACATAATCCATAATTGCTTGAGATCTTAATATCATCATTACATGATTGTAACAATACATTTTATTTTACATTTCACATTGGTTTCCTATCACATTACATTTTGTGGTTTTACATAAATCCATATTAGATATTATTGATGGACAATTTCTCTACGCGTTTCACCAAATTGGCTTCCTCAGGAGATCCAGCCATCAGTATGATCTACAACGTCTATCAAAGATTTCCATGGTCACATATATGTATATTCATAATGTATAACAAATGCTACTACATGTATATACTTACACTCTTTTGGTGCAATCATGTGAATAATTGAGTAGCAGCTACAATGGGAAAGACCCGATGATGACCACCGCGGGGACGGCCACCCCAAAACCCACCGATGGGAGAAGCGGGAATAGCAGGGGACCAATCTAGGGTCAGAGGAATCCACAACCATCCCACCGCCAACTCCAACTCCATGGCCACTCATGTGCACAACAAGCTTCCCTTCGAAAAGTCAGTCAGCCATGTGTCCTGTATACATATGTCTGGAAGACAAATAAGAATGTTTTTGATACTAGTCTCTATTGTTTGTTTGTATTTGGATGCTGTTTATTTACAAGTATTGTATATTTGTATAGCACACTCTCCCTGATGAAGCCCTAGTGGGTGAAACATGTCGGAGAAGCACTATGATTATTGCCTATGGTCATATGATATGCAATTATAATATGGCCTGATGCAATGTATGACTTTTCATTATTTAAAAAAAATTTAACTGTACAGTCCATAATGTAGAATAAAGACCTTTTATTGATGCTAGAATATGTTGTAAGTAGTGATGGCCGAACTTCGGCCGTGTCCGTCCGCGAACGGGCGGAGCGGACTTTTAAAAAAGTCCGCCGTCCGCCCGTTCGCGGACACATTCAAATTCCCCGCCTCTGACGTCAAATCCGGTCCCTGGACCGCATCCTGGAACGCATAGTGACTGACGCATAGTGACTGACGTCACATCCGTGTTTACAAGCCGGAATTTCACTGACAGACCGGGTTCTCTACCCGGTCTTCAGTGAAATCTTCTTCCTGCGGCGGGATCTCGCTGCTAACGATCCCACCGGAGGAAGAATAGAGGACTCCTTCTCCCTGGCGAACAGGGCGGGTCGAACACCCGTACTGTCCGCCGGCGAGAAGGAGGGCGAACATGCTTGTTCGCGGCCGAACTGTCCGCCTTGCGGGCAGTTCGGCCATCACTAGTTGTAAGAAAACACCTGTTCTTAGGATGCAACTTATTGGTAGGGTATACATGTTTAATTTAAGAACACAGTTTGTTTAAATCTTTGGGGGTGATTAAGGGGTTAACAAGTTTGCTTTGCAAGTCCCTGTTATGATTCCCAACAGAGACATTATTGATATGGAGTCTGCCTATTCTCCTTGTACCTGAGTGGGTTTCTGCCCACAACCGAAAACCATACTAATGGCTTCTGACCAAATTATCCCTGGAGTGTCTTTATAAGTGCGCTCGTATTTCTACGGCAGGGACATTAGGCTGATAGATCATCAGAGACCAGTGAAGGGTCCTCTGTGCTCAGCATCCAATGCTGCTGCTGTATAAAGAAGAGAAAGAGACAACTCATTGCCCTGTGAGTGAGTGAGTGTATAGTGTAGTTAAGTGTAGGTAAATGCAATATTTTTTTTGGAGGGGGTTATCATCTGGGTTCTGTTCTTCTAATGTTACAGAGCAGGAATAGAGAGGAAGTCTTCTGATGAGGCACACAAAAAATCTCCCAAATAGAAGATATTTCTTCTATGCCTGTGCTGGCCTATCCCTATATTTAACATTCCCCAGGTCACAATACACAATTCAGAGTGGAAATCTCCCCATTAGCTTCAATAAAAATGTGTCATGGGTTATAATTCTGATTAAAGGGCAGAATGCAGCAAAACAAAAAAAAAAATGAAAAATATGTAATAATGTAACACTGTGGTGGAGAGGAAAACTGACATCAATCAGAGCAGTGACAGCCAGGAAAATACCTCATCAAGCTCTGTATATTAAAATTCACACAGGCATTTTACACTTTGAAAACCATGTAATGGTGCCCCCAGTGGCCACGCTCGATATTGCACTTAATGAATTCCCGGAAGCCTGACAAACACAATGAAGTCTCTCATATGATTCCAGAGAACAGAAGGGAAAAATATTTTTGTGTAGCGCTTGTCAATCATTGTGCTGGATCAGAGATAAGTTCAAATTAGGATTTTGAGTATACATCCGCCCTAAATATCTCCTATAGGATTTACTCCAAAAAATATCTATGTTTAATTTGACATACAAACAAATCAGTACTTTCTGCAGGTTTTTTCTAACAAAGCTAATGTATGATAAACATAAGAAAGGGTCCTGCTACAACTCTGCAACTGTTTTGTTTCCTTCACCACTAATGACCACTAGATGGGGTTGGATTTGCTTTTTAATGATGAAAACATCTCTATAGGCTTGTAATGGAAATGGGAAAAAATCACTGATGTATCTTTTCTGGACCTCATCTAGGGGAGGAACCATACAGGATAATAGGGATTTACTTATTACACATAAGGTTTTCTCTTTTTTGCTGACACGTTGTCTGTATAATGAACTGTTTTACTGTGAGGGATACTCAGTACAACAGCTGAGTTTAGTTGCACTGAAACAGAATAAAACCATGTGCCAGACATGGCTATGTCCTCTGAGCTGTCACAAGCAGCTGGAAAAGCAAGAGAAAGAGCAATCCACAATCTTAAAAAAAAATATAATCTTGTCTGTGGTTGCCATATTTCATCCTCTGTAGATGCCACTCTTCCGGGAGTTGATTACCTGCATTAATGCATACAACCAGTAGATGGTGATAGATCATTGTTTTGAAAGGTGAACATGTAGCTTTATAGCAGTGGTTCTCATCTTTTTAGATTTACCCCGAACTAACTGTGAATGTTACTTTCTTATTTGGAATGCGGAGTGCCAGTGTGGATCATCATTATAAAGCGTTTCTAATACCTTAGTGACGCTCCCACAACATCACTCTTCCACCACAATCCAGGTAAATTCAACTTCCCCCCCCTCCTATCTTTCCCCCTTCTACCCGCCTCTTGTGCAGATGAATGTGTGGGTGGAATTTAGGATGAAAAATAACACCCATCCCTAATGTATTAGTCAGGGGGCAGGTGTCTTTACTCTCTCCCTCCTAACTTACCACCCACATTCTTGTGGGCATCATTGCTCATTGCTTTCAGTGAAGCATCGATTCCTATAAAAGTTGTCTCCCGCCCCCTGGTTAAGAACCACTGCTCTATAGGCTTGTAAATGGGACACAATGACGTCATCAGTTTGTACATTCCATCAGTATGTGTTGAGAGGTGGAGTGACGATGGAAATTTGGGATTATCTCATTACAAGAAATAATTTTGTGTATCCTTTATAATGGAGTGTTTGCCAATGACATAAGGTACTTTAGGAGAGTTTAGGTGCGCTTTGAAATACATATTCACTGGGTAAGGCTCCACTACTGGTTTCCCCGCAGCGCACTTCCCCGTGGGTTTTCACCGCGGTTTGTTGGTTTTTTTTGTGTCCATTGACAGTCTATTGACTATCAATAGGCTAAAACTTGCGGCAAAACCATGAAAAAAGATCCGCATCCATTAAAAACAATGCTGGCTCAGGCACACATTTGAGTGTCCATACCGCACCATGAGCAGTCCGTGGCAGTGGAGTCTGGCTCACTGGGGGTAATAGGAGTGGTTCGGCCACGCCTGAAATACCGCGCCGCATCCACTCCCATACTGCCTCAGTGGAGCCTTACCCTGGCAGATAAATCAGCTGTCTTTTTCATATGATGGGCGATTAGCTTTAAAACACGATCTCAATTGAATAGTCTAAAATACTTCATTCTTTTCAATGTAATTAGTACGTCTGCTACTTTATTACAGTTTACTTGGTAAAACACCTTCAAATACAATTGCCTTTTACATCAAAAATCCTTTTCTCAGTGTGAACTTTTCAAAATATCTCACCCACTCCCTGAGAGAACCCACTCAGTACAAGAAATATCACAACTTCTGTGAATCATTGTTCAAACACCATTTTAACACATTTTAATTTGCCAAGAAAATTATGTTTGTGGAATGCCGTTTGGTTTGGAATACCAGCGAAGCATGGCCGGGGGTCTCTAGGCGAATATATCACTACATATTCTATACAGAAGGGAAGCCATGGATTTTTTGAAGCCGTCCAAAGCTTGAGAACAAAGATAGACGGATCATTAAAGAAGTTGGCCATCCAGTCTAGCATGGTTAAAGCCTTGTGTCATTAGGTGTCAGAAGTCATCAGCTCGATCAATACGCCCGCTGTACCAAACAATAACGTGCGCTATTAATGACTTCAATATGCCATGAAAGGGTCACCCCCTCCAAATGAAGCGTTGTTTCCTTGGTTACACCTTGATAAGGCCGCGGCTCGTACGGGTATTTATTCGAACAATTCTTGTATTAGCCAAATGTGATCATTCTAGAATTCTAATGGAACGCTTTAGTCCTCATAGAGCTCTTTTCAGAGTGTTTGTATCATTCGTATTGTTGTATTGTATGAAATCCCATGTACAACGGCTACCCTTACAAACCACTTTAGGCAATTACGAAATATTTTATTTGGTGAGTGTTTAACTGTTGAATGGATTTGGTACTAAAAATTATTTTGTGGATGTGTTTAGTGTGTTATTATTTCTGCAGTAAGTACAGACCTGTATGAATGGGTGTAATGTAGTGATTCCCACACATTATCGAGCCCCCCCCCCCCATTCAAATTACACAGGTTCAGCTTGAGGACTATTTTACACTAGCTGTGTTTGCGTTGAAGTTTCATGTACAAGTACTAATGTGAAATGGTTAAAGCTGTTCCCAGTTGACCCCACAAGTGAAAGGGGGTGCAGCTGTGATGGAAGGTCTGATGGAAGGTCTGATCGCGAGGCGATATGCACCACATTGGTACATATTTAATGCTATGTATATACTGCCCTGAGTCACTATGTTCTGTGTATTAAAGGTATTGTATACCTTTAATTTTCCTCTGTAGCAGGTGCAGGGATGTTGATGGTTTTCACTTTCCCACTCTTTTCCCTGTCCTTACAATGAAGCTTTTACAATCTGCCTGGAGACAAGCTACTGCCCTTCTCCAGGCAGAGGGGATAAATAGACTTCCCTAGGCCCTCCTTAGCCAGAGTTCGGGTTAGCTTTTCAACAAGCTTGCAGCCAGTGTGTCTCACTTGATTTGGAGTAGAGATCTCCCACCTTCCCTGGGTTCTCCCACCGGCCGTCCCATTGCAGTGCCCAGCATCCAAGGACTCCCATCTGTGGTGACTGAAGCCCTGGACCAGGATCACCTTCCCTCAAGCATGCCCGAGCGGATGGAAGTGGCTATCGGTAGGTGCTGAGTTAGGCAGATGCAGGATTCCTCCCTTCTCCCCCTCACCTGGCTCGCTTAACCTATTTGCCCTGACCACTGGGACTGTACCCTGACCCCCTCTCACTGGGACGGGAAGCCATCATCCTCCTTGCAGCTGGTAGCGCTTTATTGGGAACTGTAGCTCCTAAAGTGTGTGCCCATTCCTAGGCTTGGGTCTGGTGTGAAGCCTGTATATATCCCTAATAAAGACGTTCACATATCCCCCTACCCACTTGCCTGACTACTTTGGTGTGTGTAAGCCTTTGCGACAGTGTGTACCAAGCATCCAAAGAATCTGGTCGTGCAGAGGAAAAAAATGCCCTCCACAACACTACAGACACCTGATCCTCGGTTCACCCCGGTGCGTGTTTGTGCACTCATCTCACAGAGGGGTGGTGCACTTGTTACAAGCCCGGGACTTATGACAACACCTCTATAGTTCTCCAAATCTATGGAAGAAAAAAAAAGAACTGCATAGAGACCAAAGCCATAGTAGAGGTATGGTTTCCCCATGGGGTGGGCAGCACATTGAATATCTAAAAGAAGCAATGACTTGTGGGGTTACTGAAGGGGAGGTAATTTCCAAGAATGAGAACCAAGTCAAGAATGAGAACCAATTGAAGCTTACACAACTGCTGAAAATGGCAAAACATTTTTAGGATAGGACAGGGGATGGTTAATCTTTAAGCAATCAAGCAGTAACAAAATTAGTAGATCCCCCAGTAAGGACAAGTACAAGAAATGATAACCAGGTGTTCCAACCTCTTGGAAAGTTATCCAAAACTAAACAAAAACCTTCTAGATTCACTGTAATATGGTATCTACATACCAACAATAGACCCATAATTTAACAAACTAAAAAGCCGTTATGCCTTATACATTTATCACAGTTTTCTCTTTAGAGTTCTCCTTTATGAGTGGTTATGTAAATCACATATATATTTATGATGTAAACAACGCTCATGAATAGATATTTTTCAGCAGCTGCAATATCCATTGTCATGTAAAATTAAATATATATATATATGTATTGTTCAGCTAGCCATACACGTGTCGGATTCCATGGCCAATTGATCACTCACCCAATCGATTCCGGCGATTCTGCCGGGAATCGCAGGTGTGATCAATCGGCCAATTAAGAGTATCCATCGCTGCATACCACCTTGTCCAAACGGATTCTGGGACGATTCCGTGTCCGATTGCCCACCTCACAAATGGCAATTCCCCCTGATCTGGGCAGAATCAATCTGATGGAACCAACATGTTGGTTCTCTGTCGGATCCGATTCTGGGCCCCTGAACGATCGGACCTGATCTATTGGACAAGGTGGGCTGCATGCGATTCCGGCACGATCGTTTGGCGTGCACGCGCCCGGAATCGATCGTGCCGGAATCCGGTGGGAATCCGACACGTGTATGGGGGCCTTATCACATGTTAGTTGAAGCACTGAGTCCTTATTTTCCTCTGGGGGCTCTAAGAGAAAGGATCGCTGAAGTAAACCAGGGAAATGGAAAGGGCAGCGTCTGTCAAGGGCAACTATATACATGTTATAGGCCTACTACGTAATAATGAATCCATCACCAGAGGCCCTACAAGGCTGTTAGCTACTAAGAGAACTCCCTAGGTGTCGGTGTGATGGACAATGATGTACTGTATTACAAGTTCAGATAGATTCAAGCAAACATAAAGGCATATCATGGTGCTTATGATTTCCTGATTTATCGCAGAGCATATAAAAGATTAATGGCATCCAGTAGTGTGAAAGGGAGTCAGTGTCACCAGCTCAGTCCAGTGTTTATGTTTTTTTTTACCTCTATCAATAATTTAATGTGATGGACCTGGCACGCACTGCAGGTATCAGTTCTGATGAGTTCTTCTTTACTTTCTTTTATACCTTTCAAGTTTCAATGTCTTCTATCGGCCTCCTTCTATTTTCTTTACCTTACAACTTCCCAACATCTGTGTTATAATATTCTCATTCCGTGCCTATGTTCTGACCCCCCCCCCGCAAGGTCTCTCTGTGCTGCTAAGCATTCCTCATTTCTGTAATTTGAACTCGTCTTCCCTCCATACGGGCGGTGTCCGCTGACGGGCGAGCGAGCGAGACGACGAGCGAGCGAGCGAGCGAGCCGAGAAGAGAGCGAGCGAGAGAGCGGCGTGCGAGCGAGCGAGCGAGCGAGCGAGCGAAGGAGCGAGCGAGCGAGCGATCGGAGTCGAGCGAGCAGCGAGCGAGTCGAGCGACGAGGAGCGAGCGAGGAGCGAGCGAGCGAGCGAGCGAGCGATGAGCGAGCGAGGATCTATCGTCTAGCTATTCTATCTATCTATCTATCTATCCCCTCCTTCCATCTTCTACAGGCGATTTCTTTTTTTGAAAGCGCAAAGCATGTGTTTTTCTGTCCGGATTAGCCAGATAGACTTTTTTAGCCTATTGACAGTATATTGGACTAAAAACTGTGGTAACCGCACCTGATCCATGTCTGAATCCGAGGCAGTATTTATAGGCTCATTGGGGGTTATGGGAGCGGTTCAGGCGTGGGTAAAAAAAAGTGCTGCTTCTGCTCCCAAACCGCACAAGTGGACCCTTAGCCTAATTCAACTTAAAAGGTGAAACTAATATATGAAAACGACTGATTACATACAAAGCGAGATTGATGCAAAAAGAGCCTAAACCAACTATTGAGTACATGCTGGATTAGATTTCTCAAAGGTCCGAAATTTTTGGAATTACCATCTTTGTTTTATTAATTTCATGTAATCTTCTGAGATTTTGTGGTTTTCATTAGACATGAGACTGAGCAATTCAGAGTCTGATAGCATCCATGCCAGTGATTGATGCAAAAGGGGCCCAAATTAAGTACTGAGATATTTCAAAGGTCCGACATTCTTCTAATTAAAATCTTTGTTTTATAAATTTCATGTAATCTTCTGAGATTTTGGGGTTTTAATTAGCTGTAAATCATCAAAATTATACCAAATAAAGGCTTGAAATATCAAGCTTTAATACAAAAAAAGGTCCCCTAACAGTTGGGACTTTAATTGAAGTATTGGAAGTAATATTAGCCAAAGGGTCGTTCCAAAAAAATGGTTCTAATGTAGTACAAACAAATTTTATTTGGACCCGTAGTGTCCGTGAATTCATAGGATACAAAAACTATAATGTTAAAAATACATATAAAATACATGTTGGTACACTTTGTGCACAGATATAATCAGGGGTATGTCTTTGTGGGACATATTGTTGCGTGTGCCAGATATTACTGCAACATATTTCACCACAAAAATGGCTTCTTCAGGCCGCACACGGCTTATATGGGGATCTGGGGATCAAAAAGTATGCACCATCAGGATGACATAATGGATGTTAACACAAAAGAGCAATGATTTTTGGAAAAAGGGCTCATCCCTGATGACAAGATACGTAGTTAAGAACTTTCAACTCCCTTGGGAAAGGATCGGTTGGTAAGTCTCCCTCAGCACTAAGTCTCTACTCTACAGTGTAGATCAAATATCAAGCCTTTATTTGTTTATGAAAAGCCAAAAATCTCAGAAGATTACATGAAATTAATAGAACAAAGATTTTAATTAGAAGAATGTCGGACCTTTGAAATATCTAACTCTGCATATGTACTCAGTACTTAATTTGGGCCCCTTTTGCATCAATTACTGCCTCAATGCAGTTTGGCATGGATGCTATCAGCCTCTGAATTGTTCAGTCTCATGTCTCTCATCTTTTTATATGCAATGCCCCAGAGATTCACTATGGGGCTCAGGTTGAACAAGTGTGCTGGCCAACCAAGCAGTGGCGTTTATAGTATTTCCATAAAGCTGATCTGCAGAAGAAGCATGAAATGCTCTAAAATCTCCTGGTAGATGGTGGGCGGGCATTCACTCTGGACTTGATAAAGCCCAATGGATCAACACCAGCAGATGACATGGCTCCCCCAAATCAATAGATGAGAGCAAGGACCCAGAGTCTGGAAGAAGAATGAAGAGGCACACAATCGAAGATGCTTGTCCAGTGTGAAGATTCCACAGTCTGTATTGATTTGGGGAGCCATTAATGGAAGGTAAATACACTGAGCAAAAATATAAACGCAACACTTCCAGTTTTGCTCCCATTTTGCATGAGCTGAAGTCAAAGATCTGAAACTTTTTCTTAATACAGAAAAGACCAATTACTCTCAATCTGTTTACCTGTGTTAGTGAGCACTTCCCATTTGCTGAGATAATCCATCCCACCTCACAGGTGTGGCATATAACAGTGCTGGTTAGACAGCATGAATATTGCACAGGTGTGCATTAGACTGCCCACAATAAAAGGCCACTCTAAAATGTGCAGTTTGAACACAAAGCACAGTGACACGGATGTTGCAACCTTTGAGGGAGTGTGCAATTGGCATGTTGGCATTGTCATGGGGCAGCAGGTGTGGACCGACTGTGCCACAAGTCCAACCTCCTCTAAGAGCGTTGTTAAAGTGAACCCACTCGTTCTTCACAATACCCCTGATGGTGGAGATAGACTTTCCAGAGGGGAACAGAAGACACCAGGAAAAGTTACCAAAGACACAGGTATTGTCAGCAGGCTAAGTCGTAACCTGGGGCAACCATGCAGGACCAAGGGGTGAGGCAATAGCGTTGTCAAAGGCAAAGGATCAGGGCTGGCAGCACAGGTACAGGTCAGGCAGTCCAGGTTGGCAACAGAAGAGTCAAGGCAGGCAGCTACAATGTGACCAAGGAGGAGACTCCTGATTTTTTTTTCTTGTTTTTGTGCTGTCACTTAATATATAGTGAATTACCATTGAGATCACACTAGGCATGACAGGAAACTAAACACACATATCTAGCAACCTCTACAAGGGTTGTGGTATCAGTAGGTAAGTATTGACCAGATGATTACCAGCGTCCCCTATGATTTATTGGATTTTGTGAGTCCAAATTCACATTACGAGTTCTCCAACTAAATAATTATCTGGAAGCCTTTTGTCTGTTGTTGTCTGTCAGTTTCAGTTTCTTTATCTTCATTAAGTCAATCAATTCTATATATGCTTTAATGAAGAGGTATGCTGCTTTCCCCTATTGTCCAGGGACCATTATATTATACTACACATGGTTAGTTCAAAAGCTCTTAATATATGAGAAGGCCAACACTTCATTAGCTGTATTTAACAGTTCATTGACTAGATTCACCCATGCAGATGAGCCATTTATAAAAGTATAGGTATATTTAAATTAGAAAATACTTGGTGATGTTTCGTTTAAGCAGCCTATATCCATGTCATATGCCAAATGCTAACGGTGGAAGACGTCTAAATTAATTTTAGTGCATATAGAAAACATGAACGTGGCTTAAAATGTCTCATCTGGTATTGGCACCTGTAAAATAGCTTTCCTTTTGGATTTTCTTTATATATATGCATCTATCTATATCTATACATTATGTATGCCAGAGATACACCTTAATTCTTTTCTTTAGATGTCTGCTACAATACTTATTATGGTAGGTGGGCCAGTGGAGGAGGAGCAAAAATCTAAATTTAAACCTCACCATATTTATAGTTAGATATACTGATATAAGAACTGTTCATTCAATCTTTCCAATCTTTCCTCAACCTCTGCACCATCATGCAAAACACAATTTTTCTCCATGTTGCACCAATGATCATTATGCTCTCTAACCAGGGCCTAAAATTGTTCACAGAGCAAAAAAAATGCCTAGCACGGTGGCCCTGTCCTCTCATATATCACATGTTCATCACTGGTCCCTGCTACCTCCTCGCATATAACACTCGGTCATCACTAGTTCATGCTATCTTCTCTCATATCACACTCGGTCATCACTGGTCCCTGCAACCCCCCCCCCCCCCCCCCCTCATGCCACACATGGTCATCACTGGTTCCTGCTACCTTCTCTCATATCACATACTCGGTCATCACTGGTCCCTGCTACCTCCCATGCTACACTTGGTCATCACTGGTCCCTGATACCTTCTCTCATATCACACTCAGTAATCAATGGACCCTGCTACCTTCCTTCATAACACACTTAGTCATCACTGGTCCCTAGTACCTTATTTCAAATTACTCTCAGTCATCACTGGTCCCTGCTACCTTTTCTTATGTGGAAACCAGTCATGTCTGATCCCTGCTACCTCTTCGGAGTAAATTATCCCTGCTGCATACTTTTACATTCCATCTCTGATCCCTGCTTCTTTTATTACCATCTCATTTTGCTGTCAGTTAGAGAAACACTAAAGGGGCCCATGAATACATTTCAAATACAATTTTCCTTTTTCCTATATTATAAATAATTGTAACAAAGTAGAGATATAATGCACATTAAAGTGCATTTCAAATGTTAACCTTTACCCTATCATCACTTCATTTCTATTAACACATGATGATCATCTTGTAAATGGGAATTAAAAGTCATAAAGAGTATGTCTGTGCAAAAGCCTCCCTATTGGGTTTATTTTATAAGAATTCAGCACTAAGACTGTATAAATGTGTGTGCAGTCATTGGTCCTTTGGGACAAGGCACTATGTATGTATTGGTCCTTTGGGACAAGGCACTATGTATGTATGTCAGATGAGAAACTCTTTCTTCCCAAAGGCCCTTCTACCGTTACAAATGACATGGGTGGTCAGCTTATCAACATATTCACTAACATATCTGTCGTGTAGATATTTATAGAGGCAGGTGCTTAGTTTAGACAGTATTGCTATTACTTGCTATACACAACTGTTGTCTGTATCTTTCAATGTGCTAATAAGGTTAGTTCATTATATGATATAAACTGTAGCTTTCGAAAAAATGGCATAGATAGGCTTATTACAAAAACATATGGCTGAAGTCTTGTTGATGGTGTCCATCTAAGCAACTTATGAGCCCTTGATGAATTTTACTACCTGATGGGCCACAGGTCTGGAGCACGTATGCAGGACAGTTGGTTCGAGGTTAGATGTCCTCCTTAGGTAATAAAGGATAGGGATAAAAACTTTAAATTTAACACAAATATCAGCATTAAGCCGGCCATAGACGTCCCGATCTATGGCCGACTTTTAGCAGACTGCCCACAGCGTGGTGACGTCACCACGCTGTGAGGAGGCGGCTACAGAACGAACAGGAATCCCCGTGTGTTCCACTAACACATGCAATTCCTGTCAGACTGTAGCCAATTAACTCGGAGGGGGAGGAGACTTCCCCTCCGAGTTAACAGACTGCAGTGCAGGATCGGAGGATCGGGCAGAAAAAGAACCAGCAGGACGGATCCGTGTGCGATCCGACCTGCCGGCTCTTTTTGTTAGATCCTCAAGGTGGGGTCCCTTATAGTTGCAGCCGACCAACCTTTATGTGCTCGGCAGGAGCGAGCACGCCGGTTGGTCGGCTGCAACTATGGCCGGGAATCGGCCTGTCTATGGGGGCCTTTAGTAGCCTACGTATTACTTTTCTCACAAGTTCATGGTGTGTACTTCTTCCCTATTTATTGAGGAATTGCAATTAGTTGAAGTCCCATTCAGGTAGACTGGCAAAGTTGGAGATATTGCAAGCCACAAATTAGTTTGAGTTGGCTCCGCTTAACCTTTATATGACCACCTATAGTTTGAAATCCCATTTAATAAAAGCAAACATTTAGTCATACGGTCATCCTTTAACTATTAGCGCATAAGGGAAAGAAGATAAAGCAATCAAAAGCACTAATCTACACAGTGTATAGGGTCCAGTTTAAGATTTAATGACTAAAAAAACATAAATGAAGGAATAGCCTATGGGTTTCCTGAGTCCCACTTCCTCAGGGCTTAGCAGTAATATGCCTCATAAATAACAATATAGCTGGACAATTGTTCTGTTTAAAGTGGATTTAAACTTAAAACAAAAAAACAACAAAAACAAACAAACAAATAACTAACAAACTAACTAACTAACCTACATGGAATCTTGATCCAGGTAAAATGATCCCTGTATAGAAAAATCCCATAACCTCCCCTCTTCCTCGTTCCAGCACCGACATGCCTGGAGTGTTCTGTCCTCTCTCCTCCTCCAATCCAGATCTGAATCCAGTGATGCTCCGTTCCCCCAGCATCCCTGGATTCAGATTTGGCTGGCTGCGGGGCACAAGGGGAATATGGGAGGCAGATGTCAAAAGTGACATTTACTTTCCCAAAATTCACTTGCGGCCAAAGGTGGTAGGTCCGCCTTAAGGTTTGATCTTATGATTTGTTCTGTATAAATCTGAGGTTTTCTGGCTGACTTTAGAATTTTTTTTCAGGTACTAAATTGAGCCCTGAGGAAGGGGGAATGATGAGCCCCTGAAACACATAGGTTTTTCCTTGATGCTTTTGATATCTGTATCTTATTATACTAAACAAGTTGAATATGGCTCTCTACTACTAGCTATACCACAATCTTATTGAATCAGAACCTTTACAGAAATACCTGCAAAGATTTGGATTAAAACATGAATGATCATAGTTTGCTTTAGATTAAGAATGTACTTGAAAAATGTGCACATTGTAAGCAGATCTCCTCAAAAGATCACCTGGAAGACACTAAATTGCCAATTAAGGCCTAATCAAAGTCACAGAAAAAATGTATAGTAAGTAGATTAAAGCAGCAGGATGTTATTTCACAGCCCCCCTTACACTTTGACATTTGTGCAGTAAGTCTTAATATATCCGTATAGTATAGGCTTTTTAGCTTGAATGTGATCTTCAGCTCAAGATGTAATTTAATTGACCTGGCCAGACATGTTCCCTCTCTCCTTACGACCTGGCCAGGCATGTTCCCTCTCTCCTTACTACATCTAGACCACATGAGTAGAGTGGCCAGACGGAAGCTACTCCTCAGTAAAAGGCACACTGCCTGAAGTTTGCACCTGAAAAGGCAACTGAAGGACTCTCAGACCAGGAGAAACAAAATACCATCCCTACAGTGAAGCATGGTGGCAGCATCGTGTTGTGGGGATGTTTTGCAGAGGCAGGAACTGGGAGACTAGTCAGAATAAAGGGTAATATGACTGTAGCAATGCACATAGACATCCTGGATGAAAACCTGCTCCGGAGCACTCTTGAACTTAGACTGGGGTGATGGTTCATCTTTTAGCAGGACAATGACCGTAAGCACATTGACAGGATATCAAGGGAGTGGCATTAGGACAACTCTGTGACTGTCTTCGAGTGACCCAGCCAGAGCCCAGACTTAAATCCAATTGAACATCTCTGGAGAGACCTTTTAATGGGTGTTTACCGATGTTTCCTGAAGAAGCGGTTAAGAGGTGCTGCAAGAGGAATGGGTGGAACTGGCCAAGGATAGGTGTGCCAAGCTTGTGGCATCATATTAAAAAAGACTTGAAGCTGTCATTTCTACCAAAAATGCATCACCAGTATTGAGCAAAGCCTGTGAGTACCTACAGTATGTACATGTGATTTCTCAGTTTTTTTTTATTTTTAATAAATTTGCAAAAAACTTCAAGTAAACTTATATTTCCAATTAATTGTATGGGGTGTTGTGTGACTTCTAAGGAAAAAAATGAATGGGACAAGTGATGCGCTGTGAATACTTTCCGGTATATAGTGTATAGTATAGTGGGAACTGGAAAATACACAAAACACACTAAAATCTAGTATTTAAAGACATTTCTATCGACAATTCAAAGTACACCAAGGCAAGCAACAGAAAAAATATATAACAGACTACTGTACAGGTCAAAAATTCATATAATTCAGCTTTGCTTTACAAGAAAAAAAGGTTTCAACCTGATCCCTCTAATGGATGTAACATAGGCAAACGCTCCCCATAAACCCAATTATGAAGTACATGATTACATTTACAGACTTTTAATGGCGGCACTGCATAATGAATGTGAGTGAAGAGTCATTTAAGGTGCTGCAAGTTGTATTTATTAGGTTGTATCTGTTTTATGTGCTTTTGTTACAGCCCTGACGTGCACACAGCTCCTGGAGTCAGAAGATCTAAGTGATCTAAGGAAAGGTTATAAGTAAGTGACAGAAGGATGCAGGACTTCAAAGGCGGTGACAGCAGCACGCTATGAACGGGGGAAGAATACTTCAGCTTGAATATAATTATACAAATGGATGCAAGAAGAATAATTTGCACCAGGTAATGTAATGAGCGCTTTGAACTTGATATCAGTACATGTATTTTTATTTATAGATATGTTTAACTCAATGCTTCTTTTTCATGGCCTCCAGTAATACCATGCAGCTTCTACAGGCTTTAGTTAACAACACTTTTACATAATGCAATACATCATACAGCACAATGGATCTGGGTTGTAGATGTGTGAGTCGAATATGAAATAGTAGCAGAGAGCTAAAATAATAACACATTGCTTTGTCACTGCGTTGGTGACCATATCATAACTAAATGTACATGCACAATGTGTGAATGGTCAATATTATACAAGATTACTTTGCTAGGGCCACAATCTACACAGCCTGTCATGTAGCAGTTAATGAGGTTGATCCAGCAAGCCTAGGTATTTGCGTAGATGGACAATTACATTATGCTTTAGCACTGCTAATGCGGAGTAGTAGCATTATACCATGTAAGCCATCGCACACAGACGTGCTGGCGCCACCCCTTCATACTCCTGATAACAGCCAGCGTGCCGTTCAGCTGGCAGTCTGGCCATTACTTTGAATGGAGAACCGCTGTCCCCATACAAAGTAATGACTTTCGACCAAGGTTTTCCAACATGTTAGAAACCTGTTTGGATCCTGCTCGAAGGAGCTGTGGATGGCTGAAATGAAGAAACAGACTAGAGCAACTTTGGGTGACGTGCATGC
>CM070037.1:24221783-24262245 GCA_036250615.1 Ptychadena robeensis
ATTGAAGTCTATGGTACACTTTTGGTACAGAAATCTGGACCTCAGCAGTGCGCTAGGGAGATTAAATAACGATGAATAGCCATGCAATATAATATTGTGAGTTGACATTCCCATATATAATCCACAAAACTGATGACATGAAGGGTGGATTTTGTAATAAATACACATGACCTATAGAACCTTCAGTGATCTGAAAAGCTAATTATTGACTCAAATCTGACGGATGAACAAGGAAGGGTATGGTTACATTATTTCATATAATTGTTTATTTTTCCATAAAATTTATGATTACAAAATGATGACTAGTTTTTGTGGGAGTTCATTGCAAATCCCCTAGGAAATAGTTTTAGCATATATAGTTAGGTGGAATTTTGGTACTAGAGCGATACTTTTGCAAAAAGCAGAAATGTTCCCACAACCCTTTCACATTTCAAGTCATTTTGGTGATAATACTTTGTCCAGGGGCTAAAGTCAACTAGTCGAAATTTCATTTTTGACGATCTGTATTTATGATAAACACTAATCATATATAGTAATTGCATTAATAATGAATTAATACATTAAATTAGAAATAAACTACTTTACATTTGAAGCAGCACTACTGTCTCTTTGACCTGATTATTTTGTGTGTAAGCAACAGGGATCTCGTCCAAATCCGTATACTATGTCTATTGACAGACAACATGCTGATGTGTGCTTTAGCAACAAGAATATTGCTCTAGTGAGGGCTTTCCTTCTCATTATATGGACGTGCATTAATGAATGTTTTTTCTTTACTCTGATTCAAAAAATCTATTGGATGCAGAGGAGAATTGATTACATTGTTTACCTATACTTTGACCAGCTCACTTCCCGCTTGAGGTTTTATGTGCCTTTAAATCTGAGATCAGCGGGTCCATAATTAAGATGCTAGTCTCTCTGCTATGTAAACAGTCAATGAATCTATCTTAGACCTGAACGACCACAGATACAGTTGTACGAAAAGGTTTTGAAGACTTCTGGATTCCTACATGAATTCATATATTTTTTTAAATTGTAATACCCTTTCTTAAATGAGAAAATACCTGCCAATCGCTTCACCTTTCTCATCACTAGGGTCCACGCTCTGCAGGCAGGTATTTCTTCTCCAAGGCTCACGAGCCTGAGAACACTCCAGTCTCCCATAGCATATCTACATTTCCTCTTTTACTGGAAATGCTCCAATCCATATCTGGCCCGTTTGGTTTTCATCCTGGCCTATGTGGTCACCTGTGAACAAGACATTCACTGCAATGGCAGCTTCATGTCTCCATGAGGACATGATCAGGTCACTTTGTTGTCCCCATGGCAATGTGCGGATACAGTTGCGAAAATGAGTGGAGGAGCATGCTACATGAGTGTTTGCTCTGTGGGGTATTGATGCATTTTTGGAGGACCTGGGCACCAAAGTGTGGAGATCTGTTAAATACCATATGGGTGGGGATACCTTCCTTGGTGCTCTGAACATCTGCCCGTTGGTCTTGTCCTCCTCTATGCTGCAGCTTCTTAGCTGTCAATGGTACAGGGTGGACTGGGATTCTGAGGTGGTTGCTGCCAGTGAGTGGAGTGTGAACTAAGGGCATAGAAAAGAGAAGGATTTGGGAAGCGGCAAGCTGTGTAACGTGTGTGATTCTTTTGACAGCAATTGATAAGGCAGACACATATCTGTATAATTTAACTACACAAAAAACAGAGGAACATCAAAGAAGAGGTAGAACACATACATGAATATTGTATGTTATAGGCAAACCAATGATTAAAATTGATGAAACTCCACAGTGAAAAACTTGAGAAGAAATGACCATTTTTGACCTTAATGAGGTCCCTAAGGGTCATATTAGGTCAACTGTTATTTATCAAAGTGTCTGGTTGTAGATTCCTCTAGTCACATAGCAACTTATTGGATTTGAACCATGCCTAAGATATTGATTCTGACAGCTGATCACAGTCTGCTCTGCCCTTTAGATGTTTAGATGAATACAACATCTTCAAGTTCCTTTATCTGAGTTCAGTTCTAGGCTTCCAGCTGGAGGTCCTTATTATCAAAGCACCCTACAGATAATTGTTTGCACGTCATTCGCTGCATTAGAGATTGTAGAAAGGATGTTTTCCTTTCCTATTTTTTGAGCATAAAATATCATCTTTTTTTATTGTGGCGCTGAATATGTATACATGCGGTTTCTGGTTTTCATTCAGAGCCGTCTACCGTAAGAACTGTGCTCCAACCAGCTGTGCACGGGATCACACCAGCAGTCAGGGGATGGCCTGCAACTGCAGATTTTCTCACAGGCTTACTGTTGTTAAAAGCTATTGCCTAGTGGGGAGAGCTCTTTTAACAATGTACCTCCTCGTGTCTTGTTAGATGAAACCGGGAGTTATGTGGGATTGCCACTGAGAAAGCAACAGCATGGTTGTGGATTGTGTCTGTCAGTCTAATCCATGATTAAGACTATGTAGTGGAAAAGCGCATACCTTTCTACCGTACAGCTCAGTGTAATTTTTCTACAAGAATAAATAAGGCTTTCTTTCCTTTCCTGACATTTATACAGTATCGAGATAGCACTGAGCGTCATCCAACCAAAATAATTGCCAATGTTTTTGTATATTTCAATGCATCGTAGCAGTTTAACGGAGGTTTGTTTTATGGTATTAATAGATGCGAATGGCTTGTGCTACACTGGATTCTAATTCTAGCAGAACATGTGACATGATATATGTAGTTCACTTAAACATGCGGAAGAGCCCCAGGGCCATGTGACATGCTGTCTGAGGTCTCCTTGTGTTTTTGTTTTTTTTAGTCCAGCCTCGGGGCTCTTCTGTTTTTCTGATACAATAAAGTCAAACTGCACTTGCACATCTAAATGTAACAGGTTCAATTAACTGTTGTCCTCCCTGCTGGTACATATGTCCTTGTTTACTCATTTTGTGACATATTGTGTTTTTCAAGGGAAGGAGCCTGTGTTGATAAAGAGTAGAGTTGGTTGCAAAATTTGGGCAAGTTTATTCGTAAGGTAGGCTATGTTTCCACGGCATGAAAACCCCTCTGTTTGTCGTAGGTCAAATGGAGGGATGTTGACGCATTTCATTATAGTCAATGATCCTGTTCCCACATGCTTTTATGTGATGTGTTGTGCGTTAATATCAACATAGAGCCCTGCGTCAACATCAACGCAAAGGAGCCCAACACAAGTATGGGCGCGCTGAGGCACCCATAGACAATGCATTGATTGCGTTACCAGCGGGTATCCGTTGGTAATGGACTCTTTTACTTGAAAAAAAAGCCATCACTGTATTTTCAATGTCATCACTTTCGGTCTTTTCGCCAACATCACTTGAGGGACCACAAGCAGATTTTCCCCGAAAAATTCAAACATCTCTCAATTGAAATAGTGTTCATCTTACTTAATAACCTTTTCCACTGAAGAATGAGTCATGTATAGATTTTTTTTTTCAATTTGTTCATGAATTTTTGATTCACATTGAAACAACATAGCAGATCCCGAGATACATTGATCCAGATAATTTGTGTATGGTTTCTGAGCCCAGGAAATGTGTATATCCAAAACCAATCACTGCCCCCTATGCTGTAACAACGTAGATACTCCGTAGTTATGGTAACCACCCTCTGTAGATTTCAATGCATTGTTATTAACTTGCTACAGACGATGTCCTGGTCCCTGGATAAAATCCAAATTCCCTTCAATATGTTTATGTTTCTACACAAATCAGCATCTACTTTGTGTTCAATAGCAGATCAAAGCAAGCTGCTGCAATGTTCATCCATATGGAGCAATTGCTATTAATTTAATAGGCTACAAAGAAAAAAGTTCCAAAACGTTCTTCTCACCTATCCTACACACAACAGATCTTTTTTCGTGGACAGATTTTGCTGTATTGACTGTTGAAGTTTCATCTGTTTATAGTTTCTATTCTGGTTCCTATTCTGAGAGATGATATTAAAATTCAGCAGCTGACATTGCAAGTTACCATTTCTGTAGCTCCATAAGAATTGTTCCCCCAGAATCATAGGGGTGATCTATGTGCGTCTTATGCAGCAAGGTCTTGACACTAATGGCTGCCATACACACCCGACGGGTGCAGACAGACCAGTCCCGATATGCACCGGGATGCAAACGTGATGACGTCATCACGTTTGCACCCTGGTGCATTATGGGGCCCCTTCAGTCGGCCGGCACCCTTTGTGTGCCAGCCATTAGCTTCAATAAAGACGCCGGTCTTCATTGAAGCTTATGGCATCGGCTTGCATCGGCCAGAGAATATCGGACATGTCCGTTCTCTGGCCGGCCGAGCTGTGGGGTGACAGGGATCTGTCGCCCCATGTGGGCACATGCCGATAAGCGGCCGATTTTTTACCTGACCAACAGCGCGAGCGCGCACACCCGTCGGTCAGGTTAAAAATCGGCCGCTTATCGGCATGTGTAATCGGCAAGACCAAATAGCCTTATCAGCAATGTGCTTCAGCTAGCCATACACCTTTAAATCTGTCAGTCAGATATCCTTTAGATCTATCAGCAACTATGTAGTATAGGGTCCTCTGCGTTTTAACACAGGTAGACTTGATGGTTTAGGGCCCCCATACACCTTTATATTTCTCTGTCAGATTTCCTTTAGATTTCCTTTTGTTTTGCCACAACCATGTAATATGAGGGACTTTCTAAACCATCAAGTCTACCTGTGTTCAATCGCAGAGGACCCGGCACTGCATAGTTGTTGGTAGATCTAAAGGATATCTGACAGAGAGATCTAAAGATGTATGGGCAGCTTTAGAAAGTCCCACATATGACATGTTTTTGATAAAACAAAAGGAGATCTAAAGGAAATCTCACCCTTAGCCAGTCGCTCCTTACTCTACCCAGACTCTTTGAACTCCTACTCGGTTTAGTTCCAGTAGACTGAGGCAGGGAACCTGGCACAGGCTGTCCAGCTGATACACACAGCAGTGGTTTTGTCAGTGGATTGTTTCTGCTGTGTGTGTCAGCTGCAGGCAGCCTCTGACAGCTTCCCCACACCACAGCAGATGGTTTGCCTCCAATGTGTATGTTAGCCACAGGTAGCATCTGACACACACAGAGGAGGGTTTGTCTTAGCTGTGCATGTCAGCTGCCGGCAGCCTCTGATAAAAAAAAAATGCTGCTGCTATATTGCTATTAAATTCAAAGTCAATACTTGACTTTGAACTTAATCAATAGAAAAACTAAATTTTATCAGATTCCCTCAGCCCTTCTCCACATCTCCTGCAATTTTGTCAATGATTTGTTATTTGCAATTAAGGCTATGTTTCCATGGTGTTTCCATGGTCGGTCCGCTGAGGTCCTCCGTTTAACACATCTATGATGCATTAAGAGATCTGTATGCATCCATTAGGGCATCCCTTAAGGCATGTGTTACAGACAGAGGACGTTTCTTACCCTTCTTCTTCTCATTTGGTGCCAGGAAGTGAACTTGACCAGTTTGACTTTCTTTGTGAGCTCATTGCAAAGCCCCTGAAATGGTATCATCACCGAAGTTGCTGGAGATGTAGAAAAGGGTTGAGGATAGACTACAAAAAAAGAAAGTATTGCTCTAACACAAATAGTTTTTGCATAAATTAAGTTCAAAGTCAAGTCGAAATTTTGTAAATGAATTTTTTTTTTGATGTTACTAGATTTTACTATTTTAAGAGAAACCTACGAGTAAAGTACCTGCTAGTGCTAAAGATGGTTAGATTTTTGATTTATTGATTGCAAAGCCCATTAAACATGGCATCGTCACCAAAATTGCTAGAGATGTAAAAAAGGGTTGTTCTAGCACATGTAGTTTCTGCATAAATTAAGTTTGGGTCAAAATTGTAACCCAATTTATGCAAAAACTTCCTACCCTTTTCTACATCTCCAAAATTTTGGTAATTATACAATGTTCAAGGGCTTTGTAATTAACTTAGATAGTCTAGTTGAAACTTTGCACCAGTCTCTAGTTCTTGAGAGATTCAAGAAAGATTTTGAGATTAAGGCCAGGTTCCCACAGCGTTGAGGGCTCCATCAATACCCCCTGCGTTAATTGCAATTTTTTGATGGGGATGTAAACTTGGCCCATCCATATTACAGCACTGCCTGTTTCCACGGCATTGAACCGGTCCGCCGGCCGATGGTTGACCGAAACAAGCAGTGCTCTTGGCATGTAATATGGATGGGCTACTTTGACATCTCTGTCAAGGAATGCGATTAAGACAGGGGGTATCGATAGCGCTCTCAATGCCGTGGAATCCTAGCCTTATTCATAAGGTACACAGTAGTTGGTTGTTCCCAAGGGAGCCGCACTCACAGAAGGTAGATGAGTGTTTCCGATCAACTCATCCATAGTGGTGCTTCCATGATGCAGGTCTGCTTGTTGGCTACTCATGGCTAACATTTATATGGACCCTCCACGTGTAGATGTAGATAAACATAAACAAATCTGTACGATTAGACAAATTTCGTAATCTCTAAATAGTTTGTATGGAACTGGACACCAAAGCAATATACAACTGAGTATTTTTTTTTCAGATAGCTTTGTAGAATTGTTTCTCTGGTAGATTGATCGGTAGAGCCAGATTAAGAAACGTTCCTCCTGGAACTGATTAATAAACTTTCAGCAGTTATGATCTACATAATTAACACATGGCTGATCCCTTCATCCAGATTTGTAACACAAGAGAAAGCATGGTTTACCACAAGAGAGAAATCGTAAACTGTTGGAAAAAGGATATGTAAATCAAGGTGGAGGCTCTGACAATTCTCATTTGGTAGCTCAGAGAATTCCTAGTAGATAACATTTCAGTCTTATTCATGTTATTAATTTTCTGGGTGTCAGCAAGATGGCAATCTTGTAATTACTATTGTACATAAAAGTACCCAGAAATACATACTGCTTCACTCTCTTTGTTTTTTATGTATAAGCCATTAATTAAAAAAATATATATAATTGTGAAGTTCTAGCCTCTTCGTAGATCCTTGTCAAGCCATGATATCTGTACTGCTAAATTGCCTATGTATAGTGTTTTTTAAAGAGAGCAGGAAAACAATAGGTATCATATACTTGCATCATAAAACTCAGTTGGCTTGCTTAGGGTACAAGTCATGCAGTACCTAAAGATGGAAGAAACATGTAAAGCCCAAAATGGGGCACAGTTCAGGGTTTAAGGAAATGCCTGTTTCACCTAAGTACTCTTCAAGGGATTATGGGCTTCTCTGCAAACAGCTTCAGATTTTTAGAACTTGGATTCTCCACCCCAGGTAGCTATAGAGTAAAGGCCCCCATACACCTTACAATCTCACCATACGATTTCTGTACAATCAACTTGTGTTCTACCAAAACCATGTAATATGAGGAGTTTTCTAAACCTTCCAATCACTATGTATTCTATCAGGGAGGACCCAGCACTACACAGTTGTTGGTAGATCTAATGGAATGGTGTATGGGGGGGCTTTAGAAACATCAAGCAGGTGCATAGATTTACTGATATACTGTAGACTAGTGATGAGCGACTAGGCAATATTCGAATTTGAGTAATTTCGTGAATATCCGCCATAATATTCGATTCCATATTCGTAATCTCGAATATCCGCACTTACGACATGAATTGCGATCTAAACATCGCAATTGCGATCCAATATGCGCAATGCATGCAAGTCAATGGAGAATGGCGGAATCCGAAATCGCGATTATCCGAGAAATCGCAATGCGACCACATATGCGCAATACATTGAAGTCAATGGAGAATGGCGGAATCCGAAATTGCGATTATCCGAGAAAGCGCAATTGCGATCCAATATGCGTAATGCATGCAAGTCAATGGAGCTCGGATATTCGACTGGGAAAATATCCGTCATTTCCGTTTTAAAAAATCGCATTGCGATTATATAATCATATAATATAATATTATAAAAGCGCAATAAATCGCGAAAAATCGTGATCGTGTCGGATATCCGATGATATATTCCCGAATATTCACGAAATGGCGAAATAGCGATATTCGAGCTAAATATTCGAAAATCAAATATTCGAGCTCAACACTACTGTAGACATAGTGATACTGAAACTCTAGAGGACACAAAAGCACATGAGCTCAGGTACCCAGGAGTCTCTAAAGCAGCGTTGTCAATTGTAAACATTTCCCATACGTACCACAGTTGATCCGTGACTTTGTCCAAGTTTTAAATTTTGCCCCACCATGTATTTGAGTTTGCACCCTGCTCTAGAGCAAAAGTGGAAAAGGAGATATCAGGTACTCCTGCTTACAGATGCTGAAGGGCTTAACATTAAAAGTGGCATGGGTTTCGACCTTTGTTGACAAAGAGCTTCCACTGGAAACGCGCCCCATTGTTCCTGTTGAGCCCTCCAGCATCTGTAAGCAGGAAGTGTTCTCATCCCTAATCAGGATGTGATGTCATCCTGGAAAGCACACGGCCCTGAGAGATCAATCCTTGCAAACCTCCTTTAATGTGAGTATTTTGTCTTTTGTTGTCTTTTGTTCTATTTTATTTAACCACTCACAGTACTTTACTTTGTTATACTATTTTGTGTGCCTCGTATCCTTGTTCCTAATGGTGAAAGCGTATCGGACTAAATAGTATGTACAAGTCTGGCATAATGACTAGTTTCATTGTCCACGCAAGCCGCTTCTTTCGCAAGAAGTAGAAGATTTCCAAGACTGAGGAAGTGGCAACATTTCTAATTATTACATCATAATTACAGCATTATCTTGAACAATACAAAACGTTAATATGATGGACTACTATTAGAGAACAATAATCATAAGGCTATGTTTTCATTACGTTGGGACCCCTCCGCTAAGCGTATACACTTAGTGGGAGGTCCCAACGTAGCAGATAGACTTAACTGCTTGGTGAAGGATCTGTCTTCACGGCGCCAAGCCGATCCGCCGGTGTATGGCTGAACGTAGTCGAGTACGTTCAGCCTCTGCACCGGCGGATGTGTAAACAGACCATCCACCGGCAGGCAATGTCTGTGTGATACGTCTGGACCCCTGCAAAGCATATACACTTAGCGGAGGGGTCCCGTGGTATAATGGAAACAAGCCCGAACATGCATCCTTTTAGCCTTAATGTGTAAGTAGGCTTCACATATTCACTTTGTGAATATGTTTTGGATGTACACAGTAGGCGTCATTGTATACGTCACAATGTGCGCTTGGTTGAGCGGTTCTTGTTTTAGAGATAATGATTCTATATACTATAGTAGATATGGTAGTATTGCTATGTGGAGTGACACATATGTACTGAACAACATAGATATTATCATTTGTTATCTACGTTATGCAGGTTGTTTTGACCTTTAGAAAGATTCTTGTATTAGCTATTCTATTTTCCTTACTTAGCACATCAAGTACCCCAACTCAAACCTAAACCCAGTAGGTTCTCTTTATAATATGACTCTTACATTGTCCCTAACCTTATTTCAGCTTCAATCCAAAGGAATTCCTTCTAAACATCTTCTATCTGCTAATGAGAGGAAAGGATGTAAATCTCGTCCTAACCGGCAACCCAATCAATAAGCCATTTAAATGACACTTAATAATCTATTCCCAGTGCATACACGTTAACAGTTTTCTGCAGACTGAATTGTCCTATTTCTTGTAAAGTACATTTTGTTTCTCAGTCAGTGCAGGTAGCAATGTAGCTTCCTTGTTAGAGCTGACATGTTGTGACAAGCCTTGAGTTTGACAAAATGGTCACAGAAATTGATGGCAGAAGAGAGATGCTTAGCCTACTTTGTACGTCCATTTTTGTTTGATTCAAAGCTTCTGTGAAAGTAAACATTTAAAGGAAACTATGTCAAACTGTTTACATTGAAACTTTGGATATAAAAGAATAGGAATTTAAAAGACAAACAATACATAGAAGATTGTTTTTAGATTGATGGGTCCTAGTTACAAAGTATATAAAATTCCCAACTCTGGCTTTTTAGCTTTAGTTTAGCTTTCAAGACAAATGGAAGCGTCAAGTTATACAGGTATACTTTGCAGCACATCCTAGTGTTGACCATTTTATTAGCTGACCTGGTTAGTATATGGTTGGTATGGTATATATACGACCCATGGGCTGTATCAAGCCTGTTTATTTTTTTAATCTGACCTGCAGAACCTGTTATGTTCTGACAGTTACATTCAATTTATATTAGTTTACACAAACACTCCGTTCATCATCTCTTCGTTAGGCCCCTTTGTCAAATTTAGGAACTCATTGTGGCACACCCTCGCTATATCGACTGATATAGACCAGCCTAGAGGAGAAGGGAAGATAAAATTTTGTTAACTAAGCTTTCTTTACTTTCTCTACTCGACTCCTTTCATATTTTTTGCATATTAGGTCAAGAGTCCTAACTAGTTCTACCCAGTAAGGCTAGGTTTCCACTGCATTATCAGCACTGTTGGCACCTGTGTTAAGCGCATTGCAAAGGAGCTGATCCATATTAGCACTGGCTGTTCTCATGGCTTTGAGCTGGTCCACTGGACGTAAGGTCAAAGTAGTGCAAAACTCTATGTGAACAGCCAGTGTAGGTAGAATGGATCGGCTCTGTCGACATCCCTGGCAAGGATTTTGATCAATACAGGGGGTGCCGATGGAGCCAATAACACAGTGGAAACCTAGCCTTATACAAGTATTGGAAAAAAAAGCAGGGATGTAAACCATGAAACTGCCTCAAGGAACTAGTGTGTTTTTTAAACAACTTATTATGAACTTTTGTCAAGTTTAAATTTTGTTTTGTTAACAATAAACAGGAAAATTTAAGTTAAAAAGTTGAAAAATGATTTTGAATTTTTTTATCAGTTGTATTAAAATTGAACCTTGACTATCTGTTACTACAGTTGGCATAGATTACAATCAATTACCAATTTGCTGACCCCGCAAAATTTATGTTTTTAAAGTGATTGAAAGGAAAATCTAGACCTCTATGGGGGCTTTAGACAATAGTGTTTGTCCACTGGCTGACTGTTTGCACCTTCTATGGGACGCTGGGCGTGACTTCTATGGGACGGTGAAGGTGATCCAGAATTCAACTTTAAATAATTGGACTGAGGCCATATAAGGTAAAAGTATTTTTTATATAGTTAATATTTCTTGAACAACCACTGCTCATACACATCTACAAACAGCCAAAAACCTAAATATGGGATGGCAAAGGAAACTGCAAAACTTTTCGGTGTACTTCTTCCCTGCAGGGGCTTTCACTCAATAGTTAGACAGCACCCGACACATGCTGGGTAAATATCAGTCCAGAATAAATTCTTTATTACTATCCTTGACAGAGCTAGACATTTTCTCATTTAATTTGTCGGATGTGGATGTTTGAGCACAGGATCGCCAATTTATAGAAAGCTTACCCTTCTGTCAATGAATGCTCAGCAAACCACAAGGATGATTTGGCTAAGCAGCCTCCAAATGATGCCTGGCTCCCACAAAATAAGACATTGCAATGGTGGAATGTAAAGGCAAATGGAGGCAGAACTTCTTAATAATGCTAGATGAAGGTTAACAATATATAACAATTTAATCAGTGTTACACAACTGGCAGAAAACAACACATTTAAAAATTACTTTAAATAATGGTGCAACACTAAAGCCCCCCATACACCACATACAATTACCATGCAACTTCTGTACAACCAACTTTTCTTCTACCAAAACCATGTAATAGGAGGACCTTTCTACACCTTCCAATCACTATGTATTCTATCAGGGAGGTCACTATACTACATAGTTGTTGGTAGGTCTCATGAAAGTTGTATGGAGGAATCTGAAGGTGTATGGGGGGCTTAAGGGCTTCAATGTAGTTGTGAGATGTACTAATGCTCTAAATGGAGTCCCAGTAGCTTACAATTTATTTATTTTTATTGAGTCACTGCAAACCAGAGGGTTGGCCCTGCCAACTATGGCATAGAATGTAGGCATAGTTTGCAGGTAGGTTGTAAGTCTCAGAAAAAGGTCTCAAGCCTGAATGATATGTCCAAGGATGAACAATGCACAAGAGTGGCCATGAGAAAATGGCAGAAAGGAAGAGAGACAACAAAAGTGTAAACATTAAATCTTAAACAAAAAACTTATACAAAACATTAAAAAGAATTGTTAGTGGTGGAACTAGCAACTTTGCATGGAGTCATAGGGAGCCATAGGTCTGTTTGAGCCTTAGGCTAGGGCTCCACTATCCATTAAAACCCTGCGCTGAACGCAGGAATTTTAACGGAGTGCCACCCATTAATGGCAATGGGGCTATCGATGCAGCCTATCCATGTCCACAGGAACACAACAAAGGCTTGTGCTGACATTAATTGTAATGCGCCCTCAATGCAAACATAGGTGGACTGTGCAGAAAGTATCATGAATTCTTCTTGTGTACCTGATCTGACTTATTTGGAAGTTTGATCTACTCAACTACTGTACACCCTTGATCATCTGAAAATCCTCATTTCCAGATTCCCGGACAGTAATTTAGTCTTTGTTACCGCATGATTGAAAGAGCCGGAGTTCAGCTATAACAACATATGTGGTCATGTACACGCAAGGAGCAAACAAGTGAGCCAAATGCAAGGAAACGAGCAGAGCTGATAGTGTTCAGGGTGTTAAATCTTAACTGACTTGCTTGATGAGGCAGTATGGAGACACACAAGGCTAACACAGATGTTGGATATTACTTTGTTCACTAGAGCTCTGCAGTACTATAATGTGCTCTAAGTAGCTCATTTTTTTGCTGAGAAGACAATATTGTATTCTGTTTGGGCACAGATTTGGTTTTTTTTTCTAAGAAGAAAGTCATTGGGATTTGTCGAAGGATGTCACTATGTTGAAAGGGGGATGGGGCCAAAGTAACGTGGTCAGTGGTCTTAAGTGAACAACCTTTTTCTTAGATATGTGCTATTTGATGATGTGGATGTATATGGTTTACATTGTGTAACAGCATGATTTTTTCCCCTTGTACTATAGGGATGTTAAATATATGCACAAGTACGTTCTGGCTCCTTTTGCACATTTGGGCGAAACACATTGAATAAATCGAGAAACCAATCATGGACAGACAACCTATTTATAGGCCAGACTGTGATTTGTGACTTTGATTCTTATGTATGCACATTACATAATCCTAGTTGTTTTTTAATCCTGTTTTTTTAACCTTTTAAATAAACACTGCCTTTTAATCCAATGTATTGACTGAAACCCAACCTTTTTCCGGTAAAGTCCCTGAGGTTGGCCACCTTGTGTACTTGTTGGCTCAATTTAGCCAAACACTTGTTAAATAATGTACATATTTGGTTTGGGATGTGGCAATTTGCTATTGCTTTTGTAAAAGTATTTTTTACAAATCTGCTGTAACCCTTGTTGGAGAGCTATACGCTATAGTCAAATGTAAAAATGTGGTTACTAAAGAAATACTGGGTGATCTTTATAGAACTTGGATGCTTTGACCACCAACAATCTATATTCTAAGCTAATTCCATTGAATATATTCATAAAGCTGAACATTTAATTTGAATTGAATACATATATTCGAAGGTAGCAGAAGGTGTGACAAGGTTCTCTGTACAACAACCTTGGTTTGCGAGGTACTAAGTATTCTTTATATTTAAAATGTATATGGTTTACATTGTGTAACAGCATAAACGTTAATGGAACAATACCTAAAGCCCCCCATACACCGTAAGATTGATCCATACAATTTCCATTAGATCTTCCAACAATTGTGTAATATAGTGGCCTTCCTAAAAGAATACAAAGTGATTGGAAGGTATATATCACTGTTATGTAGTGCCAGGTCCTCCCTGATAGAATACATAGTGATTGGAAGGTATATATCACTGCTATGTAGTGCCGGGTCTCCCTGATAGAATACATAGTGATTGGAAGGTATATATCACCGTTATGTAGTGCCGGGTCCTCCCTGATAGAATAAATAGTGATTAGAAAGATTTGAAAGCTCCTCATATTACATGGTTTTGGTAGAACAAAATTTTATTGTACAGAAATTGTATGGAAAGAGTGTAAGGTGTATGGGGGCCTTAAAGGTGCGTTACTATGCGTTAATACAGACAAGAAAAAAGACAAATTTTCACAATTTACTTCCAGTTCACATTTGCAGTCTAAATTTTATCAAATTAGGTGGAAGTTGTAGTATTATCAGATAGAAGTAGAGTAGAATTATCCAAACAGGCTTAGGGGGTGTGTTCTTGACTAACCTTTTCTGCTCAGTGAAGGTCCAGGAAGCTGTTCTAGTTACGGGTTCCTTGATCCCCAAGCTGTAGAGAGCTACAAACCCCTTTGACTTTAAAACTGTTCTTATTTAATTCATTATGTGTTGGCCATAAAAACAAAAAAGCATATCAAAGGTGAAACTGTTCAGTGTTAATAGTAGAATAAACCTTCAAATCATATAGAGACCTTCATAATCCATTTGGCTGTAATTTGCATAGATATAATAAAATTGGGGTTTAGTAAGAAATGTCAACGGTTTTCGTCACTGTAAAAGCTCTATTTGACTTTAGCATTCTTAACCTATAATGCACTTTGTCCTTTTTTATACATTTCACACATTGGTGTTCATTGGTGTACATTTTTTCCATCTGCTCCCTTAGGCCAAATGCTATAACAGTCCCTAAATTGTTTATCGATTTGCAAATAGAGTAAAGTTGACAAAATTAGGATCTTGTAATATTGATTGCTGTAGGCTTTATTGAATATACAGAGTCACTAAATGTCCTGTTAATAGTCCGCTAGCTCCTAGATTTATAACTGCCATTATCAATATTTAGAAGGTATTAATGTCATGGCGGTATGACATTCATCCATGTTGACTAAAAGGTATCATAAAACTCAACCAACGAAGCTGCTCTGACCAGATTTTCCAAAACGTTAATTCCTTAATTTGCATCATTATTTGCTATGTCAGCGCATTGCTTTAGGTTTTTTAGTTAAACATCAATTGAAATGAAAGTTCAAAAGGTTACAGTGAACATTGCGGCTTGTCACTGCTGAGCATTCTGATGGGGAATGTTTACTACCTAGCTATGAGGAAGATACTTTGGCTTCAGTGACTTGAGTAGGCATAGAGCATTCTGACTTGGTTCTAATAATTCAACATGCCTGATTTGGTTCTATTACTCTCCATATACTATTTGAAATATACTTGGTCAACTATACCACCATTTTGGGTGTAGTCATTGGCCATTTTGGAAATGTAGTCTATATAACCGTAATATGGCTGCCACTCTGAGGTCAGTCATGGTAACTGACAGTATGGATGTCATTCTTTAAAGGAAAACAATAAGTGCCTTGTTGTCTTTTTCTTATTATTAACATGAGGAACAAGTTTTATTGTGTGGAGCAGTTATCACAGTGAACACATTTTGGCTTGGACATAGACTTAGGGTGCCTGTTTTCTAATTAATATTGGTTTATTCTTCTTAAGCTCTTTCTAGTAGCTGGTAAAAGTATTTTACTGGACTCTATTAAGAATATTGAGCATGTCCCTAGAACTCATCTGAAGGAATGGTTGGCCAATTGGATTGGCATTGAAATGTCTTTACCATTACTACTCAAGTACTGCAAATGTGAAGAACTACAACTACCATGGCTTGGGTTATTGAGAATCATCACAGAAGCCCTAGGTTAGAGTTCTGTTAGTGGGCTATTGAAGATTTTCAATAATGTGGTATAATATGGAAGTTTTTACTCTGGTAAACTCTTTTAATCGGTTTGCCATTATCGTAAAACACAGCCATACCACCTCTGTGTCTGCTTTCGATTATTAGCACCAGATATGGTAAATAAAAAATACCTGGGTGAATATCCAGCAGCACTCCATCCCTCCAGTGAGTCGCAGTGAGTCGCAGTAGCCACGTATTTAAGAATTCATTGACACTGGAGGGACGGAACATAACCAGAATCAGATCCTGATTGGTGGAGGAAGAGAGACCGGAAGAGGGCAATACAGGCATGGCGGCACATGAGCAAGGAAGAAGGAAAGGTAAGTATATCCTTATTATGAAGTCTGATCTCACACCTTCCTAATGTAGATTCTCTTTAAGAAATGGTAACTTGTCACTAACTATAGGCAATACTGGGAATTCTTCAGTCATTCTCAAATTGGCTTCAGCATTGGATGGTTAGGGCTCTTAAGCTTTTTTTCTCAAAGGGAAACCATGTGATGGAGCCATTGCAGAAAGTCGGGGTACAAGCTGAGTATTGTTTTTTTTTCTACATACATTTTTATGAATGTGAACCAGGCTAGATTGGGTTTTTCTATGATACGTTGCCACCGCATGCAAAATTCCCCATGTCTCCAACATCTCCATATGATGTTAAGCATCTAGTAAATATGCATAAAATCTTTTGGTATATAGTATCTACTCCTCCACCCATATTCTCCAGATACCCCCATCCTAGGACCTGCTGGTCAGAAATTTTTTCCTCTGGGTCAGTTATAATGTAAATATTCATTTTGTCATGTATCCAGCACAGCAAATAGCGCTGAAATAACGCAGGGTTATGGGACATTTAATTACACCTGTACTGGTATCCCTTCATTGAAGTCCTGATTACATTTTGTTCTCTACTACCTTACAAAGATTGCTTGTAATTGGAGGCAGCTGTCAGAATAAAGGAACAGATGTTAAATATTATTTTCAGACCCTTATGTAACCTCGCGTATTAGTTGTTCAATAAAAGAAGCTGCTGTGGTTTTTTTTCCTTTACTGTCACTCCAACAACATGATGTTTTGTGGTTTTGTTCTTTATTATATTGACAACAAAGCGGTTTACATACTAATCATGTGAGCAGAATACACAGTTCTGCTCATGCTCGTCCTATGAAATAATGTAAAATTTCTGTGGTCCCAGACATAAAGCCGTCATCATGTTTTATATGTTTATTGAAAGACCGAGTCCTTGAAACCGTATTCAGAGCCTTCCTGAAACTCAACTTCTGTTTCCTGGTAATACGTAATAGCACCTTACGTTTTATTAAATCTTACATGTATGCCTATTCTTTGGAAGAATAAATCTCCCCCTACCACTGCTTATTGGATTACTAGAATTCACTTGGAAGTCCTCGGGCATTATAGATTCCAAAAGCAATGGTTACACTGGAATATGTTCTCATATGAATATGGAATAGGTTCTCTGCTTACCTATCATGTGGAATTACCATATTTTTCCGGCTATAAGACACACATGACCATAAGACGCACCCAGTTTTTAGAGCATGAAATCAGAAAAAAATATTTCATGTGTTTAAATGAATAAGAGAAAAAATCCCTTGCAGTACCCAATTTCAGTCACAAAAATGGTGTCACTGGAGAGCACACTTTGGCATCTCTTCTTCCTCATGCATGGAGAAGGGAGGGGGGCACAGGGAAATCTGCACTCTGTTCTCCCCTTTCCGCTGTGTGTGTGAGAAAACTGCCAGTGTGCAGCTTTCCCCACACGCACTCTGCATTGGTTATATCTGCAAATATAGCCAATGCAGTTCAGATGGGAGATCGGCTGTGTGCAGATCTCCAATCTGCCGGGAGAGCTGGCAGGGAGCCAAGTTGAGATCACCGGTGGCCAAATGGCAGTGGGTGGTCGCACATTCGGACCATAAGGCACAGGCACTTTCCCCCCCAAAATCATAGTCCAGAAGGTACCAACTTCTCCACCTCCCTCCTGTCCTTAAGCAAAAGCAGACATTAATGCACCTTGCATTCATGAATGTATAATAGATAATGGAAGCTGCCTGTGCTGTATTTTTCTAAAGAATGCCAATAAGCTGTATGCAAAATGGATCTTTTGGTTCAGTAGTTTCAACCACATACTTGAAACAGCTGAGAGTAGCTAAACGTATGAGTTCTATACTCATTCATTTACTTTTGAGAAAACAATGGAGCAAATGTATAAAATCTGGTGACCTGGTGGCGGTAGATAAGCAACTGGTATCACTGGCAGCAGCCTTTTTCCGGTGTCTGGATCAGGTTGGGTAAATCTTTTTTTAATTTTCAGAATTATTATGGTATGCTAGGAAGGGACTTACTGAATGGAGACAGAACTAGATTCAAGTGTATTTTCCGATGTTTGTGGGATCATCTGATTAAGATTTTATCTCTATATACTGTATATTAGTTCAGTGAGTAAATCCCAATCGTCCTACATAACTCTGCCCTTTAGCCACTGTAAGGCCATTATCACCTTCCCTTTGCAACCTATGAAGATACGTGAACCACTAAAGACCTTCTGAGCGTTATGCCCGTGACACATTTTTTTTAGGCGTTCCACGGGCAATCACGCTATGGATTACAATATAATCCACTTTGATTCTCCACTCTCCCTCAATCCTCCAACACATCCCCGATGTCATCGATGTGTTGATAAAAGCTGGCCTCCATAACATAGAGGTCAATGGAGCCGTCCCAGCCTCTTTGGCATTTCTGATGATGCCTGAAGAGGCGGACCCGGAAGAGATCGGCAGGTCCACCTATACTCAGTTTCGCTTTAGGCTCGCCCAGGTGAGTTTGCAGGGTAAGCAAACTTACCACGAGGTACGTTCGTGTCAAACCCTCAGGAGGTCAACTAGCACCATTTTGTGGTTATTGAGATTATGCAGTTAATTACAAGACAAGCTGCCTTTTGAGAACTAAACATGGCCACTGCCAGAGAGGGCATGTCAGGTTAGTTTATTTTTAGGATTAAATAGTGCTTCTCCCCCATTGTGACATCATATCCTGTCCTGACAGGAAGTGAATGAAAAATTTCCAATAGGAACTCAACAATAGCCCATTGCAACTGTGTTGAAAATGAAATAATATTTTGGTTGTTGTTGAAAAAAAAATTTGCTTCACATCCACCCTTCTGGAAGGTAAGCTGTCTAATGGTTAGTGATTAGTAAGCGCCAGAGGCCCCCGGTTGGTGGTGCTTTGTAGGTCATATGTTTTTTTTCAGTTTTTGGCTACCTCTCCTAATCTGTATCTTTTTATATGGTCTATATTTACCTGATTCTCTTTTTATAAAAGGTGATTGCTTCCTTTAACATATTTGAAAGTGAATATAATGCACTTTAAACTAGTTTCAGTACTTTTCTTGTTAGCATATGGTTTCCTAATTCGTTGGATATATTATTGCAGACAAATGAATGAATGACAGTTTTATACACATTACAGAACACACAGCTCTCTCAAGGTGAACTTTTGTTTTCCTCCAGAGTGAAATGATCCATTGGCATGCAGCAGTGGGCTGAGATCTCTTTGTCAAGGTTTTTGAGAACTAATGGTGATTAAATCTCAGACCTAGAAAAGCAGTTATGGAACAGTTCACATTTATAGTAAACCTTTTCCATGCTCAGAAGCTTTTTTACATCTTGCAGTGAGTCCCCAACCAATGGCATAGGTTAAATCCTTGTTAAGGTTTACAGGGTTCAGTGGAAGATATTTACACTTCTGGCTTTGTGCAGCCCTTTTTCAAAGTGACCCTAGACTCCTTGGGATGAAGCCTGTCAAAGCATTTCATAGCTGTAGTCACTCCCTCAATGCTGTTTGGTCTTGCTTTGTAGATGAAGGATGCCAAGGGCCTGTTAACCGACTGCAATAGGAGACTGAGACAGAACAGGGAGTCTGGGACTTGAACCCCAGTAGACCTGGTCCACTACTTTTACATTAATTAATAAGGTTTAATTATTATGACTTGGTCACTTAAAACCATATAGAACAGACTAGTACCAACAATAACATTTCTGAGCATTGTTGCAGTACAGCCACTTTTTCATGAAGCGCTGTTTGTACTGCACAAAGCCCAGAGCTAGGGGCTACAAGGTCCTGAAACGTGTTGGATATATTTCACATTGCATTTATGTGACGATAAAACCTTGGTGTAGACCTAAGAACTTGATTGGCACTTGATTTTTCTGTCTATATGCATCCAATAGTAATAGAACTGGTGAACAGAGGGGAGTACATCAGTTGTCATCCTTTTACACCCAGAGTAGGGGTTCCAACCAGAGCCATTTTTTTTTGCAAGGGCTAAAGGAATCGCAAGTCAGCAATTCAATCCTCAGCAAGAATCAATGGCAGACACTTTTCATGAAACACCCTCCCTTGGTCATTTCTTCTCTGCCTGTTTCTGCAGCGCCTCCCCTGGATCCCTGGCTATCTAGATATCTGTGCATCTTTGGCATCCCTTTAATCATGTGAGGAGAATAATGTTTGCAGTGTGTCTAGGGCTGAACAAGATTACCTTTAAAATTTTAGCTTTATAGAATGTGATTGCCCTCTGCCACTGCTGTGTGTGTATATATATATGTTCATATCTGTGCAACATTTTCCCACAATTTGACACACACATATTACTCACGGCATACCGTATACACCAAAATGGGGGTCACACCATAGGTTTCCTGCACTATGTGACACAAGATTTAGTGTCGCCACTGCTGGCGAGTATCATTAAGACTTAAATAGCCTCAACAATGACTTTGTATATTGATTTATGGCAAAAATATAGAATTCCTGAACTAAGAATTAAACCACTACCCCCCCCCCCCCTCCCATTTTTCCCAACACAGTAAAACTTATATAGTTCAAACTCCCAGTTCTATTCAAACTAAACATACACCGGGTCCTTTTGGGCTGAGTGTTAATCCTCTTTTTAAACAAAGCTTTCCGAATCATTCAGTTTAGGCTAATTGCTTTCTCCTAGCGAAGGGATTTAAAAAACCGAATGAAACTGGACCCTGTGCTTTTCATCTGTTCCCCTCGGACGGCACAGAAAAAGATGGATATGAGGAGGAATAGCGCTGTGCTCCATTTTAGATGCAGGAGAGAAAATAATTAGTAAAATATTAAATGATGTTCATGTGGGCGAACGGGCAAATTAAACTGACCTGCTGTGTCCTCCTTGTTTTTAGAAACAGAGAGAGAATCAAAAATTAATCAAGAGCTTAATTAAAGGTATCTAAAGGCATCACATAGAAAAGGGATGCTATGTGGCAATTCATTACAATATGATATAATTGAGTACTTTAAAAATGATTGTAGAGAAAACTTACCTGATGTTTTTTCATCAAACTTTTCTCTGGACAAACTTTTCTCTGGACCAACTTTTCTCTGGACCAAACCTGAAACCTGGTGATGTAAATCCATCATGTCTACTCTGCAGTGACACCCCAGCCAAAAACCAGAGATCTGACAGTAGGGCACACCCCCTTGCGACGTCATCATAAAGGGTCTTAAGTAATATGGGGGAATGTAAATTATAAAGTATGTTTAGAGATGAAGTGAAACTTAGTTTTGCTCCATCCTGTTCAGATATTAGCTGTATTAGGGTGTCAAACTCAAGTACGGCAAGTTCAAAAATGTACAAAAAAAACCTAGGCCAAGTCAAAGGTCAACCTTAGTTTTTGGAAATAAAAATTTTAGAAATTAAAATTTTTAATTGTGAAAGTTTCAGATATGATAATGAATCTAATCATATGGAAACACACTTTTGATTAACCTCCTGTGTGTTTAACTTGTTTGCTAACAAGTAAGGTGGCATGAACTATCAGATAGTGAGAAGATCTCTACTTGTAAAACTGAGCATATTTTCCATATGTCTCCACAGCGCTGAGTGATCCATCGGGACCCCCTCCGCTAAGCGCAGTGCTTGGCGGGGGTCCCGACGGATCACATACACTTAACCTGTTTGGCAGATGCTCTATTCAGACATCAGCCGAGCAGGTAAAGTGTATGTGATCTGTTGGAACCCCTGCCAAGCACTGTGCTTAATGTAGGGGCCCCGACGGATCACGAAACGCTGTGGAGACATGGCCTTAGACTGAAGCCTGTTCTTTCTTATTCAATCCACTTTATTTAGTTATATAGTCTGGTGGGCATATTGTCATTGCTCCTGCATTGCTAGCTTATGTTCCCATTTAATGGATGGACCTCTTTGGCTATGATGGGTGAAGACCTCTACCTGGATCACCACCTAATTGTTATCTCGTTCCTCTTGGTAATATGGAAGATATGCATTTTTGATGTAGGGAAGTAATCATATGAAGAGTAGGAGTTGGTTAAAAAACATCATCACTTTTCTTGTTGTGTCTATAGAAAAGGAAATCTTGCTCAAAGCCCTGTCCTCCTATCCCCTTTCTGGTTCTGCTAAGGTTCTTGGTACATAGCTTGTACAGTCATTTCATTCATTTGCATTTGGATATTACACTGCTGGTTATGTTTTGTATGTTGTATAATGTTAACCATGTTATGTTCCTACATGTAACATTCAAGTATTGTCCTACAAGACATCAGCTTACTTGTATTCTAGATAGATTGCATACAAACTGTAGACCAGGCAGACACATAGTTGTAATGATGGAGCACCAGAGCTGACCTATCTTGTATTTCTCCATCATCACGTAGGTCTACATTGACTCTTACACCTATATCTCTGACTATGGTGTCCGATAGTCATCAGCTTGTCTGCATACAGTAGATTGTGGCTGATGTCTGTTTACTCCGCTCTTCCCAGTACAGCCAAGCTCATTAATATTAATGGCCGTCATCCTGCTCTTGTGAAGATGCCTTTCCCAGCATTAAACTTGCAATGGGCTTTTTTTCAGCCTTCTTATCAATTCCATTTATTTTCTCACCACCTTGAATGCAATACTGGAAATGATGGAGTAGTTTTTTATGTGAAGTAGGAGCATTGGAATGGAATTATTATACATGACTAGAGTAACCTTCTTTTCTTTTTTGCTTTGAGAATTTCATTGCATTCTCCTGATCATGATAAATGTGTAAGAAAACATTTTAACCTCTTGGCAGTAAATGGGTCTTATTGAGTAAAGCTTTTTCTGAAAATGCTGCTTTAAAACCATTGCATATGAGTAATGGATGCATACAACTTTTAAAGCTGAAACTGCTTATATTGGTTTATTGCTGGCTTCTCTGACCCCAGCCCCCTCCCTTACCCAGACCTTCTTTTTATTTTAAAGGAAATCCTTGTATTCATAATGCATGCAATGTGATTACTGGGTATCTGTGCTTCTATGTCTATGTCCAATGCAAAAAGATCATGGCTACTGGGAAGGGTGAAATATTACATCATCCCACCTTCATTAGGTTTCTCAAAAGTCCTTAACTCCAATACAAAATTCTGGTTCTTATGAGTTGTCCAATTAAATATTCCATTCCTTTTCTGGTCCCAACTTAAACTGAAAAAGCTTTACAGCTTTTAAAGCTATACGTTCATTCAACGTAGCAAATGGCAAAACATGTTTCAATATATTTTTAAATTCAACCAGTGTAACTACAGAATATCACTCTTTGGCATAGTAGAGTTCAGACAGGGATAGAGCAACAGAAGCAGCCAATTAGGTGTGCATCTTGATTGGTGGAGAAAGCTGAGTGACAGAAAAATAAGCTTATCAGTATTCTGCTTTTCCTTATACTCTCCATTGGCTGGGGAGGAGACCAGTTAGTTAAAGTAACTGAGAAAAATCAGGTCCCCTCTCCTTCTAGGTACCACTGGAGTAAGCAACAGACAGTATAAATGGAGAATTAAGTATACAAAATCAGATAAAACAGATTTCACATTTCTTTTCCATCCAAGTATTTCATTTTTGTTCCTGGTGTTTAGCTTTATACAGACAATAAATATCCATCCTAAGGGTCCCATACAACTTTCGATTCTCTGTCAGAGTTTCCTTAGATCTCCTTTTGTTTTACCAAACCATGTAATATGAGAGACTTTGTAAACCATCAAGTCTAACCCTGTGTTCCAGAGGACCATGTACTTCATAATTGTTTGTAGATCTAAAGACCAGGTGCCCAACCTGTGGCCCGGGGGCCACATGCAGCCATTTGGCTGTTGTTCGGCGGCCCCCTTGTTTCGCCACTTGCGGCCCCCAAAACCTAACTGTTAATGCATAGGGACCCACCTGTTTGACAATCAGGCTCTGGCTGAGCACGCTAATTGGTGTAGTTGAAAGCCAATCAGTGACCCAAACGCCTGAGCACCTATGCTTCCACTATAATATTTGATAATATATATGAGGCACATAACATTTGATGATATATATGAGGCATTCTATATATCACCATGATACCCTAATCAACTTTGGCGCTCCTACATCAGTAAAATTGTCAATGTTGATCAGGGTAACCAGGTCTACATATAAACACTGCATCCAGGGGAGGGGGTTTGATGATGTCGGGTTTTGACTGCTAGGATATGGTCCACTTCCTGCTGGCATCTGTCGGCGGGGGGTGGGGCTGGATTGGTGTTATAAGTGGTGCCGCACTTATTAGCCCTCCATATCAACTCAGTTGTCCACCACTGATCTAAAGGATATCTGACAGAGAGATCTAAAGGTGTATGGCCAGCTTAAATAACTTTATTCTGATCCTGTTAAGCAGCCTTATTCTGATCATGTGATTAGTATCCTTCTTCTTTAACTGGTAGGACCTGGTCTGTGCAAGGACCTAGCTTTAAGAGATCAAGTGGCCTATGATCACCATCGTTTTCATGATTGGAGCATTTGCTATCATGTGACATGTTTTTGATATCTGAGCATGTTCAGAATGATGGCATCCTTGTAGAGGGAATATCAGCACGCAGAACATGGTCTTTAGACATAAGGGAGATCTACTGTCAGGGTCACCAGTTATTTTCTTTTTATAGATAGAGCTTTTCATAACTGAACCTATTGTATTCTCTGTTCCCCAACCTATTAGATTGTGAGCCCGATCGGGCAGGGTCCTCTACTCCTCCTGTGTCATAACCTGTACCTGTGTGTTATCTTGTGTTGTTTCTCAATTCTAATTTATTATACAGCTCTGCATGATATGTTGGCACTATATAAACAAATGATAATAATAATAACTGACCATAGTAACAGACAATGTGATTTTATAACACAATACATTTGGGGTTTAATTTCAATATTCGATATTTAACCTTAAATATAAAATCTCTGCTGATATCAACTAAAATGTAGCATATGAAATGTTGCCTGATAATAAAAACTCAGCATGGCCTCAAGTTCTACGAATCGGCCATATATAATATTTGACACATGACATACTAAAGCACATACTTTTGTGTTAAAAATTGCAGCTAGATTTTGGGTTCGGCCAGCCCAGACGAGATGGCGAAGTCTAAAGACTGTTAAATACTGCTATCTAGAAGTCTAGTCGCATTGCAGCTATTTATAGTGAGGAGGGTTTATAAAAAAAGCTGCGCTTCCACTGGTAGGTCGCATAAGGTTATAGCAAATTTAAGTACAGAAGATATACAATATGTATCGCTCCACATCTGCATGCGTGTTGATGGCGATTGCTTAAGACAGATTGCTTTAAACCTGGTGGTGTTAAACATCTTTGTGCTGTTATAGTCTGACTTCTGCTTATATAAAGTGGAGCAAGAACTTTCACCAGGTGGATATACAGTGCTGGGCGTAGTTCAGGAATCTGGAGTTATTCCTCCACATAATTGGTTCTGGATAAGCAAACATCATACTTCGTTACTCTTGTGAATGAGGTAACTAGCTTTGTCATTTTCTTGCAGTATCTTAGAACTGCGTCTCAGGTCCCCATACATGGATCGATTTTACGTTTGATTACCGAATGATAAATCGATCATTCGGGAATTGAACGCAGCCAACCTTTCTTTGAGCGAAATCAATTAATCCCACTCGAAGAAATGTCGATCAAATAGGGAACCAACATGTTATAAATCCCTGTTCTATTGCCATTACTTATGAGTATGTTCGCCATTAACTAGCAAGTACTGAACAGGAAAAGTGGAGCGAATCGATTTGACAAACAAACATACAACGATCCATAACGTCACCACGATTCGATCAATCATTGATCGATCGCAAAGGGATTGACCCATGTATGGGGACCTTTAAAAGAAGAACAGGAGAAGACTTTAATGGACTTTCTCATCAGATTCGGAGACTATTGGCTTTGTTGAATAAGAGGCTATGAAAGGCTTTGACTTTAATTTGGTGCTCACTTACCTACTATCAACTTTGTTTAGCACTTGTAGTATTTGTATAATAGGTATCAAATATTACCTATGCCGCTCATTACTAATTGTCAATACCTTATGGACAAATTGGAGTGGATTGGCAGGGGGTAGGGCACATAAAAATAATTGCTATGTGGTTCAGTCATTTCTAGCTATGCCCTTGCCCAGGATTGTGAACTTCTTAGTGTTTTTTATGTCAACTAGTTGTTGACAACATACTATATGACCCTATATGTAGAATCTCAAACCCCATATCTGGATATCATGAAGGTACAGCTGTTCATAAAAAAGTTGTTCATTTATTTGTCATGATGGAAATCGAAAGGACCATGTTAACTGATGCATATTGCCTTCCATTCCCTCTCTATAGAACAGAAGGAGTATAGGCTTGTTTCCACTTGTTTCCATGTCGGGACCCCCTCCGCTAAACGTAATGCTTTACAGGGATCCCAGCATAGCACATAGACTTTGCCTGCTCGGTGGATGCTCTGTTTAGACATCCGCCGATGCAGAGGCTCAACATACGCTCAGTCCTGCTTCGATCCTGCAGTCCTGCATCGATGGAACGGCTCAGCGCAGTGAAGCAAGAGCATCCTCTGAGCAGATAAGTAAATGTGTTACGTTGGGATCCCCGCTAAGCAATACTCTTAGCGAAGGGGGTCCTGGCGTATAGTGGAAACATACCCTACCTCTTGTTCACCCTTTGGGCATGGGGAATGATCAAGAGCAATCCAAATTGAATCTGTGTATGTAGCTTCACATCTATGTTTCATAAAGTCCTTCTGACGTGTATACCTGAAGTATTACCAGGCACATGCCCTGTGTGGTTAGGAAGACACATTCTACATCTGCTTATCTCTCCCTGCTGCAGATTAATAATCAAGCGATCAATCTCTTTATTCCATGCTTCAAGACTTTTTAGCTCTAGCAATATCCTTGACAGTTTCTTGGAGCACAAGTTTATAGAAGAGCCTGTGATACATCAATGGCTGATCTTTTCTTTGCATTAAATCATCATTCATCACTTTCTTGACATCACAAATTACACGCCGATCAATAAATGTTTGTGATTAGAGCAACAATATTGTGTGCTTTCCTCGATTCAGGTTAAATGAGAAGTCCTATTTGTATGTGGGTGTTGGGATAGTGTTTTAAATAGGAAAGATTTTTTTGCCATGCTTTAGTTAAATGATATGCGTATAGACTTATTGGCCAAAGATCTTCTTCCTATGCTCATAAAGATGGTATATTCATGGGTCACGCATGGATTTACACAAGAAAGAATACAGAATGTGGTGGCTACTTGAAGCTTAAAGTTATGCTGAATAAATAGGGTTTAGATGTTAAAAAAATATACAATGAGAAAGTTTTATATGCAAATGACCCATAGAGTGATACTTGGGACCAACGTCTCCAACCAAAAGTAAAGAAAACCAGGCACTGCTGACGCATATTAAAAATGTCTGACCTTTTGGAGTTTTTAAATATCCCATTATTTACAGATTGCAGCTCACAAAGCAGGTGCAGTGCGCAGTTCTCTGGATAAAAATGTCCAAATGCAAGACAATGGAGGACAAAAGTGCATATAAAACAAAGCAAGCAAACAGTGTAAATGATGGATTACTATAGAGGAATACTTTACCAGGTACACAACAGTCAGCTAAGAGGTTTCCATAGGCAGGAGAGTAAAAAAAAAAGTGGACTAAAGATTGGAAAAATGGCTTCCAATCTGATAAATTGCCAGTTATGCTTCAAAATGCTGATGACCGGGTCAACTCTTGGCAGTAATTTCAGGTTTGTTTACAAATATATATAGGAGTATAAGCATATTCATGGAAGCCATGGGCCATTCTGTAGATACCGAGGAGCACTTTTGTGTGTAATGGGTCAAGGCTTCCTTGTGGCTATGACCAAGTTTACATTAATGTCTAAGTCTATGTGCTCTAGAAAAGTATTTTCTGAGTGGCCATACAGCATAGTGTTGAGCTAGAATATTCGAATATATTTGGTGAATATCGGCTATTAGAGAATTCAGGAATATTTAGAGAATTTCGGGAATATGGCAGTGGATTTTCGCAATTTCGAATATTCATGCTATTCTGTATTGGGATGCTTATGGCCATGGATTGCGAATGTCTATTCGCAATGCAAAAATAAATAACACATGTGACCATTCATTTTGAAGGTAATTGCAAGGCGAATATTCGCAAATATCGAATCGAATATTAGTAGAATTATTCGCAAAATATTGCGAATTCGAATATTGCCTATGCCACTCTGCTCTGCTGGCAAAGGCAATGGAGAGAGAGATGAACTGCCATCTTTCCCTCTCTCAGTGTCCATGGGAACTGCAGTCACTCTCCGGCTCCCACCGACACAGTAACAGCTGATCTGAGCTGAGGAGAGGGAGAAGACAGCAGATTTATGCCCCTCCCCTCCTCCTTCTGCCAATCAGTGTGGAGTATGACACTGAATCTGAGAGTGTTCTGCTGCTAGTGACACCTTCGGCTGAATTGAATATTGCATTCACTAAATTCATTGCATTAACCCAATTGATGTAAAACATTTTTTTCTGGTTTTCCTGCCCTAAAAACTGGGTGTGTCGTATGGTCCGGTTCATCTTATAGTCCAAAAAATACGGTACTTTAAGTTAACTCTAACCAACAGTAATTAAACACTTATAGCAACACACAGCAAAAGACCAATTTTATTGTCGAATGGTTGGAATGTTACAGAAATTTGTAAAATTGGCATATCTAACGTTAGGATGGAGCCATAGTAGAATTATGTTAAGGGTCAAGGTCAGGTCTAGGTGTTGTGATTACGAGTCCAGGCATGTCGAGCTTCACGCTTTTGTATCCTTTGGCGTACACAGCCAGAGCTACGTGCCGGAAGAGAACGCAACAAAGATTTTATAATTGTTCGTGAAATAAGTTAATGATTTTGTGTTCAGATAATAGAATAACATGCCTGCCAAGTTAAGTGTTCAGAAGATGAGGCCAAATTACCAGATATTAAACTGTGTTTTTGTAATACCTGATTGTATTAGAGCAGTTCATTTACATCAGCTGCTTGTCATAAGTCACTAGTCAATTCTAGACATGATAACCTACTCAAGTTCAGCTTGGCACTTTACATAATTAAAAAAAAAAAAGAACTGAAAATGAATAATGAATATTTTAAGTTGATTACCCACAGGCTTATGCAAATAAAATTTGATCCATGGAGACCGGTAAATTTTAAAAAATGCAATGACTGAAATGGAATAAAAACTCCAGTTCTCCCTTTCCGCAGAGAAGGAAAATAATTACCAGTTTTACATTGAGAAAATCTCAGAATGCCATGAACCAAGGTGTACGGACATTATACGCATACAAATCAGAATACAACCATGAGAGCACGGTCAGGTGATGGATGAAGCTACACGTGCTGCCTTTGGTGTTGGAGCCTTCCCGCATATCTACATATTGATTATGAATCATTGATTAACTGTAAGGAATAACTCTAATTTACAGAAATGGAGTATTAAACTTTCTTTGCACATGATTGGGTATTTAACAACACATTTTAGGGTTACGGAAGACATGGGGGTTCAAATGTTCTTTGTAGCCTCTTCCCCATTGCACTGTGTACATCATTCATCATCTTCATTTGCATTGTTGGGAAAAAGCACTGTGTGTAAAGGGGCTAACTGGTATCCAAAGGACTGGTAACTGGTATCCAAAGGACTGGTAACTGGTATCCAAAGGACTGAATAGAAAAATGCTTTTTCATTTTAGGCTGACATAATTAATACATCTATTGATAATTATTTTACCCTCTGCTCATCACCTTGACTTAAGCTCTATAGGTCCTATTAAACCTATAGGTTAATATATTACCCCTATAACCCTTATATTGGTGCAACACCGCTCATACAAAATTTTTGTATGCAATATGCTTTATTTAATTTGGTTTATAGCTGGAGCTAACAGCAGAAGCTTCTCAAACCTCCATTATGATATATGATCATGACATATGATCAGTTTGTTTGCTATTTAGTGCTCTATGATGTAGTTGACTGGTAGAGCCACAACCAACTAATGCAGATAGGTTTAGTTTAATAAAATAGCATTTATTGTGCATTAACCTGGAGTGGGGCTTTGTGAGAAACTGAATTCTTGGTAAGAATTTAAAGGGTGACTCCTGCAACCTGTCTACTACATCCAGTCACTTGAACTAATTACCTCTGCGATTCTGACCATCAACATACCCGCTAATGCTTCCGTGTCCACCCCAATTAAGTCAGATATGGCACCGGAGGTGCAGGGGATAGGTGGTGTCATTGACCTCCATGTTAATGGAGGGGTGTTGCTATTTTAGAGCACACATACAGCGTCAGCTGTGATGCCAGGAATGTGTTTGGCACCTCTCAAGGAGGACAGGAAGTCATTGCGGATTTTAATTGTGATCCCCAATGATTACCTGTGGCAAAAACATGCGTAAGGCCCTGAGGATTAAAAAAAGAAATGAGGATTATATTCAGATGTAGATTCAAAATTAGTAGTCTCAAAATTAGCATCCAGTATTCAATATTGCAATATTTAAGAGACACTGTCAAAACAAGCATATTACTGAATACTTTTGGTTCTTTTTCTGTCTGATCAGTCAAAGACCTGAATGTCAGTTGTCAGGAAAAGCTTAATCTGGGTACTTGATTTGCCAATCACATACAACCTTAAGGCCACCATACACGTTTAAATTTCCCTACAATCGATGTCAGATTCGATCATTATTTGTGAACGCCGTTGGTTTGATCGAACAAGGTATGATCAAACTACCTCACACATGGAGAAACCAATATTTGATAGATGTTGATTAGATCGATCAAAAGAATAATTGATGGAAGTCGATCATAAACACACCAAAATGTTTGCCAAAGGATGTATAAGTATGCTTATTATTTAAATCGAACCAAAATCTGTCGGGCACAACAAAATAACATTCGATGTACATTCGATCAAAATTTTCCGTCATGTCCGATCCTTTTTGTAAAATTTTGATCGAACTAGGTCAATCGACCCATGTGGACAGGCATCGATTTTGATCGGTCGACTTTCAAATCGATCTGTGTAGGTCGATCGAACGGGAAAATCGAAAGGTGTATGGGGGACCTTAGATTTTGTATCCTTTAGAAACAGGTCAGCAATAACATCTACTACTTTGTATGTCCTCACAGAGTTCTTTTTTTCTCTGCTGGGTTTGCATGTATTCTCTTTACTTGTCATTGTGTTGAGCATGGCAACAAATTCTGCAGTGTGATATCCTGAGGCCCACTAGATGGCACCAAACATAATTGAAGTGCCTATCCATCAGTTAAGCATCTTTGGAAATTGCTCATTTAATTCATCACCTTTCTAAATAATATTTATTTACATGATTTAGCACAGAGGAGGCCCATAATCCGCAACAAAGCGTCCAACCCGGCTGTATATAGGGAGCTATAGGAAAGCACCTGCGTCTGGTGTGAAGTTTGTGCATTCCCGGCAGCACACCTCCTCCTCCCTCCAATTCCCTGGCATGCTGTTAATCTCTCTCATATTGTTCATAATCCAGAAAGCATTACAATGTTCTCGCACTGAAGATGACATTGGTGACTGCAGCAGTGTCCTCATTATAGGTCAGCACTGCTCATTGCCATTCCATGCAGAACCAGCCAAAAAAAACCCATTTGATATTAGGCCTGAAATAATTTAAAACACGTATAATCAATATCCGGCATTACAAGGCAATGACAGCTGGAGGCTGCACCCTACGAGTTGATAGAATAGATGTATATAGCCCTTATTGTTTAACATAAAGCTACTGTTGTGTAACATTACTGATTCCTTCTAATTATTGAACAATTGACTGTAGGAGAGTCGGATTGCTGTATACGGTAGTTCAATTTCCCTGGAAATTAGCCAATGAGCAGCTCATCATATATTATTCCATGCAAGCAGAACTGCCTCTGCTAGGCTTGAGGGATAGAAAAATGATTTAACTTATTCAGACACTTGTGTTGAATTGGTAATCTTCCTCTCTACTGCAGATAGGTAACACTGCTGGTCACCAATCTGTGATTGACCAAATATAATTAATGCAAAGACTTGACTGTGAAGATCTGGATTCAGTTTGCATTAAAATAGCTCAAGATCAGGACAGAATCATGCCCAAATAATTATTTACTTCTATTACTTTACTTCTATTATCAGGGGTACACATAAGTGGTCCTCTGGTACTCAAAAGGGGCCAAAAACTAGCTATGTGTACCTGCATTATTGTTACAAAGGTCATATGCGTACTAAGAACTTGGAAGCACTCCGTATCTGGGCGGCCACAGCTGTAAAGTTGTCCACAGCTTGGACAACTTCAGGGAAATATGAATAACTATGAAAGGTTGCAGTAAGGGGTGTGAAATTGTGAATGTAAATGAATAATTTAACACAAATTTGACAAGAGAAAAGCACCTTGTGACAGCTGGAATATGCCTATGACATTTGGACTGCAGCTAGTCTCAGGGGTTAGTTACTAAGCCAGAAAATATCAGGGTTGTACTACTGAGGAATGAGATCTGGGGGTTCAAATTATGTTGTACTGTGAGAGTTACATGTGACCCAAAGCTAGCTTGTGACCTGTGGATGGAGACAGCTAATCAGGGGCTCAATCAGGAACAGGGAGGTCCATCTGCAGCAGAATCTACAATGCAGGAGGCTGACACAGAGGACAGTGAGGGAGACAGTGAGGAAGACCATCTGCATATGGGGTGAGTACCAAACACCATCTTCTGGTACTCATCTGAGGAGCTCACTAAACTAATTTTGTGCACCCCTGTCTATTATATAAGATTACTAAAAACTGGGGATTTCAATGATGTAGAATTAGAAAGTTTGACACCCTAATTGTACACCACCAATTTGTGGTCATGTTATATTGTAATTCCTCACTATTCAGTGAGGTGGGGGTGGTGTACAGAGTATTGTTTGAAACCGTTGGTGTACATCTTCTTTTGTCTATGTACTTCTATTAAGAATTGTTTAAAAATAGATTAAACCTTCTCCATTGAAGATTTGTATTCCTAATTGTCAGGTAGTATAAGTTCCAAAGCAATTGAATAGTAATGTTTGAAATATGGATTGACATTTGGTGACTTAATGACTACACCTCTAACTGGTCTCCTGGCTGGAGCTCCTGACATGTCAACCAAAACCCTATCTACCAAGATGGCCAACAACAGGACATGCTTGTTAGCCAGAAATGGACAAAGAGCAGCTGTAGAGGGACACCAATCAACATTAGTCAATGTTTAATGTGAAGATTTAATTATAATTTATGGATGTAATATAATTTATTTATGGATGTAATGTGTAATTGTAGAGTGGTCTTGGACTGGATCCTGTTCATTGTGCTCATTGTCACGGAAAATTAAATTCAAAGAGTTAGATGTTTGTTATTTTGGCTAGTTGGCCAACAAGCTGTGATAGTGGCACCAAAGGTCTTCTTAAGTGACTGGTGGAACCATATATCATCATAAGGTTTACTGCAACAAGATGGCAACCATCCTCTTGATCATCCTACAGTTGTTGCATGACAATACGATACTGGAACAGTTAATGATTGTAACATAAGATGAATCCAGTCTAGCATCCTGGCATTCTTCCACCGGGCTGGCGTCATTCTTGATGACAGTGGTCCTGCAGTTCGTTTTAACATGTTTAAATGATTTAGCCTTCTCAACTCTCCAGCTCTGCAAAATATTAATAGACCTATTTGCTTCAGGTTGGTATTGTTCTGCCTGATATAGCATGTGCATTACCTCAATTAATTAGACCTATAATAGTTGTAATAAAACATGAGAGAAAAATGGTAGAACCTCTTTGTGAAGCCAGTGAATGGACACTAATTTAATCACATGCAGAAGTATCAGGAGTGGTGGCTGCAATGAATTACCCAAACAGGACTGCTGCATTAACAAGTTCTTAACGTAGGAGTAAAATAAGAATGTTACAGTTAATATTTATTAAATATTCATTTAAAAATACTATGAATAGGAACAATGTCTTTATTTCTTTGAAGCAGAAAAATTGAAGCCAGCTTTGCAAAGTTGTACTTTTAATCGCACTTAGGCCTGGCTATGAGTGAAGAGCCAAGACATTAATGATCAGGGAGTTAAGCCGTGTAGATACAGCTCGATTTTTTGTTTGATTTCCAAACGATCGATCGCTGTGTGCATTCGCTGCAATCAGTTGGGAATCGAACGCAGCCCATCTGGAGTGACCCCAAAAAATGTTGATGTCGATTTGACATCTTGGTATTTCCTTGTTCTATCAGTGTTACTTTAGATTAGCACACCTAAGTTCCATCCAAGTTCCATCCAAAGTATTGGCCAGGGAGCAATTTCCCCATCGATTCTCTGAACGATCACACAACAAACAAAAGAAAATCGAGCTGTGTATGGCTGGCTTTAGGGATATAGTGTAGGTGCACTTGATAATCTGTTTGGTTATCTAATCATTAGCGAAATCATGGATGTCTCCTAAGGTGGACTTCTAATGCCTGGCATACACATGCTGATAAGCAGATGATTTTTCACCTGCGGATAAGCGGAAAAATTGGCCGCTTATCGGCGTGTGCCCACATGGGGCGACAGATACCACAGCTCGGCCGGCCAGAGAACGGACATGTCCGATAATCTCTGTCCGATGGAAGATGATGCCTTTAACTTCAATGAAGATCGGCGTCTTCATTAAAGCTAATGGCCGGCACACAAAAGGTGCCGGCCGACTAGTGCAGCCCCATAATGCATCAGGATGCAAACGTGATGACGTCATCACGTTTGCATTCCGGAGCTCATCTGAGCTGGTCTGTCTGCACCGGTCGGGGTGTGTATGGCAGGCATAACACATTTTTCATTGGTAGATTTCATGGTAGGTTTCATGGAATTTTTTTTTTTACTGTTTTTGCTCTCTTTTTTCCAGAAAGCTAGTGTAATGTCCTTCTGGCAACACCAATAGATATTTTTGTATTTGTTAAAAATTAAACCCAATGGAGACACTACATGACTAGTGTTGAGCTTGAATATTCGAATTTAGAATATATTCGGCAAATATCAGCTATTCGAGAATTCGCAAATTTCGCGAATATGGTGGCGGATATTCGCAATGTTGAATATTTGCATCGGAATGCTTATGGGCATGGGTTGCGAATATATATTCGCAACGTATTTGTAATGCGAAAATAAATAGCCCATGCGACCATTTATTTTAAAAGTAATTACAAGGCGACTATAATTGTGAATCTAGATTGCGATTGCTGATATTCACGATTATAGAATCGAATATTATTAGAAATATTCGCAAAATATCGCTAATAGAGATCGTCGAATTTTTTTTCAAAAATTCGACCATTTCGATGCTTTCGACTTAATGCAAAGCCCCTGAGCATGGTATCATCACCAAACTTGCTGGAGATGTAGAGAAGGGTTGGGGGTATACTACAAAAAGAAAGTATGTCTCTAACACAAATAGTTTTTTCACAAATTAAGTTCAAAGTCAAGTAGAAATTTCGAAAATCGGAATTTTGACTTTAACTTTGGACTTAATTAATGCAAAAACTACATGTGCTTTTTCTTTTCAAATGTTCCTCCAACCCTTCTCTACATCTCCAGCAATTTTGGTGATGATACCATGTTCAGGGGCTTTGCAATCCACTCACAAAGTTAGCAAGTCGAAAAATTTTACCATCTCTAATCGCTAATTCGAATATTGCCTATGCCGCTCATCACTATACATGACATGCTGTAGACCAGAGCTATCCAAGTCCTGGTGGACAACTCTGTCATAGACTCATTGTAAAGGAGTAGTGTGGTTTGCGAATATTTAAATCTCAAATTTTTTAAGCAAATATCGGCACATTGAGAATGCATGAAGATCTTGAATATAGTGCTATATCTTAGTAATCTTGAATATTTGAGATTCTAGGGCAGGTACCATGCATTACGTTCTCAATATGCACATGTACAAGTGTGTATATGTGTGCTGTTACATGTGATGATCACACTGCAGCTGCTATTTCACATTCTGCCACTAGATGTCATCATGACAACGCACAATGCGTTTGCAATATGCACGTGTACATGTGCCGATTTTTGCTATATAGGTTATAAGGACTGTAGATCACAAATTCTTACGTATTCTTATTCTTATTTACAAATTAATTGTGAATATTAAACAAAAAATTTGTGATATTTTGCAAATATGAATATTGCCTATGTTGCTCATCACTATTGAGGAGCTTAAGATAGGAAGATGCATTTTTCACACTCCCATCACCTCCTGCAATTGACCTTAATACTAAAACTTGCCGTTATTTTTTATCTTAGTCAATACATACTTAGTTGTTACCTCGTATTGCATTCCTGATAAGCATTGATGTAAGAGGGAAATCACTGCCAAGTAATTATTGGGGTCATCAAACACAGCCATAACTTGCGTCCAGCCTCATAAATTTTTAGGGTTAAATCTGAATGTAGAATAGACAAGATAAAGTGTGTTTGTTCCAGATCTAGCTTCCATCAAGTGCTACAAATGAATATACGACCAGCCTGGCTCAGCTCCATTGGGTCAATGCTCTACAGATTCAGATAGAACCTCATTTTGGCAGGTTTGTCCAAATATCTCTATGGCTGAGCTGGCAGGAAGACACATTGGCTGAGTGCCCGTGTACATATATCCTGAAACAAAAACTCAGCTAGGAACTGATGGAGAAAAATATATTTTGAATATCTGATACTTTCATCATTCATAAATATAAAGTCTAAACAGCAAATAAAGGTTTGAGAAGTAGAATGCTTTGTATTGAATATTTGTATGTTTTCCCCCCAATAGGCAATAATATTACCGTATATACTCTTGTATTAGCCCAAAAAATGGGCTGAAAATTTTTCCCTTTGCTTATACTCGTGTCAGGGGGTCCAGTTATGGTCCACTCACCTGTCCTGGGTCCCAGGTGGCTGAATTTCAGGCTGCACGGAGCTCATCTACAGCTGGAGCTCCGTGTTCTCCGACAACAGCTGATCTAATGTAAACATTGCCATCTGTTGGCCGGTTACTGTTACTGTTGGCCGGTTACTGTTACATCATTGTAAATGGAGATAGAAATTTATAGGAATTCAAATAGAACACTTCACAACCTATGATTTGAAAATATGTTTCCACTCCATGTATTGGTCCAAAATTACAATAAACCTGTGTTCTCTTAACTATTAGGTTGTGGCACTAAGATGAATCCTATTTGATTCATGGTGCTTTCTCTATATTTTACTCATATATATTCAATATTACTCAATATTTTCATGGTGACATCAAGCTCACTCGAAGACAAGTTTTCTCACCATTGGATTCTCACACGAACAATCGTTTGGAGATCGAATGGAGCATCGACCCGAATATTCGAGATTATTAAGATATGGCACTATTACAAATTGTGGAAGTGCTGAAATTCGCAAAAACAATTCACAATTTGAATATTCCTGCACTGCAACAGTGGTGATTAGGGATGGTCGAAAAATTCGCAGTAGATTAGGGATGGTCGAAAAATTCGCAGTAGAAATTTGATGCGGTCATTTAGAATTTTCGCCGAAAAAGTTGAAAATCAGCCTGATATTTCGACTGAAATTTCAACTTAAAAAAGAACTTTGCTTTTGATTTGCCGTGCCGCTATTATTTATAAATAATACATTGTAAGGATTTTGGGACTCTTTAATATTGTAGTTAGTGCTCCTGTCTGAATTTAGACATTTGAGAAGACCAACTCCATCTTTTCAAATTTAACCTAACTTCGTTAGTGGCCCTGATTTAAGACCACACCAAGAAACATAATTTAAGGCACATTTACACAGCCGGTTATTAGGCACCTGGTAAATGCCACCTGGGTGGTTTTCTGGCTTTTGCCTGTCATGGGGTTGTTATCTAAATGCCAAACCTCCACCCCCCCCCCCCCCCCCCCCCCCCGAGAGCCTGCACAAGACAGGAGCGCTTTCCAGACTACTGCTGACTGACCTAGGTCATTGAACTTGATCACATCTCTGTTATCCATTGTCTGGAGTCATTGGAGAGGATTTCATGACTGTAACCCCAAACCTGTTAGAAGATTATTTATTGCACTGTAATCATTGATAGATTGAACCCTTAATAATGTGAAACCCTTAATCACGTGATCAATGTTGGGAATATAAAAGGAATAACATCCCTCTAGATTGCAGCAAGCACCCTTGTAGAGTATAAACCATGCTTTAGGTATCAATGTTTGTTAGGAAACACTTTAACGATTTGTATCTGCATGCCTTTCATGTTTTTAATTTTGGTTATTTCATTTCATTACTGATTAATATTGCCATGCGAAATGTTCTGGAGAGAGACACTTTATTTTTTTAATTGATGTATCATTTGCATTACTAGTGAATGGTTTGTGGAAATATTTCATGTCCATTCCAGACCTGTCCAAGCTCATTAAATTAAATTAGCTGAAAGTGATGAAATTGGAGTTTATTGTGACATAGTGTGATTATTCCTGTAATGTAATTTGCTAAAATAAGCCTGTTGCTTCTATCTTGATAACTGCCCCCTGTGAGCAAAAAGACCATTTCACGGCAGATGGCAAAAAGGATTCTGCTCACAGACTGTATGAAGACTTTTTCTATTGCTGCCCCCCCCCCCCTCTAATTGAATTGATGGCCAACATATATACTCCAGTGGATCGATTTAAGCAACTTTTGTTACATTTAGGACAAAGATTACTTAAAGTCACAAATGTAGATACGGTGTACAACCATACAGGCATTAGACCAGTGGTTCCCAAACTTTCCTTTCAGGCTCTCCCTTTTCTATTTAGGGACATTATTGAGCCCCCCTCTCCATTTAAATACATGTTAATAATGAGGGCCAGCACCCCCCTGGAATACCTTTGCGCCCCCCCCCAGTTTGGAAACCACTGTATAAGACTGACATAATTATTTTTATTATTCTTAATGCCACCTGCTACCAAATCACCATTATATACCTGTGCCCTAAAAGCATCAAACTAGAGCATAGAACTAGTGTAATGTAGTAAGTACTCAGTATCAGCAATAGTGATACACACCCCATTGACCTTTCTAAGGATGCTTGTAATGAGGGGAGTAGCTGCTACTCAGCTCTGCCAGTACAGAGCATTATCCTTTGTAAACTACAATTTGTTTCCTAAGCTTGTTACTGCTTTTCTAACCAACTCTTGTGATTCCTGTGCAGTATATGTTCCCTCTGTATGCCTTCTCTATATATCTGTCTGTTTGTAAGTATTGCTTTTAAATTACTAAATTGCTTTACTAATTACTAATTATTAGTATTGTGAATGGCACAGTCAGAATCCTTGGCTACAAGACTGAATCAGTTATTTTCAGCACTAACTGGCAGAATGCATCATTCATAATAAAAGTCAATACTTAGAAACCAATCAGGAAGATAGGAAAGACATGCAGAGGTTAAAGGCAGGAGACCTGGTGAGTTAAATAAGGAGCACAAAGTATGCCTTCTCCTCTCCCATCAGTTAGGACCCCTGTAGCTGTAAACTTCTCAGTAAATAGACAAGTCAATATTTTTTTCTCTTGTTGGGAGGGTCAGCTTATTCTAAAACCAGCCTAATATACAAGCAGGTTCACAATATGCAATATTTTTCATATTAACTTGACTTTTTTAGTCCTTTTTTAAGTCGCTTGGCATACTGCAGATTTATTATTGTTTATTTCACATATATAGATTTTAAATGCTGTTAAAATATTTGCCAATTTTAGGAAACATCTAGGTAACAAAATAAACATCTAGCTGTGGTCTGACAATGTTATAGCTATTGTCACCTTATATTAAAAATAAAGTATTTTACATCTCATGTGTGCCTCTGAAAAGTGTCATTTAATACTGCAGTCACTTGCATCTTAGTGAGTGTTTAAAATCCATTTGACATGTCGAGCTATCATGCTCCGTACTGGTAAACAAACTTGCATTATCGAATCATATCTTGGCCTGTTATTGAGGTGTCTGATTGATTCAGACAGTAATTTTTATCTAATATTAGGGCTGTAATGGATGGAAAGAGACACAGCCCTGCCAGGAGCATTTAAAATAGGACAGACGCTTTGGAATGGTACAGCTAAAATATTAGTGCTGTCACTCACAAATCATTCTGGTAAGTGGTGGAATAACAGCGAGTTGAAGTGTTCACCGTCCACATTGATTGTGGTATCATCTGTGCCTTAAAGGATTTCTTACAACTAGCGAATTTGTTAATATTTCTTTCCCGCTGGCAAAGTCAATCATCTTTATGGTGGCTCCTCTTGCTATACAGCTATATTCATTAATTAAAAT
>CM070037.1:24262345-24280141 GCA_036250615.1 Ptychadena robeensis
AGAGGATGATGTGGTCAAAATACTCATTTGCCTAATAATTCTGCACTCCCTGTACACTACTTAACTTACTTACATACTTAGTTCTTTCAATAGGGCAAGTTGGTTCTGAGTCTCCCAAAACACCCCTTACCCAACTTTTTATAATAAAAAAGGCCTGTTCCAGAGTGATGGGCACATCAGGGTAAGAAGAGAAGCAGATGCCCATCATGCCTAGTGCCTACTGTACAAGCCTGTGGGGTTAGTGCTACAGTATGATCTGGGGTTGCTGCAGTTGGTCAGGTCTAGGTTCAGTAACAGTATGTGCTCCAAGAATGAGGTCAGCTGACTACCTGAATATACTGAATATACTGAATGACCAGGTTATTCCATCAATTGATTTTTTTCTTCCCTGATGGCATGGGCATGTTCAAAGATGACAATGCCAGGATTCATCTTTGGGATGTGCTGGAGAAGGCTTTAGCAGCGGTCAGAGTCTACCTTCATCAATGCAATATCTTGGTGAAAAATGAATGCAACACTGGATGGAAATAAATCTTGTGACATTGCAGAAGCATAGTGAAACAATTCCACAGCGAATGCGTGCCGCAATCAAAGCTAAAGGTGGTCCAACAAAATATTACAGTTTGTGATCTTTTTTTTGGCCAGCCAGTGTACAATATGTGTTATTTACCAAAGCACCAATATTTTCCATGAGTTCTCACCCAAAATGTAAAATGTGCCTAGCTTACCAGAAACAATTATTTTTTTATCACCATTCAAGTTCACATCTTTGGTTTAAAGGAAGAGAGGCTGAAATAGGTAGTTACTGTTTTGAAGGAATACCATTGCAGAAGAATATCAGGAATCTGCGGGTATTCTTTGTCTTCATGGAAGTAGCCTTTTGTTTTTAAGATTGTTGAGGCAGTTTTGATATGCTATTTGGTCATGGTATGCTGTTTGGTGATATGGTGTTTGATAGCTATTGGTCATATGAATGCCACTTTCATATTTCTATTATTATTTGTGGCCATATTGATGTACTTACTGTATCTCATTTCTGGACTCAGAGGGCAGCTTATAATGGCTTCTCTGTTTCTTGTTTAAAACAAAATTTTCGTAGCAACTCAAGTGGTTCTTAAGTCAAGCTAGTTGTACCTTGAGGGTAAGAAGAGATTACATAGACAGTCAGTACCAGTCCTGATCGCTACGTCAAAGACATAAGAACATTTTTTTTAGTATTGGCTTGAGAGAAAATTAGTCTTAGATGGAATAAGTATGCATGAATCCTGAAGAGCAGAACTACATGGTTGATTCTATATTCTTACTATTAAGATATTCAATCCTAGTTTGCAGGAACAATTCTTGTTGTGGTAATGGCTTATCTATATTCCTGCCAACCGCCTATCTTGACGCTAACTAATCTTGAACCCTACCCCCAAGCTAACCCTTACAGCAAGCCTTTACTAACTAATTGATGAAAACATGCTGTTTGGGTTGGTTGAATTTGCAGTAAGGGCTAAAAAGGGTAAGGACAGAAGCCTGGTAAGTGTTTCGGCAAACTGGAACCACCCGTATGAAGATATAAATATATTTTAGTACTCTTTTAATTTTACTAAAGGGAATTTAGGTAACTCAGTCATTGAATTAAAATTGACAGTTAATAATTGCTGGAAGTATTGGTGAGCTCTAAACAGATGGAACAAATGACTTCCTATGGAGAAAGCTACACAATTAGCATATAGTATCTATTAGCTTCCTATGATTTCTCACTTCTCCAATCATGGGTGATGAAGGCCATACGGTGCTACTACATTATTCTTGTGGTCGGGGAGATCTCACCTTACATACTGATTGGAGTCATTTACTACATAATGTAAGAGGCAATAACCCTTTATTAGTACTTGTATGTGTTTTTGTGCAGATTTCCAATGACTTCCTGTCCAGGTACATGGGTCGGATCAATGAAAAACTTCCTGCGTAAAATGAGAGCATTTACCTTCTTCACCCATAAGAAAAGATTTGGGCTCGAATCAGACTTTATATAAAAAGGGTGATATGGTCAGAAAAATACAGCAAAATTGTGTTCTTTAAAGCCTCCAGCACATAAAGTTGAATATATGGCAAACCCTTTTGCCGATTCATGTTATTCACCACCAAATTGTGGGAGGGTTTTTATTTCCAAATGTGCATTTTCTTTTTGCGAGGGAGTAGCTAAATAAACACAGCCAACCCAAGATGCTCAATTATATTCGCTGCCATGGAGTGAAAATGCGTAGGCTGTTTCTTTTTCTGAACAATTTTTTTTTAGCTGAAAAACTGCTTTGTTTCTGCTGAAAAAAGATGGTGGAACCATGGACAGCTTCATCTACCTGAAAATGTGTTGTCTTGCTGTGAGATGACATAGCCAGCCCACTATGATTGAGTTTAAAGCTAGATATATTAGTCATACTGCGTTCTAGTCAGGAACTTCATATGTGAAGATTTCTTCGTACACAGCAAAGCAAATCATGCTGTGTCTATCTAAGCCTAACACACATTTAGAATGTTCTGATGTTCTGAAAGCAGATCATAGTAGTCCAGGTATGAAGTAAGCAATTCGAAATGAGCTTGTTTGCTTGTTTTCACCTACCCCTCAGCATATGACAAAGTGGCCAGAACCTACCAGAATGCTCACGTGGATGTGGATGTTGAAGTGTACCTGTAGAATTTGGCATAAGAAAATTATGAAGCTCAATCCCTTCAAAAAGCTAGAAACTCTAGATTTCTTCAACTTGCCTCAAGTTCTTACTTAAAGGTCAATGGAAACCCCCTGTTTTAAATTCCAGGACTCTATGCCCACTGCATCCACTAATGTATGCTCCTTTTCCTAGAGTGGAAGGGCAAGCCAACTGTAAGGTTCATAGGATGAGGAAAAGGACAAACCAGAGCCTTAACCAACCAACATTGGTCATGTGACCAGGCTTTTCGGCTCTTCATTAGTGGGGTTGTTGGTGACAATGATCAGTGATGAGTGGCATAGGCAATATTCGAATTTGCAATATTTCTCTACTAATTCTATATTGTACTATTCTACTAATATTTGATTCTATATTCGTAACTACCAAATTCATGTATGGTCATGTGAGGGTCTCCAAAGGATCACCAATCTACAGGTCAGGTCAGATACCCCAATCTCCGCTGTGGTCTTCACCTATAGACAAGCCCCCGCTTGAACGGTAGGCACAATACGCTTACCCGACTTTGGTTGCCCCCAGGACTTGGTGCACAAGGTATCACACCTGAGAGCTGAAAACCCTGTAAGGACCCCCTAGGGAGTGAGTACAGGAACAAAGGTAGATGCAAGTCCAGGTTCACAGCAGTGGTCATACACAGAGGATTAGCCCAACCAAACACAGTATGCAAGGGTTAATCAGGAGTAGTCCAGAGGCAAGCAGGAGTCATACACAGAGTCATGCACAGAGCAACCAAACACAATATCTAAGGGGTTAATCCAAAGAGTAGTCTGAAAGCAAGCAGGGGTCATACACAATGTATCTCTAGAGCTCACCAACTGATTGTTACGAGGAACCTAGTAGTTCAGGGAACTGACGATATGACGGGCAGGGCAGCCATGCACTATCCAGGTTTATATAGGGGAGGAGATGCCAGAGGCTTATTGACAGGTGCAGTGCAGTGCACTCTAGCTCTCCCTATACCTGCAGAAGGTGGACACAAAAATCCGGCATAGATAAAGCAACTAAACCTGCGGTGACAATGGGTGACAATATAATTATGTTGATGCAGTCTGCATTGCTAGACAGACTGCACGGCTGTGACAGAAGGAGTGGTGGGAGCGTGTGAGCGCCTGCAGATGCTGGCGCCTGCATCCCGTGGCCCTGACAAGTCATGCTTCAAAATGAATGGTAACATGTCATAGTTTTTATTGCAATGCATGGCTGTTTAAGCTTGCCGGTGAATAATATCTTGAATATTCACCACCATATTCATGGCATTCACAAATTCTTGAATAGGCAATATTGGACGAATATATTGGCTATGTTCTTAGAGGTACAAACTTGTACATTGTACAAAATCTGAACACTAATATTGGTGAATTACAAATATTTTTGCCTTCCCAATAGTATAGTTTTGTACCATGTAAGCCATTGATAAATACAAAAAGTATGGAGTTCAAGTGATATACTTTCTTAGCTAACTAACATTTGTCTTTACTTTTTTATATTATTGTTCTGTTGTCCAACCTTGTAACTTTGTGTAGAAATGTGAGTCTCAATAACTAGAATTGTATTTAACCTTGAAGAAGGGACCTTATAAATCCCGAAAGCTTGCTTCTTTAATGACATTTTAGCCTATAAAGGGGATCACCTCCAATCTTCCTGTATTTAAAATAAATAAAAAGTTTCATGATAGTTTGCAGAACAGATTTAACTACATTACTAAAACCTGAAAGGGAAATTGGACTACAATCTCTTGTTTGAAAGACTACACTTTGCCCTATAAAATAGGCTTGTAACATTACACAATAATTACACAATAAAGAGGAATGGGTGAATCCATCTGCAATAAGATCAATGCAATGTTGTACTTGCCAAATGACTCCGCTCAGCTTCCGATTGTGATTCTCATGTCATATTTGTTTCTCATTTATTATGTTTATTGGACTATAATTCATCACATACATTCCCGCTGTCCATTAAGAAGTCACATCAGTTTCCTGGATATATGGGAAGAAGTTTGTGAATTTAGCTTATAGAGAAACCTTCAGATGTTCAAAAGTAGATGTTTCATACATTAGACAAATGGGCTACTATTATCACATTTTGGCAATGTTGGCTGTCTAGCTATTGTAAACCAATGGTTTCATTACATTGAGCCCTTGACCTAAAACAAATATAAATCAATATAAGCGATGTACCTATTATATATGTGTGCTGAGTTATTGACTGACACATGGACAGACTGACGACAAGGAAACTAGCAAGGCCATCCTCTAAGGCTCTTTCATAATTGGTCTCCTTTACCCCCCTACTTGCTAAATACTGGGGGTTTGCATTCAATACTTCTTTGGACCAAATACAGTCATGCAGTAAAACATAAAATGATCTATCTATCTTAGACCTATATTTTCTCTTTAATATTTTTTGTACTGTAAATATAAAATGTGCTGAATTATGTCTGGGCTGCATTGATATGAGGCACACTGGGAAGACGTGACCTGTATGTCTGGCGAGTTACAAAACACTTAAGTGACCCATTTTATTTATTTTCTCCCGTCGCAATGTAATTGCTTCTGGCTTTTCTTGGAGGTACAAACTTGTAACTGGTAGAAAATCATGTTCAGCATATTTACTAAAGTGGGTTTCAAAACTTTGCTTATTGAGACTTAATTAGCTGAAAATATGTGAAACGCAATAGCCTGTGGCATCCAAATTACAGTTTTCTGTAGTCATATTGGTAAAGCATTACGTGGTTGCTTTGGAATACTACACATTAAACTTGTGTTTAAATTTTTAAACAAGTATAAAACACAACTGAAGCCTTCTATATTATAAAGCAGGAAAGGTGCCAACTCTACAAGGTCTACAATAAACATGATGGTGGACATGTGATCAGCCATGGCACGAGATGACATGAGCATGCTTGACAATTCTTATCAATGAGATGGTCAATGAGATGCCAACATTTTCAACATTGATATGCAGATGTAGACAGATACAAAAGGGTACCGATCTGGTAAAACCACTCATTACATCTCATTGACCATCCCTTTAAGGGACATGCCTTTAATTTAGCTGTTTAATTGCAAAATTGTCCTTATTTAAAGTGTTATACTTAATCTCCAGCCACAACCTATTTTTCTAACTTTTGTCAGAATGGAGAAGGATTAAAAACTCTTTGAAGTCCCAGTGGTATAGGGGGCCCACTTTACCTTCACTTTCTTTCCTGGTATTGGTATTTCACTAGACAGAAGGTCATGTTAAAAACAAAACAATTCTCTTGATAACATCACATAAGGAATTTAGGACAGGGGTGTCCAAACTTTTCTGCAAAAAATCTCACATTGGATTGTACAATTCACAGGTGTAGGCAAGCCAAAGATTGTGCTGCAGCTATCACACGGACATTGCTACACCTGAACCAAGTCATTTAGCCATGTATAAAAAAAGGCAGACAACACTTGGCCCCTGGGATGGACTTTGGACATACTTGATGTAGGCTGTTTTGTATTTCTATTTGTGGGTGCCTCTTTTGCAGATATTACACATTGTTTATTTTGTCCCATCTCCCCACACCTAAACTTGAAAATTGTCTTTCAAATGTATATCAACATGAATAAAGTTTTTGATGTTTCATTGTCACAAATCAAGACAGCAGCATTGTAATTAAGTTGTTGCATGGATGAAGACAGTTCCATAAAATGGAATGAGGATAGTTGGAGTTCTGTACTCCAGCAGTGAAAACACTTGCTGGGATTTCTGTGCAGTAATGACACGTGTTGTGTGGTGATACAGGGAGGTAGGGCAGTAAAGATTTCTGGGAGAGTTTTATGCCTGTGGTGCATGTTAAAGGGCTAAAATTGGAAAATGTGTATATGATTAGTGTTGAGCAGCATGTGGTATATTCGAGTTTGTGTAATTTCGTGAATATATTAAGGAAAACTCGGAGTTCAATTCAACTGTATGCCTTACATCGTGATCCAGTTTCGCGATCCAGCTTTACAGCTTCTGTTCTTCATTCTGTGATCTTAGCCAGTACGAGTACTGTGCATATTGCGCGTATCCATTGCCTACAAATATCCGCAATGTATGCCGATAAACAATGTTGAAGCATAATATGACGAACATCCGCCATTGCAAATATGTGAGTGCACATGAATGTCAGATATTCGCCAAATATATACGAATTTCGAATATTCACGCTCAACACTATATATGATGGATTACATGAGTTCTTTTGTTTGACTTTAAAGTCTTTAAAGCAAATTTGGTGTTAACTTAAAGCACTCATGTCCATCCTGAAAAATGATGGCATTTATAACAACAACTACAAGACTTGTAGCATTTACCATACCCATCTTCTTGATATCAGTGGCATTAGGGTGCAAATCCAATCCAGCATGTTCGTGTAAAATTTTAGAAATCCATCTCGCCTACCCTTTTCCAACCACCATCTACACCTTATACACATTGAAAACCCCTGTGTCCCTGATAGTTGCTGATCTATTGTAGTGATGAGCGGCATAGGCAATTCGCGGCTGTCGCAAATTTTTGGGAAAACATTCGGAAAACATTCGCGATTCGGACAATATTCTTCTTATTGCGAATATCGGCAGTTTTTTTATTTTTATATATTCGGAATATATGTTTACTGCTTGAGGAGGGGGCTGTTAAAAAAAATTGTCGAATTTTGGGACGCCATCTAAGTGTGATTTTCGCGAATTTCTCAAGTGCGATTCTCGCCAATATTCTGAGAATATTCGCATCACCCCAATATTGGATTTAAAAATGCTGTTGATGGTCGCAGGGAGTGTTGCTAAGCTCTTGTTGCAGCCTTCCCTTTGTCCACTTGCATTGAGAGGTGTGGTGTATGGAAAAAAATACCGATCTCCTGATTTCTGCGATTCGGCTATATCCCTCTTTGCGAATTTCCGAATTGCTGATATTCGCGATTAATATTCGGAATCCGAATATTCGTGATCATCACTAATCTATAATTTGTGGTGCATAAAATTTGGCTAGTTTGATGACTCTAGGTAAAATTACAGATATTGGGGTTGGGTTGAGGTTGTTGTCTGAAGTAAATTTTTTAAATAATTAATAATGTTATGAATTTTTTTGTTTAGGGTAAAGTTGCAAAAGTCATTAAAACCCATGTCAAGTTTGTGTGCCACAGTAAAGTATAAAACTAACCAGAAAAGAGCAACAAGTGTATGGGGGTTTCCAATGGATTTTCACCTGCATAAAGACAATGAATTCTACTTCTTCATTATTCAACATATTAGATAGTGTTAGCCCAATAACCAGCAAGGTTTAACAATGCATTATTTATGCTGGTTGCGTATTCCCCCATGCTAATCCTTTTTGACCTTATACATTTGTATCGGGAGAGAAGTGCTGATGACAGTAAGCATTTCTTGGCCAGATTACTACAGAGCCTGTGCCAATTTAAGGTCAGAGACAGAGAGGGATTCTGTTTGTCTCAAATTCTATTTAGTCACTTAGGTACAGAATCTATTATACCAAAACTGTATTTCTTCCTTTCGTCTACATAAAACAATGCCTAGTGGGTGAAGTCATGCATAGTTATTTGTACCACATGATACCTGTCTTGCTATAGTTCATCTAGTTGAATTTTTTTTCTAGGGAAATTAGTAATAGTAGAGTGTTGTACCGTGTTAGCTATCAATAAATATATTTGGAGTTCAGGTGATACAGTTAATTGGCTAACTGTCATTAAAGTCATTAGAGAATACACTATTACATTAGCCAGAAGAAGGGATCTGCGATATCCCGAAAGCTTGTTTCACAGAAATGAATTAAATACAAAAATCAAGAGCTGGTATAGTCATCTTTGAGGTGGCCCACCTGTGCCATATCTGCTCCATTCCAGCACTGTGGTACTTTGTCACTGCTCTCACCTTCCAATATTTATGGGAGTGTCAAGTGCCTTTGTCCCTTTGTCTCAATGGTGTGCATTCCAACAACCAGTATGCCAATAGAGATTGTTAATTTTTTTACTAGTTTTTTGAGTTAACAGCAAAGCCTCTTTACTTGAGTTTGAACTTAATCTATTCCAACACTACACGTACTAAAGCAATACTTACTAAATGTGTAAAGCTAGCTATAGTCACATCAACTTTTGCTTAATCAACCTAAGCTTCAATCAGCATTCAGCATGTGAAATTGAAATATTGATTGTCAGCCTAACATCGATCGATCGTACCAACGCACGTGTGATCAATTCAAAATGATAGACTCTTTTCCTAAGCTCTGTGCTCATGCTCAATGATACCAACAGATCAATCCAAATACCTAGAAAACACATCAGATACTTGAAAAATCATTAGAAATTTACCAACATGTCTGATAATGGCTCGATTGCTTTTATGTTCAATTACAATAGCTTGATTGGTCAGATAAAAAGGAATTGCTTTTCAAACAATCTATTTAAACTAATCAAATCAATCCAATGGAAAAATTTAACCATATATGGACACCCTAAGAGAGAGAGAAAGAGAGCCTCTCCTACCACTTCCAGTCAATCAGCCCAAGGAAGGGATTATATGAGGCATCTCTGTGAAAAAGGGAGTTTTGTAGCTAGTGTGAAATGGTCCTCAGCCTGAACCTGTGCAGTTTGAATGGGGATGCTTAATTATGTTCCTATCTAGAAAAGGTGGCCCTGCATGCAAAGTTTGGGAATCACTGCTCTAGTAGTGTTGAGCTTGAATATTCCAATTGTGAATACCGTATTTTTGGACTATGAGACACCCCCCAAAAAGTGCTTGCATCTTATGGTACGAATTGTGCAACCACTTGTGGCCATTTGGCCGGGGTTGATCACAACTTGGCTCCCCGCCAGCTCTCCCAGCTGTGTGCAGATCTCCCATCTGCCGGGAGAGCTGGTGGGGAGCTGAACTTTATTAGCTATATTTGCAGATTCCCGCAGATATAGCCAATGCAGAGTGTGTGTGGGGAGAGCTGCACTCGCAGGCAGCTTCCTCACACACGCAGCATTAAGAAGACAGGGAGATAGGTGTGCAGATCCCCCCCGTGGGGGCCCCCCTCCCTTCCCCGTGTGTGGAAGAAGAGATGCTGAAGTGTGCTCTCTAGTGCCACCATTTTTGTGGCTAAAAAGGGGTACTGCATGAAGTTTTTTCACTAATTTATTTAAACACATGAAATATTTTTTTTTCTGATTTCCTGCTCTTAAAACTGGGTGCGTCTTATGGTTAGGTGTGTCTTAAAGTCCAAAAAATATGGTATACAAATATCAGCTATTGAAGAATTTGCAAATATGGCAGTGGATATTCACAATTTCAAACATTCGCAATATTCAATATTGTGCATTGGGAAGCTTATGGCCATGAATTGCAAATTTATATTAAATTAAATACCACATGACCATTCATTTTAAAGGTAATCGTAATGCCATTACAATTGAGAATATATTTGCAATCTATGGCCATACACTCGAATTGCCAATATTTGGGAATATTGTATTATATAGTAGTAGAATTATTCGCGAAATATCGCAAATTTTAATCTTGCCTATGCCGCACATCACGCTCATCATGCTCTAGCCCAGTAAATTAAGTTTAAAGTTGAGTAGAACATTTGTTCGACTAGTCTTTGAACTTAATTTTTGCACAAACTACATTGGCTAGAGCAATACATTGTCCTTCTATGGTGATGATACCATGTTCAGGGGCTCTGCAATTAACTTTCAAAGTTAGCTGGTCGAAATAAAAAAAAAACCCATCTCAAATCTAATCCACCAGCTATGAAATTCTAATGTTTGTGTGCTTTTTGAGTCAGTATTAAGGACACTTTCAACGTCCTTCCTGCCCTACCACATGCAGACCAAATATTGGCAATTCAGCCACTGGCCATGCACAATACAGAAGACATTTATCCAAACAGAGATGGAAACACCGGATAGAAATGAGCTGTTTCAGTCAAAAATAGGCCAACGTAACATTTTTCTAAATTCTGTAACAAATCATCCTGTCAACAAACTAAAATAACTTGGCCTTCCGAAAGGGAGAGTCGCCATGGAGACCAAATATAACATTATGAGGAGATGCTTCATTTCTTCCGACCTTCTATTCATGTGTCACAAAAGCAATGGAACCCCATTTTTCTTAATAGGCACATGTTAGAGCAGCGATTGAGAGGGAAAAATAAGGCGAGGAAAGTTGGCGGAAGAGACATGCATAAAATGGCTTCCCTGGAGGCTTGTAACATTGTCTGCTTATCTGCCTTCCGTGTGATATGATATTATAGAGCTCAACTTCTTTTAATCACCAATCTTTATCTTACTTTTATAAAGCTGCTATGGAAACAGAATTTGACAGCAGATAAAAAATGTCTGTAAAATAAAAATTCTGTTTTGCAAACTTACAGTAAAATATGTGAGGGTCCCATACACCTTTAGATTTCTCTGTCAGATTTCCTTTAGATCTCCTTTTGTTTTAAAAAAAACAATGTTATATGAGGGACTTTCCAAACCATCAAGTCTACCTGTGTTCAATCACAGAGGACCCAGATCTCCATAGTTGTTGGTAGATCTAAAGGATATCTGACAGAGAGATCTAAAGGTGTATGGCCAGCTTTAGGCTGGTACTACTTACTTATATAGTTGACAACCATTAAGGGTAACCTTACTTTAATTACAATTTTCCTTTAAAGTAATCCTGTGTTTGGCTTGTTGAGATGTTTGTGAAATTTCAACAAGTTTACTTGGAAATTGATTGCAAAGCCCATGAACAAGGTATCATCACCAACATGGCTGGAGATGTAGGAAGAGTTGTGGAAATATAACAAAAAAGAAAACATTGAAATAATTGCTGTGGCACATGTATTTTTTTTGTTTATTTCTATAAAAAAACAATTAAACTTCACTTTAAATTTACTGTATTTACTTCACTCTATAGTTTAGAGTGTCCAATGGCTAAAAAAAACTATTTCGGCTCTCTCCTTCTTTGCTCCATGCTCCAACTGGCAGAGCAGGAGTCACGAGGTGAGGAATCTGTCTCTGACAGCTTCCCAGCCTTTAGCCCTGATTGGCAGAGTAGTATGTGAGCTGGGCAGCTTGTGCCCAACTTCCAATACAGTACCACAGACAGCTCTGCCATATGCATCTGTATTTTGTGTGAACCGAGCAGCCATGGGTGCTTGCACCTTAAGAAGATAAGGCATTTGTGGGTAGAGTGCGTCTTATAGTCTAAAAAATACAGTAATTTATGTGATGATACCATGCAATTAACTTACAAATGTACCAGGGAGGCCACTATACTACACAGTTGTTGGTAGATCTAATGGAGATTGTATGGATCGATCTTAAGGTGTATGGGGGGCTTTAGGTATTTGGTAATCAAAATGCTTGTATAATTCGATAGTGAACATTAAACCACCAAAGACCCCCACTGTCCTCTGTGGTTGCCTACACAGAGTAGTAATCCATCCTCAATGTTATCAGAGGTCAGGTTCTAGTTACCTGTGAAATTGTCCTTCATGTCAGTCAAGGTGGTTGAAACCTCTCAAAAAATGCTGACCAGCTAAGGTTTTCTACAGTTATTAAGGTTTCCAGTGAAAAATGAAATAATCCAGCGAGCTGCTGTCATCTTGATGAATACAATGCCGTTAGAGACGTCTGAGAATAATTTTTGAATAGGCTAGTTAAATGTGACCTGAAGAACACAGCGGCTATTGCAATGATGTACTGAAAAGGCATTTATGAAGGTTACCTGAATAGTACAGACTATGTAAGTAGATTATACAGGTTCCTCTCTTACCAGTTGAGACCATAATTGATGGCTTCAGTGGTCACCATCATGGCTGAATGCATTTTGTGTCCTGCCAATGGACAGATGATGGAGTCAAATATTGTCTGATGCTTTTTTGCCATGTGTTACTAAAGGAGTAATGATGAGGTGCAACACTTGAGGACGACTTTAGAGGACATCTCTTGGTGCTATTTTAGAACATCAGGTTAAAGGGATGGTGTATCTGGATATTGGTGCTGTCCTATATGGTTAGTACCTACATATTTTGCAGCAACCAAGTAAATGAAAAGGTTGATCAGATTATAGATGGCAGTGGTTTGTTATTTTCTAATGCCCTCTGATCTTTAGTGAGCAATCTTTGGGTGAGGTTAAACAAGAGGACAGCAAATAATAATGTGCATGATGCCCAAAAATGAACACGAACTACTCTTGGTGACCCCTATGAAATGGTTGTTCAATCCCCCAAGGGGTGCCTATCCACAGGTTGAGAACCACTGTACTAGATCATCTTCATGACGTCTGCGGCAATGGTTACGCGTAGGTGTATATATATTATTTAATATTTATAATGTAATATTAGTCAATGGCAGAACATGACCTTGGGGAGTAATATGTGCACGCATAGGATAGTTTTCTTTATAATAGCGGGATATAATGTATATATGGCTTCTCACTAGTTCTTCCACTTCTCAGCCTTTCTGAAGCTAATGTGTGAGATTAGGATTTGGTGTGTGATCTGAAGCTAACTGGAATGAAAGGTGCCAAGTGTGTGCCAACACTCTGCTGTTCATTTATTTCATGCCATGATCCTGGCAGCAGACCACACGCAATCCTCGGAGAGAGATAACTGATCGCAGGAAGGCTAATTCACTCTCGTTTTATTTCCTTGAGTTAAGAAAAAGCTATTGCATCTTTTCAACTGGGCCAAGACGGATAATCCACTATGTATCTGGATTAACTACTGTGCACAGTTTAGATGTATTTATATCCGATGTATCCAGTAGCGGAAGGAGGCTTTTTTTGTACTAAAGAGGGAGGGGGTGCTGGTGCATTCTATCTCCTCTTCTCATTTTTAATCCCCTCTGAAGAGAAAGATGAAGGGGTGTGAAGACAAACTGGGAGAGTGCAATTGATATAATTTAATTTCCTTGCCATGTCTTTGTCAGTAGATGAGAGCTAGATGGGTGGCTGAGCTGCAACATTCACTGAGACGGAAGTCAAACAATGGCGAGCTGAAAGCTGGATTGCCTATCACTCAGCAATGTTTGACATTTTAAGTTAAGATCAATCACATGTCTGAAAACCTGTAACTGAGACAGCTGGCTATGTAAAATCACTGGCGACTTTTTTCTCTTTGTATTTCATAAACGTATATGTAAAAGGTAATATGCCGTGAGTTTTGCTTTGAAATTCCCAGACCAGTGGTTTCCATCATTGAGGCAGAAGTGTTGGAATTCAGTCTTGGTAGTTCAGGTGCCAGGTAAGCCATGGTCTTTTTAGGGATGATTAAGGTGAGGGTGTTAAAATAATTTTTGTCAACATTTTACCCAACAAAATGGGTACATTAGGAGAGTATCACATAGTCTACACTACATTTTTTGTCCTGCTTTTGGCACATGCAGGGTTGACAGAGGGCAGACAAAGCCATTCACGCAATTACTGTGAGTCTTCCTCTTATATATATTCTATGAGTACCTTCACTGAGGGTCACCAGCCCATCATTTAAACTGGCCTGGGTGGCCCAAAAGCAGCCATGTCTTCTGGCTCAGTCCTTTCATGGAGGGGGTTAGAGCTTGCAATTATTCGTTGCCAAAGTTCTTTTTAGACCGCTGTGGTGCCAAAAGGAGAACAATTGTATACTTTCTCAAACAATCTTTATAGTTAGTGGTACCCACCATGTAGATATACTTGAAGCACATGTTCTTGGCTGCCCCTGTCTGTGATGAGTGCACAAACACGTACCAGGGTGAACCAATGGTCAGGGCCTGGCATCTTCCAGCACCTCTCACTGTCTGGCCCCTTTTCTGCAAACTTTGGCACCCCGCATCTGATTACCTTACCACTCCACATGTTAGAGGCAGTGTACCAATACAGGCCCTTGCACACTTCCCAATAAAGTCTGCCAGTTGTTTTAAGAACTAGTACCTTTTATTGATATTCTGCAGGTACAGCAATCAGTTCAATGCCAGCCATATGGGAGCAGCCATTGCCAACTTCTCAGTCTTTTGCCTTGCCCTCAATCCAGCCGCTGACAACTCCTCAGGGCCAGGCCAGCTGAGGGACAAGGGAGATGTCTTCAGCTACATCTCGTCAAAATACTGGTCTTCCACCCCATGGTGTGATGATGTCTGTCTCCCACGGGGGCTAGTGTCCAGAAGGACACTCCAGACCACAACAGGTCTCTTGCTCAGACACTCACACATGGAAACTGGCCCTTTTATCATTTACTTCCAGGCAGGGCACTCCCATAAGGCTTGGTCATGATCACATTATCACAATATTAAAGGCATATACATCACTGTATTCAATAACCCTTTGCACACTGGTTTCTGCATACTATACACAGGCCACTCCATTACAATATAAGGCAGACACCTGACCCTGATGCTTTCAGTGGTACTGAGATATTAAGGGCAGACAAACGAGTGCATTTAGGGCATTTGTTACAAAAGTTCTGTTATCTATAGTAAAGAATCCCCATTGTGTTTGAATCAACCCTAATGTAATCCAGTAGCAATGATTATTATTCTGCAGGTCTAGTAAATGGCCTTACACTATATATCTGACTGGCTCACACTAAAGAACCTGTTTTAAAGTATATTTATGGACTTACCCATGCTGAATGCTGTCAAATAAAATCCATTATTATTACTTCTAGCCTTTCTTTCAGCCATATGGTTTCTCTCTGCAATGCCAGGCTCAAAGCAAGTGTTGACAATAAATCCCTTTAAAGGAAGTATATTTCTGATCCTCTTTCATTCTCATTTATTTATACTGCAAATGGGAAATTATAAAATCCACCTTGAGAAGGTACAAGGTTATTGCAGTGTATAGGCTGCTCATTCACAGTCTGTTTATCAAGTAAGCCCTTGATTAGTTTCCCCCATTTGGTCGATACTTAGAAAATAAAAGTAGAGGAAAAAAAAAAAAGGAAAAATGAGCGAATAAAATCGAAGGAGTGTGGAAGCAATTGTGACCAGAAGATTAGGCAGAGCAACATCAATGACTAAAGCAAATCCTAATGAATTAATGTGACAAATGTTACATTAAATATCACAGTAGAGTAAAACACTGTACGCCTAATGACAATATTCTGCACAAAACAAACTAAAAGCCTGTGCTGGAGCAAAAGCAAAGGATTGGAAAAAAAGTTTATTGAATCAAGCGGAAGAGGTCAGGCAGGTTCCAATAGCTGTGGGATAAACACCAAGCTAATTTGATGGTAAAAAAAAAATTTGACTTACAATAGAGGATGGCACTTACTAAATCCCGAATTCACTGGCAGCTTCTTGACATTTGCTGTCTAAAAAAAGGTTTCTGTGTATTGTCTGAGCAGCTACAGCTTGTCCTTATGAGGCATTGTCATTGCAAGTTGGGTAACTTAAGCCATAGGCCTCTAGGCCATGAACCTGAACCAAAGCTACTTTCACTGATGGTCTTTGTAGACATCAAACAGTTGGGTGTTTGCATAAGTTTACTAAACATATGAATATACACCTAGACAAAAACCCGTAATGAGTCTATGATTAAATATTTGGCAATTATTGGTGGCCTTGTGTAGATTTATAGATAGCACAAACTAGTTTGCATTAACATTGACCTCAACATCAAAACATTTCAACAGTTGGTAAATAAGATGTTTTCATTAGGGTGGTAACACAATTTCTGTCTCTTGATGGCTATGGTTAGGCTAGGTTGATAAATTATTGGTTAGGCTAGGTTGATAAATTATTAAAAAATATGAAGAAAGGAAATAGAAGGAAGAGTTCTGATTGTTTATGGTTGATAAAGACAATTCTGACATGGTCAGGAGATATTTTCTGTACTTGTTGTAAATGTTCTTAGATTGAAAACCAATACCAATAAAGCAACCACATGTGAGGACTGGACTTTTGGTGTATTGCTATCCTTTAAAGTTTACAAAGTGTGAGAACTACACAATCTTACCAAGTGCCATTTAGAAGGCAGGTGGTGTTTACCAAAACAAACTTAAGATAAAGCACATTTTTCACCAGTCTGGAAAGAAGGGAGTCTAGTTAGGAAATGTATATAGGAAAAGTATTGGTTTCTGGGCTAAAGGAATGGTAGGTCATGCAGATGCCCATATTGCCAGAAATGACTGGATATCTTGTAAATACTGTTTAACTGTATTGACAAAGCCAGTGATATATTATGTGATGCTTGCTTTATGTCAGTCATAGACCACTGGCCACTTGATCTAGATACCTAGTACCTAGAAAAAATCAGAGCATTCCATGCTTAACATACATGATTTACCAACTGTTAAAACCTAAACTCAAAAAACTTGCAGTTCTGTTTAAAATGTGAAAAAACATCTGAATGATGCAAATCATTTAATACCTGCCTATAATTAAAAAAAAAACATAATGTGTCCAATGTAGAAATGAATATTATTGTATTAATTATATTGCTTATTTGAAGTCAACATAGTTCAGAAGGATTTAATTTTGCACAATATTACAATGTATTGGCTCTGTAGTACAATAGCTTGCAGTCCAAACCATCAGGTGAAAATAAGAGAAAATAAGATAAAAAGGAAGTTCAGAAATGTATATTCTGTATCAGACAGGAACAGGACATCATTTAACCCAAACAACCTCTAATTCAAACTACAGCAACTGATTTCCTCAATTCCCAAATATTCACAGAGTATCAAGAGGTGATGGTATTTGTTTTTCGGACTATACGACACACTGGACCATAAGACACGACCAAAGTTTTGGAGAGAAAATTAGCAAAAACAGAAACAAAGCCATTCAAATATCAAGTGAATATACAGAATGTTCCAGCAAAATAGGCAGGACGGACCATGCAGTATTTACTCTGTATTCCTCCAAAAGGGCAGTACCAGGAGCAAGGTCTTGGCAACTTTAGCATGTGTTTATACATTGGCAGCACCCATTCGCTGAACACACTGAGCAACTTATGAAGAGACACATTTTACAATCTGGCACTGAAAAACTTGAACCCATGAGCAGCTTTTTACATATGTGAGGAGATATGTGTCTTTGTTTATTGCAATGCAGAATGTTAATGTAAATACACAACTCATGCTATCTAATTGTAAAATG
>CM070037.1:24280241-24303744 GCA_036250615.1 Ptychadena robeensis
TTTGAATTTGAAAACTTTCAAATGTTTAAGCCGGAACAGAAGGACTTCTGGATAAAATGGCATTACTCTATTGTAATACCTTGATTATGAATCAAACTAAACCTGGTTAAGCTGTAGGGTGATCTGTAGTCAGACTTGAAAGTAAATAGCTTAGTCACAGGCTGAACAGAAAGAAGAACCGGGCTTACACACACAATGTCCAAAGGACTTTTCAAAGACATTGGCACTAATTCATTTTCATCTTTTAACTAGGTGAAGTGTAATTAACCTTTATAGCTTTGTGCTTCCAGTACAAGTGCTGTAAAGCCATTTTGTCTAATACGTGCAGATTATCATTAACAAAGAGCTTTAGGGGAAAGTAGAGAATTCGCTGAAGCTGTAAGATGTTCAGGAATTCTGACTCTGATCCAACCTCCCTAAGCTGTGAAATCAAGAGGCTTGGAGACTCCCTTGTGTATGTGGCTTCCCTAACACATAATGATCCATACCTCAGAGGGAAGTGCGGTGGGACGGCTCTTGGCTCATCACTCTAATGGTTTCTGTACAAGAGGAAAGGTTAATAGTACATTTAGTTTTAAGGGATCATGGAGTTTTGGCTGTAAACACCAATGTTTCTGACTAAGACAAATATTCCGGCTATATAGGTGTACGTGTTTGCTGTGTTTTTAACATTGAACATGTTGTAGAGGATATTGTAAGAACAAGATATTGTAAGAGGTGGTATCAGTTACTTACTTAATATCAAAGAGCCCAAAAGAGGACTTTTGTTCCAAAATCCCATACACAATTGGGCAAAAGATCTACACAAAAATGAGAGCAAGGGGAGACATGGAGACAAGCCTGCAAGCAGGGATACCTAACATTATTGTGAGGGCAATTATCAATGGCTCAGACCCTGTGCTATCTGGATCATCTAAGATTTGGTACCACATTAGTGGGCTGGTTAGCATCAATACATCTATCACTCCCATACCCTTACACCAAAGCCCTGTGTCATTAGCTCCAGCACTAGCCTCTTTACAGTCTGTTTTGACCTAATGAAGCCCTTTTTTATGCGTTGATAAGATTGGAAGGTTCCCTGTCATTGATAGAAACCTACAATCACAGTCTGTAGGAATATTCAATTTGTATTATAAAATGAATTTTATTTGTCTTGTGTTGGATATCTTTCTATGGCAATGTTAAGTTAACTTTTTGACATATGACATAGATGCAACATAACCTATTTATTTATAATTTTTTTCAAATATTTATAGATTTTTTTCAAATGTCATACATAAAAAATGTTACAGCACAAGGTAACTGGCTACAGTGAAACGCTCTGAAAAACAAGCAGTATCGCTTTAGAAACAATACAAAGGACATTAATACAACTAAAAGAAAAGAAAAACACAATCTGGTCAATACAGAAAAACACATGTATAGAAGTTGATGCCCCAAAAAAGCATTATAACAGGTAAAATAGGCACAAATCTTAGATGAGGTTGTTAAAATGCCTAGGGTATACCTAGGGTATTGCTTAAATCATTGGTGGCATAACATGGGCAATATTGGTGATAGAGCATAAACATTCTGAGGAGATAATGCCTGCCAAATATATTTGTGCCATCTCCGAAACAATTTGGTAACTTGCCTTGTCTGGTGAAGACTCCACAGCCAATCTTTATAAATGGAACAGCTCTTTAAGCAATCTTGGTTAACCACATTTGGGGACAACCACATTTGCGTAAAACGGCGAGTAAGTAGTCACAGCTGTGCCCATTGTGATAATGAGGATTTTATGTAGACTTGAATCAAGTGGTTGAGAAAAACCTATTCATTTTAACTGATATTGGTTATAAGTTTTGCACTTCTTAACCTGTACGTATCAGTGTACACAGTTCTCTGGGTATGTAAGCTTAGACGATCTCAGCTTGGACAGAATTACAGAGTAACAACAAACTCTGGACAAGCTGGGCTCATCTCAAACGCTAGGGGGGTTAAAACCCCTTGAGGTTAGCCACCTTGTGCCCCTTTGTGAGTTCTTCAGAATTTGCCCACAAAGTCTGGTACTTACAACTATTGATGCTGTATCCCTGGAAACCCACTATAAGGTGGGTTTACACATGTAGATTTTTTAGTTCTATCAATGAAAAAAAAAGATTTTTTGGTTGATTGAACAGAAATCTAGAATGGCCAATTTGTTCAATGGATACATTTCATTTAACCTTGACCAAAAAAACGTTTGAAAGGTCATCGAGCATGTTAGTAAATTTTTGTAATTTTGAATGTATTTTTATTCAATATCGATGATTAATGAACAAAAAATTTGCCAGTTAATTGAAGAAAAAATCTACATGTGTAAACCCACCAAGGATGGAGTAGATTATGTCAAGATAACAAGAAAGATCTGTATCATCTTATCTACAATGTCAATTTTTTTTGTTAGGTTTCCAAGATAACACAATATACATGTTTTTTTTTATCCTGATGTAAATGTCCATGAAGAAAATATAAAAACTGGTTCTGTGAATTACTTAGGGGCAATTTCACTGGCACGCAAGATGCAGGCTTAAAATAAGAAACAAAACGTTTTACAGTAACTGTCTTTCTTTGAGTAAAATTACCTTTCCCGGCTGTGTGTGCTAAAATAATATAATGGTGATGGCAGCTGAAGCCTCTACCATCTAATGCACTACTCCTGCTTGTTCTCCAAGAGATTATTTGCACAGTTCATGAAAATAGATGTTCTTTCTCTTGTATGTTTACCTGACTCTTGAGCGATATTATGTGGATGTCATAATTTGTATCATTAGAAACTATTAAATGCTATTGCTGGAATTGTAGCTATCAGAGCTTTCTCCAACCGACACAGAAAAGGCTGCAGATTTAGCTCATTTGCTGAAAACAGCAAGGTTATTTCAAGGCAGGTTGTGTTCAAGGAGGTATTTATATGTCCATTTGTCCCAAACTTTTGGCACTGAAAAGCATTTGACCCTTCTATTGCATTATGTACAAGGACTATTTATCACACCACTACATATAAACAGGTTTGTTTGGATAAATGCAAGGATTTGGTTGATGAACCCATTTTTGGGACTGAACCTGGTTAGCAAATTTAGCAACAGTCTACTATAGAAGCCTATGTGAAGGGAAATTTAAGGGAACATTAACATTGGTTGTTAGGGGTGGAACAGCCCCAATGATCACCATCATTTGGAAAGCCAGTTGTTACTTTTCAGCCCCACAAACAATGAATAGCCAATCCCTAGGGGGAAATGGCAATGGCATCCCTAGGTTTGGTAGCACTCTGTGCTGGAAACTCATGGTGTCATATCATAATGGCTTATTTTGTGGCCATGTTGTACATGCATATACATATACACATATACACATATAGACAGACGGACAGAGGGCTATCACATAATATTAGGCTAAACTGTAAGACTTATTTGCATCCCCCCGCAGAACTAAAGGGATGCCAAGGGATGCACAGAAAGGTGTAGCCAGGGGAGGTGCTATAGAAATGGGCACAAAAGACACTGCCATCCCCATCCAAACTAATGGGATCCAATCTGAATTATCCGTCATGTCAGATCACTGTGGTTACTTTAGAAAACCAGGCTTATAGTTTATAGTATATATTGAAGTCAATAAAGAAACTTTAAGCATTCAGGTGGTCTCAGATCCCTTCTTTAAGCTTAATTTGATGGTACATGAGACATCCCCACGTCCATGTAATGACTTTAGTTAGCCAATAAAGGGTATCAATTCAACTCCAAACTTTTTGTACTTTATCACCATAAAATCATAATAAGAATTCCATCAGGGTCAAATTATCATTAAACACTATTAACACCCCTTTGATCATTAGTGTTTTGCAATACTGGACCTTCATGGCTTACAGTGATTGAACATTCTGCCTTATTTAGGGCATGGAATGGCACGTTTTCCCCTTATAGGATCTTGTTTAGATGAGTGCTATGCTTCTCCGATGTATATTGTCTGTAAGGGGAAACAAAAATTGCTGTGCTAGATTAATACAAAATGATAAACATGAATCTGAACTGTCAGGTTGCTTCCCTGAGAGCTTGTAATATGATAATGTATTACTTCACTTTCAGCACCGGTGATCAATAATACGCATAGAGTGACTTTTATTACACTAGAGCCACCATGGCACAGATAGCTTTGTGTGTAGATGTTTATGGCATATCCACAGTGATGCAAGAGATTTACATTTCATTTCTCCGCTGACCCGAGAGATGGCTACACTTGCCCTGAATTTGGTGAAGCCAGTGGATTTATTGATCGACTCACTTGAGCCTTCAACCTGTATAATCTACTTTAAGTATCAGTGAAAAAAAAGTTATTAATAACTTAGAATGCTTTTATATTGGTAAAGCTTTTATTCATGATTTTATTGAACAGAAAATAATTGGTCAGTCAAGGTTGCATCGTTATGTAAACACACAGCAAATGATTTTATAATTGCTCAAACTGGTCATTGGGGAAAAGAACAATGAAATAGCTCAAGGTGGAATTAACCATTTGACTGCTTGGTGAATAAGGGTTGTAATACTTGCAGTTATGAATATTTTAATAATGCATTTGAGTGTTGCCAGGAATAAAAATAGACATTCAATATATGTGTCTGGGTTGCAGATAAAAAACAAATCATGGAGCAAAGGTATTGTAGGTCCTGGAGAACCTTCCTATTAATGCAATACAATTTGACAGATGTGACAAAATGCCATTCTACAGGGTGGTATCATTGTTTTTTTAGAAGTGTTCTATAAGGGCCCTACTGGTCGAAATGAGTTTTACCCAAAATTTCAACCAACCCGTCAGAATTTACATTAAAATTTTAGTACAGGTCCAGTGCCAGGGCTGAGCACAAGTGCTTAGGCACCTGCTTGTAAATATACATGAGGGAGACCTCTATACTCATTCTATAGTAGTGTTGAGTGCGAATAATCGAAATTTTAATATATTTGTTGAATATTAGCTATTTGACATTTCACAATATTCGACATGTTATGCTTTAACTTTGTTTACCACATACATCACACATGTATGTGCACATTGCATATGGATACACGCAATACGCACAGCGCTCATACTGGCTATGAACAAAGAATGAAAAGGAAAAGCTGTAGAGCTGGTTTGTGAATTGCAAATAATTGCACACAACTACGTGCGATGTAAGGCAATAGAATACAGTCAACTTGAATTTTACAAATTTACGCAAATTACGCAAGCTCAAATACACCATATGCTGCTCAACACTATTCCATAGAATGGGAATTTCATATTTTTTAGTTATTTCTTAAATTCTTTGGACCTCACTGTTAAATACTAAAGAGGCTTTTCTTCCATCTATGATCTGGATGAGGGACCAAACCATACCTATCAACAATCCCGTTTTGTATGGGAAAGTTATGTTTTTGATGTGGCTTTCCCTTCCAAATCCCGATTTCAATAAATCCCAGAGTGGGGGAATTTAAGAGTACCAGGCCTTTGCCCAAGGTCTGCTTAGCAGTCATAAATATGTTAAAATTAAAATGTGGAAGTGATGGGGAGGGCAATCAGGGGTTTTCAAATTCAGAAGGGCTTCATGTGGGTTTTTCCTTACAGTGCTCCCCAATACCATTTATACTGGTTGATAGACCAGAGAGTCCAGAACCTCCTGATCTTTAGGCAGGTCCACCAGACATAGAAAATTGATCCAACTGAGCCGCAACCATGGGAGCATGAGAGGAAGGCGCCAAGTGGGAACCTAGCCAGCCTCTGGTTTACCATATACCACCTAAGCAAAAGCTTATGGCAGGCATCAAAAAAAGCTTTGCACAAGCCATGTGAAGGGGATATTTTATTGTTACAGTTTTAAAGGGGTGGGCACCCTTTGGTAAGACCTATTAATTCATGGTCATTACAGTTTGTTTTTATTAAATACATTAATATATCAAATGACTGTCATGGTTGTCTTTGCTGAAGCAATTAAATGCTACTTTATTTAAGAGGAATATTATATAATAGATATGTAAAACAGTATCTACTTGTTTGTGAAAAATAAATAGTATGCAGAAGCAAAGATATTATTTCTATCCTGCCAATAACAGTGACAGTTGGGGTGTTAATGTGCGGAATTGTCCCCTGCAGTGCAAAGTAATTCTCTCTTGGCAAATGTGCCCAGGACCGTTGTGATGGCTTTTTGTGATGCCCTTGATTTGTCATTTAGATTCAATGAAGCTGTCCTTTCTTATCCTCGAACATCTCAATTTTGAGATCTTCTTCCCTGAGCAAATACACAGGCTCATCGACCCTCCCTCCTCCACTCTGTACAATGAACACTGCTTTTTGAGATTCAACAGGACAGAAGTAGATGTCTGAATTGTTCCAAATTGCATCCTTTAGATCAATAAGCCCTTTTTCCTCATCTAGGAGGTATAGTGCTTCCCTCCTTCTGCCTTAGGCTTGAAAGCCGGAAAGACGACAGGTTACATAAGTTCAGTGTGGGGTGAACAGTCAAAATGAGTATAAAATGCACTCAGCCTTGCAAATTTGTTTCTAAAATAATTATAACTAAAGATTGAAGGCCGCGTAGGAGGATCATATTGGACTTTGGGGCTTTCTGGGCTAGAGGGTCATCTGATATGGACACATCTCAGTACTTAACCCCTTAACACATTTGTCATTCTCAAACTAAATGATACCAACATTTTACAGTATGGTTCTTTCTTTTTTGTTTTATATTTGAGTCCTAATCATATTTATTGTGTCTGAAAAGTCCTCAGAATTTTCAGCATATTTAAAAGACTTAATCTTCTTATTTCATATTAGTAGTATGTATGTAGTATGTAGTATTTATAACTGACTAAGACTCACTCAAATAACACTTGTATTACTAATAAGCTGTTATTGTGGATTTTTTGTTAACAGGGGCGTAATTCTACAAACAATGAACAGACTGTAAATTGGAGATATTGTATATAGAGATTTGATTGAGGGCTGTCTTGAGAAAACAAGGAGGCTTTACATTTTTGGCCTCTGCTCTCATGCTACATGTTTGTTTCAATGCTTTGGGTAGGTGCCCAGAACAAGTAGGCAGATAAGTTTTTTTGGACATTTCTCTGTTTTCCGAGTTATGTCTAATCCAAAGATAAAAAAATATATGAATGTACCAGAACGTAGGACCATCCTTGCGCAACAGGATTGCCAACTAGTGGGGAGGGTAGCGTAAAATGCACTTTATTGAATGTCAGTGACTAACAGTAAGTGAGTGTTAAGCTAGCCATACACGTGTCGGATTCCATGTCCAATCGATTCATCATCCGATCGATTCCGGCGATTCTGCCGGGAATCACAGGTGTGATCAATCGGCCAATTAAGAGCATCCATCGCAGCATACCACCTTGTCCGAGCGGATTCCGGCACGATTCCGTGTGCGATTCCATCTCCGATTCCACCTCACAAATGGCAACTCCCCCTGATCCGGGCAGAATCGGATGAGAAAGACCAACATGTTGGTTCTCCGTCGGATCCGATTCTGAGCCCCTGAACAATCGGACCTGATCGATCGGACAAGGTGGGCTGCATGCGATTCCGGCACGATCGTTTTGCGTGTACGCACCCGGAATCGATTGTGCCGGAATCCGGTGCGAATCCGACACGTGTATGGGGGCCTTTTAGTGAGTAACAAACCCTAACTCCTTGACATATTTCTACTAGCTGTCCATAGGGTTTTATGGCTTTAGGGCCCATGCAAGATTTGTTTTTATAGTTGAACTTTGAACTGCCGTCAGGGTAGCCTAAAATACCTGGGCCAATGAGGGTGTAATGGTTGGTGGCTGATGTTGTTGATATTTTGTGTGTGTACATGTGTTGGCATCAATCACTTGTTCAATGACAGACCTGCCTAATAGCCACTGTTTCCTGCAGGGTATGTCCTATATTACAATAGCATTGCAGGGTGTTACCCATTCATCCTCATCCCTCTATGAAACAAACAAAATAAGCACGTGTTCTCTCACCACTGGGAGCAATCATGACAATTACAAATATTGCATATGCCTTAACTCCCAACCCCCTTCAAACCTACAATTCTCTAACCTCAATAATTCAGGCATTGCCAAAAATATCAGTTTGATGATGGACAGGCAGTCTGAAAGGTTTGAGCACCTCCAGCATTTGTAAACTATATGGTATCATGTTTTTTTGGTTGCCATGAAAATATTAACTGGTGCATTTCAGCTGACCTGGATATAACCACCAGCATCTGAATACAGTATACATCTGGTTCTATTATGAGCTAGCTATAGTATTTATATTATATTATAATATAATATATACATGCATACATATAATTAATATATACCGTATTTTTCGCCAAATAAGACACACTTTTTCACCCACAAAATTGGGGGGCAAAAAGTGCCTGCGTCTTATACGCTGAATGCGCGACCCCCGCGGCCACTCGGCCGCCGGTGGTCGCACTTTGGCTGCCCGCCAGCTCTCCCGGCTAATGTCAACTCTTCCATTTGAACTGTGTAATTTCCTATGCCAGTTCAAATTAAGAGAAAAGTATAGATGAACTTGAATCTACCTTTTCTCTTCTGTCCGTGGGAACAGCAATCACTCCCCACGGACACAGTGAGAGGAAAGGAGACAGGAGGAAAGGAGACCCCCCCCCCACTCCTGTAGATCAGTGTAGAGATGACGTGTGTTCAGCTGAGAGTGTACTGCTGCTAGTGACACCTGCTGGCTGAATTGGATATTGCATACACTGAAAATATTGCATTAACCCAATTGATGTCAAAACTTATTAAATCTTTTTTTTCTGGTTTTCCTGCCCTAAAAACTGGGTGCGTCTTATATGGCGAAAAATATGGCACATATTTATTAGATATATTATAATACATACATACATATAATAAATATATACATATTTATTATATATAATATATACATGATTCTTAATGATATGTTAGATATAGTTTGCAGAATAAATACAAACCTATTGTAATAGTGGGGATATTCACAGAGCAGCATTCCATGTCTTAAAGTTACTATTTACATCCATCTGAAGTTCTGTTCTTAGCGCTTTAGAATCAAGCAGAATTAGAAGATTTGCAGACAAAATAATTGGCAATGTACTTTTACACAGGTTGTTAATTTGTACAGCTATTGCTATCCCGTCATTAAAAAGACACAATTAGCAGATCTGGAGGACTGGATCTAAAGTTAAACCCCCAACACCTTGTGACTACACAGCCGTTTAAAAGCTGGAAGGACAAATAAAAGGACAAAAAAAACCCCATTTGAATCATTTAAATTAATTTCTAGTTATATTTTACAATGCATATAGAAACACAATATATTTTGCAGTAGGTGGAACCTGGATTTGCTCTTTGAATATATAAAAAAATATTTGTAACAAAACATTACCTTTCAAATCAGTAGATTGGCTGATATTTCATGTACAAAGCAAGACTTCAACACATTAATGCTGTTTTAAATATGATAAGATGATAGCACAAGTGTCACCAAGCACTTAAAGCTGGACATATCTCTGATTAGAGGCTTCATTACTCAGTCAGTGTGTTACATACTCATGATGTGTATTGGGGGTAGTTGTCACTCATCATCCATACATTGCACTTACAGTGCATTACTAAATTGCAGTGTTCACTGCTAGCAGTCACTAATTGATCTCAATCAGTGACATAAATGATCATAATTTATCACAGCTGCAATACTAATTGGCAGATAACTAAAAGCTGTCTCTGTTTTTTTAATTTCTTCATGAGTCAGGTTTGTGATATTGACCCTAGGTTGTATTTATTGGCCCAGGGTTGTGATATTGACCCTCACTACTTCTAAGAACAGAGATGTAATTTTGAGTTGTGGTTGGCAGGTTTGTGAAAATGACCCTTGACTATTTTAAGTGGCCTAGAATTGGGATATTGACCCTTTCTAGTTCTAAGTGGCCTGGTGTTGTGATATCGACTCTGACTTGTGCTGGGGGGCAGGGTTGTCATAATGACCTTTGATTATATAAAGTGGCCTAGAATTGTGATAATAGCCCTTTCTAAGCATCTCAGGGTTGTGAAATTGGTGGTCCAGAATTGTGATGATGATTTTTGATTATACTAAGTGACTTAGAATTGTTATATTGACCCTAACTAGTTCTAAGTACTTTAGGGTTGTGATTATGACTGTAACTATTCTTGTTGGGCAAGAGTTATGATAATGACCATTGATTTCTTTTAAGTAGCCTACAATTGTTATATTGACCCTTCCTAGTTCTATGTGCCCCAGGGTTGTGATATTGACTCTGATTTGTGATTCGTGGCCCACGATTATGATTATGACCCTTTCTTGTTCTATGTGCCCCGGGGTTGTGATATTGACTCTGCCTTATTTGTGGTGGGCTAGGGTTGTGATTTGATTATGTGGCCTAGACAGTTTCTAGTTCTAAGAGACCCAGGGTTGTGATATTGACTTGTTTTTCATGGGCAAGGGTTATGATTATGACCCTTGCTCTTTTGAAGTGGTCTAGAATTGTGATATTGATCCTGGGAATATGTTGGATTTTTTTCCTGTACAGCCATTGGAGCATTTGTTAGGATGAGGTACTAATACTGTACTAGAAGACCTGGCTTGCAGTCATCATAACAATTCATTACAAATGAGTTCAGGCAGTTGGGAAAAAGGTTCTGAGCAAGTGGCTTGAGGTCCTACACACTAGACTTATCAAGTCAGGTCTTTGTGGTGCACAATTTGTACTGTGGGGCCTCTTGCCGACAAGGCAAGAGGCTGGAATGTGTTTACAAGGCTGGAATGTGTTTACCTGTGGCCAAAACACCTCAGGGTTTGCTTTTTGTGTGTATGGTTATTTCAAATGACCTTTCATGCTGGACACACAGCAGGTTGTGAGAAGAAATCTGTGAGTGAGGTGAAATCAATGAAGTCATTGTAAAATGTTGGACTTCTCAATAGGACATTTAGGCTGAATTTACCCATCAGGGACATAAGCAGCAATATATCCAAAACTATAGAGGATAAATTGAATAAGAATTTTGCTATATGATTGAATCGGTGCATTCTTTGTGGAATGTTGAATTATGAATATGACATAATGACCTTCTCTTTACAACTTGGGGCTGTGGAGAAATAATCAGTCAGATAACATTCATGAGAAGTGATGTGTTGCTTCATATCAGAATCTGAATATGTATAGCACACACACTTCTGTGCTCATGGCCTCATGTTGTGCAGCTTAGATTGACTTCTATCATGCGTGTAGAATACAAAGAATGTCAATTATGGCCGGTGTCACAAGTAATATATTCCTGTGTGGGTGAGAGGTTATTGGGTTTCCAGCACTCGGTGGTACAATTTAGTAGTTATCAGTAGCAGATTTGTGCACTTGTACTAATCTAATCAGAACCTGAAATGAATATCTTCTTTTAGGCTTGCTGGGAAGAGCAAAGACCAACTTCAATGAACCAAACAGAGATGAGTGAACTTCTCCCACTCTATTTGCAGCACCAATATCTTCTACTTTCCAACTATAAGCTTTAATAAAATGCTTCCTACAATAAAAGCAGATAACTTACCAACTAAACTTGTATACATCATCAATATTTATTCAATATACATTATGGATCAGCTTTTAGGCTCAGCACGATGGCGATATCAAAGGAGCTGGAGGAGAAGCACTGTGTCTCCATCCGAAGCAATGGACATCGACCATGTTTTACGGTCATGTCTGATAACCCAGTTTTCAAGCGGTATTGATTGGTCCTGCTCAAAGACAGGGATGGCCGCATAAGATATGCGCTAAATAGATGGCCATGAGTGTGCATGCCGCTCGAAACGGACGATCTATCGCATATCTATGCATGTATGCAATTGTTTAGGGTGACAATATCACCAAAGAGATTCCCCCTGAGTTAATCAGGGGCAAGGGGACTTTAAGGGCCACATGAATCAAAAATATGTGTTATCAGAAGTATGTATAACATAAATTTCATAATTTAATTAACAGATTAAGACATAAATATACAGTATTACAGCATCAGTAGCAATTGATGGTAAAAACAATCAATCCAGCATGATATATGGATAAGTCATGGACATGGATTCTACTTAGAGTCTACCCCGACGCGCGTTTCGTTTTAACTTTTTCAAGGGGTGCCCTTCTATTGTAATCTATGATGTAAAAAAATTAAGACAGATATTGCAAACACATTAGTTGTATGTTCACGTCATACCATCCCTCTGTGCCTTTTGATAAATCATTATTACTTACATTCATGTATGCCATAATCTATACATGTATGGGCACCTTAAGCCACTCATTGCCTTGTGAAATGCAGTGATAATGGATCACTGAACACATGACGTCTGTACATTTATCTTTAGTAAAAGATTATTGGAAACATAATGTCATTACCACGGTCACATTGGGCATTCTATCTACTCTTATTACATCAGAATAAAAAGAAGGATACTCACTGCTCTAGGTAGAAAGGTGTGCTCTCCACATCCCCTGGTTTTGACCAACACAGGGACATCTCCATGTTTAACAAACCCAAAAGGATAACAGAACGCTAGCTGCACACATTAATACATGCATGATATTACATTTTTCCTGATGAGCACATAGCCTCAGCTTCTGTACCAGACAGATGTGCCTTTTATTTGACATCTAATGTCACATGTATTATATTATTACACTTTATTTGTTCCAGATTGAATGTTTAGCAAAATCTAAGTTTGCTACCATTTGAAAAGAATCATTGTTATATCTGATCATAAGGAAAACATACTCAATTATTTTGTCCAAATGGTAATGTTTAAAGTTGGCACACTTTGTATTTGAGTTTGACACCCCTGGCCTAGGACTAACCCCTCTTACTGTCCAAGGGTATCAACATTTAAGCTGGGTACACACATGTACATATGGGCCAGATCGATAGCCACTTTGAGCGCCATGCGTGCTCACGGCCATCTCTCTGGCCCATATCATATGCGGCCATCCCAGTTTTTGATCCCTTATGAAAACAGGGATATCAGACATAACTGTAAATCACAGTCAATGTCCGTTGCCTTGCATGGAAACCGCGGGTCTTCATGCAAAGCATTGGCTGATATCTGACAGCAGCGCGATGACATCATTACGCTGCTGCAGGAAACATCGGACAGCTCCAATATTGAGCCGTGTGTTCCCTGCGAGCCACCCTATTGAAGTTGCTATTGCTGGATCACCAGTGGAAGGAAAATTAAAAAAGAAAATCTTTGTAGCCACCACATCTAAGTACCACTTAGCTACAACATCTGAAATCTTTGTTCTTGAATTAAGATAAACTTTTTACATAGTAACACAAGCTGTTGATGATTCACGCACTTAATATCTTCTTATTTATGTATTGAAATAAAAGAACCCCTTCTTAGTTGTATATTCTTTCCTTTTTCTCTCAAGCTTGCTTACAAATTGAAAGTCTTTTGTTCTCTTGCCTAAATGATTTGTGTTTCTTTGTGGATTAGCACTCCAGGGAGATCAGTATCCTAAGCAAGTATCTCCTTCCTTGCTGAATAAGTATCTAGTTACGTGTATTTATGTTGTGGCAGGCGCAGCATCTGTTCTGGTAAGAACTACAAACTGATTATTCTAGTTATAAAAGACGAATATACATTTTAAAGGCTCGAGAAGTGCCGTATTGTTTCCTTTTTATTAGCATCATTGTCTACAAATGAAAGATGATCACCTATTTATAATTGTGTCTCTGTGAATAAACTGGCAGTGCAGAAGTTATGGGGCTATAGCAAAGTAGTTACACTTTGGCAGAGACGCACAGTAAAACTTAAACAAATATTTTATACTCGTACTTGTGTAGTATATGTTCCTGTACAAATTGCAATGCTGATCATAAAATAGGCCTGGCTGTAATTTTTTTAAAGAGCATCTTTTTTTAAAAAAAAGCTCTGCGGCAGACTTGACTTTTTATTACTCTACAAACAGATCAGGATTTTGTTATAAAGAATATGTGATGAAAGGTATGGAATAATGCTGTTCTTTTCTTTTTTATGGATGCTTGTGTATTTACCAATGGAATTTACTGACTCTGTGCTGATACTTGTCATTGGCACACCCCCTGCTGCTTCACCAAAGCTGCTTTTATATACCGCATTTTTCAGACCATAAGATGCATTGGACCATAAGACGCATCCAGTTTTTAAAGCAAAATATTTGATATATAAAAGTGTTCAAATCCATTGGGTAATGCAATTGATTAAATTAATGCAATATCAGATTCAGCCAGTAGGTGTCACTAGCAGCAGTAAACACAGCATCACGTCAGCTCCTCACTGATCAGGAGGAGGAGTATTCTCTGCTCTGCTCTCCCTCTCCTCTTTGGCTGCCTGTGTCCATGGGAGCTGCAGTGATTGCAGTTTCCACGGACACGGAGAGAGGGATAGATGGGAGTTCATCTATCCCTCTCTTCATTGCTTATGCCAGCAGGGCTCTGGGCTCTGTTGGCATAAGCAATTATACAGTTAAGATGGGAGATCAGGACACCAGCCAGCATCTCTTATCTTGGCTAATCTCCTCGCCGGGAGAGCTGGTGGGGAGCCAAAGCGAGACATTTGGCCGCGGAGGTCTCACATTCGGACCATAAGATGCAGGCACTTTCCCACCATAAGACGCACCCCACCGGGGCGCGTCTTATGGTCCGAAAAATACGGTATCTGGTCCTTCTGGAAGTAGAGACTTCCTCCCTCTTAAAGAATTGCAGATACCCTACTATTTGGAACATACAGTACATGCGGAAAGTATTCACAGCGAATTACTTTTTCCACATTTTCTTTTGTTGCAAACTTATTCCAAAATTGATTGAATTCCTTTTTTCCCCTCAGAATTCTACACACACCACTCCATAATGACAATGTGAGTTTACCATTAAAAATAAAATCACATGTACATACAGGGAGTGCAGAATTATTAGGCAAATTAGTATTTTGAACATTATCCTCTTTATGCATGTTGTCTTACTCCAAGCTGTATAGGCTCGAAAGCCTACTACCAATATTAGCATATTAGGTGATGTGCATCTCTGTAATGAGAAGGGGTGTGGTCTAATGACATCAACACCCTATATTAGGTGTGCATATAATATTAGACAAACTTCCTTTCCTTTGGCAAAATGGGTCAAAAGAAGGACTTGACAGGCTTAGAAAAAGTCAAAAATAGTGAAGATATCTTGCAGAGGGATGCAGCACTCTTAAAAATTGCAAAGCTTCTGAAGCGTGATCATCGAAACAATCAAGCGTTTCATTTCAAAATAGTCAACAGGGTCGCCAAGAAGCGTGTGGAACAACAAAGGCGGGCAAAATAACTGCCCATGTGAATGAGAAAAGTCAAGCGTGCAGCTGCCAAGGATGCCAACTTGCCACCAGTTTGGCCATATTTCAGAGCTTGCGCAACATCACTGGAGTGCCCAAAAGCACAAGGTGGTGTGCAATTACTCAGAGACAGAAAGGCTGGAAAGACGACCACCACTGAACAAGACACACAAGCTGAAACGTCAAGGCTGGGCCAGAAAATATCTCAAAGACATGATTTTTCTAAGGTGTTTTATGGACTGATGAAATGAGAGTGAGTCTTGATGGGCCAGATGGATGGGCACGTGGCTGGATGGTATAAGGGCAGGAGAGCTCCAGTCGACTCAGACGCACGCAAGGTGGAGGTGGAGAGTACTGGTTTGGGCTGGTATCATCAAAAGATGAGCTTGAGGGGCCTTTGCGGGTTGAGGATGGAGTCAAGCTCAACTCCCCAGTCCTACTGCCAGTTCTGGAAGACACCTTCTTCAAGCAAGTTGGTACAGGAAGAAGTCTGCATCCTTCAAGAAAAACATGATTTTCATGCAGGCCAAGGAACTCCATCACACGCGTCCAAGTACTCTACAGCGTGGCTGGCAAGAAAGGGTATATAAAAGAAGAAAAACACTAATGGACATGGATCCTTGTCTACCTGATCTGAACCCCATGAGAACTAGTGGTCCATCATCAAATGTGTGATTTACAAGGAGGGAAAACAGTACAACCTCTCTGAACAGAGAGTCTGGGAGGCTGTGGTTGCTGGCTGCACACCAATGTTGATGGTGAACAGATCAAAAACACTGACAGAATCCATGGATGGCAGGCTTTTGAGTGTCCTTGCAAAGAAAGGTGGCTATATTGTCACTAATTTGTTTTGTTTTTGAATGTCAGAAATGTATATTTGTGAATGTTGAGATGTTATATTGGTTTCACTGGTTAAAAATAAATAATTGAAATTGAAAATGGGTATATAATTTGTTTTTGTTAAGTGTGCCTACTATATTTATGCACATAATAGTCAACTGCACACACAGATATCCCTCACTAAAACAGCTAAAACTAAAAACAAAACTAAAAAACTTACTTCCAAAAAGAATATTCAGCTGTGATATTAATGGAGTTTTTGGGTTCATGAGAACACATGGTGTTGTTCAATAATAAAAATTATTCCTCAAAAATAACCACTTGCCTAATAATTCTGCACTCCCTGTAAGTATACTGCTTCATAGATGGTTGGAAGACTCTCCTCTCTGGACAGAGGACTCTGGGGCTTGGGAGAGTGACCACCTGGTTCTTGTCACCTCTCTAAGGCCCTTCTCCTCTGATCAGATTTGATAGCCAGCCCACTCTAGGAAGAGTCCTGGTGGTTGTGAACTTCTTTTTTTACTTATGAATGATGGAGGCCACTGTGCTCATTGGCACAACAACCCTAAGCACACAGCCAAGATATCAAAGGAGTAGCTTCAGGACAAATCTGTGAATTTCCTTGAGCGGCCCAGCCAGAGCTCAGTCTTGAATCCGATTGAACATCTCTGGAGAGATCGTAAAATGTCTGTGCACCGACACTTCCCATCCAAACTGAGGTTGAGAGGTGCAGCAAAGAAGAGCAAAACTGGTCAAGGATAGGTGTGCCAAACTAGTGGTATTATATTCAAAAAGACTTGAGGCTGTAATTGCTGCAAAATGAGCATCAATAAACTATTGAACAAAAGCTGTGAATACTTATGTGATTTTTCCGTTGGTTTTTATACATTTGCCAAAACCTCAAGTAAACTTTTTCACATTTTCATTATGGAGTGTTGTGTGTAGAATTCTAAGAAAAAAAATTATGTAATCCAATTTGGAATAAGGCTGTAACATAAGAAAAAGTGGAAAAAGTGGTGTGCTGTGAATACTTTCCTGGATGTACTGTATGTGGTCTTATCAAAGAATTTATTGACAATATGTGAAATATTCATTTGAACCTTTTTTTCTTGCTGCCAAATCTTTCTCCTAAAGAAGCGGAAGTGCATCTACGAAATACATTGAGAACAAAAAAACTTGTCAGCTTAAATATATTTGAAGTTGTGATTATCACTAAAGCTTGATTTATAGCATGGAAATAAACATGGTTACAATATTTCAACTAAATAGGTGGTAACATGTTCTTTGTGATATCCTTGATATCGGAGGGTTATGCCAAATAAAAATTTTTTTGGCTTTAGTATTATTTGTTCTCTTGTCCACAAATTCTGGGACCATATGCTCCAATGTGGCTTCAGATTTATTTCCAAAGTATGCAACAAAAGCTTTTGTTTTCACCTAAACTATTGGAGCAGTTCAATGAGGCTTTGTACGGTGATTCAATGAGGAATTGGAATGTCCGCATTGTTCTGCCAGTGTGCACCTTCCCTTTTGCTAGTTATAAATGGAGTGGCTGCCATTTTTGCTTTGTTGCCCCTTATTAAGGGCATGGTAGCCAAGCATAATACAATGAAGTGTGGAAAAAAAGGAAATACATGAATCCTATGCCAGGTCTCTATTTTTTTCTGTTAACTGTTACCATTATGTAGATACTTTTCAGGCAAAATAACAGGCTACAATTGTACTTTTAGCCTGTAAGGGTTCATATTTTCTGCTTAATATTCAGTATATGAAATTGAAGTGGCTCTGCGGGCTCGGTTCAATGAGCCCTGAAAAGAGCAGACTTTATTGATTATTTAGTATAAAGAAATGTGCATGTGTGTTATCACAATGCAATGATTGTATACTAAGAAATCATTGTCCCTTCTCACCTGTATATTCAACACTTGCAACACGAGGGTTATTAAACCTTAACAAAGGCTAAATATCATGGGTACAGCAAGAATGTATGCGTAATATGTATTTATTTTTAGTAAGATGACTTGGTACTTATGGCTGAGGATTTAACAAGGGCGCACTAACACTACAAGGCATATGTCAAATCCTTGTAAGGTTGGGAAAGATGGGTGTACAAATTGTTCTTCCTTCACCCAGATGAAACATAAAATCTTGAAAACTATCTACTCAAATCAAGTCTTGGCTTGGTGCCTTCAGCTTAATACACCTAGTTCCTTTACAGTTCTCATGAGTCAGGAAAAATTGTTCTTTGCTGACCTGCCATAGTCTAATATTCATTTGTTAAAGTCCTACATAGTATGCAATTATTTTTGGACTGACCCAGCAAGTGTTAAATTTGAAGGTTTTTTGCTTATTTCAATACTTTTCAGTAGCATTTAAATGTGATTATATTGTTACTGTCTTGCTCACAAAAAAGAGTAATATTTGATAGTAGTACAGTAGTTATTTATTAAAAAAGTTTTGGCTATAAAATGCAGTGGACACTAACTTAAAGCGCACCTAAACTCAAAATTAAAAAATCACAGAAAAAATGTAATTACATTTTACTTACCTCTATACTGTCCCAATAGCTCAAAGTTGCTCAAAAACCTACAAAAAATATATTAAGCTATCCTGCTGCCGTCTGTGGGAGCCGCCATTTTAAATTCAGTATTATCTTTCAGTCTTGAATGGGTTAAGGCTGCAATAATGCCAGTGGCCCCGGGGGCCACCAGATACAGTGTCTTTCAATGGACACAAAGTGAAAGCAGGGAAAAAAATGGTGAACATCTGCAGAAAGAATGTCAGGAGCCAGACACTGTGAAGAGTAATCCACAGAGGAGGCGGGGTGAGGTGGGGAATACACATACATCTCCTCACAGGTAAGGATTTGTTATATTTTATTTACATATTGCTCCAATAAAGTGGGGTTGGCAAGCTAGGGGAAAAATTTTGTCTGGCGGGTTTAGGTGTGCTTTCATTTGTACCTAAGAAATACTGAAGAAAAACCTTAATACACATTAAATCTCTCTAAACACCCTTACCTAACCTTTTCATAACTAAAAAATTTGTAATTTTCCAAAAACGCCAATATTTTTCCTGGTGTTCTCACCACAATTGTGACAAGCTTACCAGAAACAAAAACATGTAATCACCATTCAAGGTGACATGTTTGGCTTTCAGGAAGAGAGGATGAAATAAAAGGAGGTTATCGTTGGGAGGGAGAGCCCCCTTCAATTAGAACATCAGGAATCCGACTGGCTGGTGTCCTTTCTCTTCTCGGAAGAGTCTGTAGACTTTTGTGGATTGGTGAGATGATCCATTATGACTAGCTGGACTTTTTTTAGTGAGATCCGTTACATGACCACCACTCTCTTATTTCTTTACAATTTCCTTTCAATTGTAATTGCTTTCTTTTCCTTCTATTGCTTTTTTTCTGTCTTTTCTAGCTATTTTGGGGCCAATGCAAAGTTTGAAATGTCTTCAAACATATATAAAAAAATATTGTTTTAGCAAATTTAGTTTACATGGATTATGCTAAAAGTTGAAATTTTGACTTTGACCTTAATCTATGCAAAAACTGTATGTGCTAGAACAATATTTTTTTATGTTTTCACAACCCTTTTCTACATCTCCAGCAAGTTTGTTGATAATTGCATGTTCAAGAGTAGTGATGGCCGAACTTCCGCCAGGTCCGCCTGCGAACAGGCGATCAGACTTTTATTCAGAGAAAAGGGGAAGAAAATTCTTCAAAAGTCCCTGCCCTACACAAAATAGTGTGGGCAGGTCGAGGGGATTTTTAAGGCATCTACATCAACAGAGTAGTGAAGGTAAACAAAAAAACATCATATATCAATAAAACAATGAAAGGTAAAGGAATACAGTCCATTTAATAACGGTTTTAGGAGGGAGTCCACGAGTCCATCCTACTCGTGGACTCCCTCCTAAAACCGTATCCCGATAGGACGGCTCCAGACCCCTACAGGACCTACCACTTGGGGACCGCTTGATGGACATACTATCTTGACGGTATTCTTCCCGTTGCCCTTTGCCGAGACTAGTCCCTTGGGACCCCCCGCCTATGGGCGCTATTTGGTTTGCCACTTTCTAACGAGTTCATACCTAAATGTGATTCTACAAGTTTTCTCCTGATGAAGCGAACATAATCGCGAAACGCGTCGAGATTTGTCTAGAACGCAGCTTAAGCACATGAAGTATCTTTATTGGAACAACCAAGTGAACCTCTATTAAATGGACTGTATTCCTTTACCTTTCATTGTTTTATTGATATATGATGTTTTTTTGTTTACCTTCACTACTCTGTTGATGTAGATGCCTTAAAAATCCCCTCGACCTGCCCACACTATTTTGTGTAGGGCAGGGACTGAAGAATTTTCTTCCCCTTTTCTCTGAGTTTATAGTCGGGATGATGGCACATTGGGGACAGGGAAGTTGGCTAATTTGTTGCAGATCAGACTTTTATAATAGTCCGCTGTCTGCCTGTTCCTGGGCAGAATCAAGGCGGGGGAATTTGAATAGGGAAAACCGGAAGTGTCTTCCGGTTTTCGGAGCCGGTTTGTCACTGGAAGATCGGGTTCTCTACCCAGTCTTCAGTGAAAGATTCTCTCTTCGGCAGGATCTTAATGCTTCGGATCCTGACGGAGGAAGAATAGTAAGCTCCTTCTCACCGCGAACGGGGCGGGACGAACACCCGTACTGCTCGCCGGCTAGGACAGTTCGGCCATCACTATTCAAGAGCAACTCGCAAAGTCAGCTACTTGATCTCTACTTATTCTTCACATTAAAAATCAATGCTAATTCTGAATTTTCAAATTTCAAATTTGTAATTTTGAATTGAATTTCAATCAGGATATAAATTTTTTTTGACAAATTCTCCAATTCAACCATGCATTCAACAAATTTCACAACCATCTCTATCAGGCACTAGGGGATAAAAATAGAACTTTGAGCCATACAAAGATATTTTAACAATTTCATGGTCTCTTACTTCCTGTAGAATCTGGAAGCGTTGAAGATTTCAGGTTGTTCTTAAACTTTTCAAACTCTCCAGATTTAGGTATGTCACGACTTTCAGCATTGCTATTGCTGTTCTTTATTATTGTTTGTTGCCTGGTGTGGTACTTGACTTTTCACTGATAATTCCCCTAATGCATTCCAACAGGGACATGATGAGTGCCACAACATTTGCCAGGCATTAATGCATAGCCCACAGAGTATAATAAAAACCATCAAATATGGAAGTGAGAAGTCCTGCTGAAAGCTTGGCCTTTAATAACTACTTATATGGAGATCATCAACTACAAAAGAAATATTGTAACATCAAACCTAGAAATCCCACTGCTGCTGTAAAAATAAAAATGTCAAATTCATGCCACAGGCTCTTGAGATTATTTAACTGGAGGGGAACCGTGGCATTTGTCATTTGTTCATTTTTCTTTTATAAAAGCATAGATATGATCTGAGGATATGTTAGTATGAGACTGACAATTTCATCATGATTCTTATTAGAGCAGAGCAGCATGTGGGTATGTGTGCTATTGTAGTTATTAAAGATGTAATTTTGGCTTTTATAGGAACATATAGAGGGCATGTCTGCACAGTGGAGCGGCTGGTAATGAACACAACCAGTATTCGGTTATTTGCAGTCGCAAGCGCAATGCGGGATGTGCATACATCACAGGAGGGTGGAAACTATGTTATCTCTGTAATGGCTTTCAGAAAAGCTTCATAGATTCTGGTTAGTCAATTTATATTCTATCTACATGTATTATCTAAAGACACCCAACATGTTGGAGATTTCAGTCACATGTTATGTGATTACCAACAATGTCTTTTTTCCAAAGCTGTTGTCCAAAGGGCATTCTTTAGAGGTGTCTTGCTCATTGATGTCCAGAAGTGTTGATGGCATGCAGTGGTGTCACCTGGCTTGGGAAATACATTATTTCATCCCATAGTGGGTTGAATGGTGTGCTTGGAGTTATATGGATTTCAAATTATACTACTGCAAAATATTATTGCAAATATATTGGAGATGAGGTGCTTTAGGCTGGGTCTACACCATGTAGTGCAGACGTCCCCCTGTATTTGTTGTTAGGGGGCAGCGTGGCATCTGGACCCGCAGACTCATCAGAAACACTTATTGCTCCCATTGGTAAACAATGGGCGCTGTATGTGATGTGCACAAACCACGCCTGATGTGTTTTTGGGGGCAGTTAGCCAATGGAAAGTATTTTTGACATGGTGAATACCACACCCTAAACTCTCAGAAACAGCGCCCAAACAGCAGGCTACCTGCAGTTTCTTGGGCTGCCAAGTGTACATCCAGCCTTAGGAAGGACCAGAAGCCTTGGAACTCAGGACTGTACAACTAACAAGAGGCAGGGGGTAAAGCAAAGACTGTGCTGCAGCTCTCACCCTGACATCGCAGCTGTGGTTCCTGGTAAAGATTACTTTAGCCCTTGTAGACAAAAGCAAAATGCCTGTGGTTGGAAAGTTTGGTGTGAACCCTACTATGGGCGTGAAATGGTATCACCCAGTGCTAACCAAACCCTCCAAGTAACGCTGCTGAGGCAATAGTTCAGCTTGATGTAGCAGTTAATCCCACATAAGATTTTTGATAATACAAGAATGCTTCTACCTACTACTTGTACATCTTACTCTATGGGGAGCTATGTGTTCCAAATGTCAATTCCATGCTATAACTGGCAATTATCTGCTAGTGCTTTTAATTGTGCAACTGGAATATTACAAATGTCCTTTCTATTGCCTAATTCGATAATGATAGCCAGCAAGAGGTTACATTTCATAAACTCCAGAAAAAGATTATGAATGCACAAATAGCTCAGCTGTGCTTTATGGGACAATTTTCACTTGTGACCACATATACCATGCACTATGGTGCGCTTCATTGGTAACTAGGTCTAAGCAATTTTTTAACCATTGTGGTATGTTGTCAGGTGATTTATTATGAACAGGAACCCTTAACATCAAGTCTACTAGTAAAATTGCTCACATCTCTGAGAAACGGCCCCACGCATGCATTGCGGTTCATTGAATAGTATGATACCATGTGCATTTGCCTCTTGTCTACTAACAACTATTAGTCTATGCAAGACCTGTCATAGTGTTGTCACTCTATTTAACAAAGTGGAAAAAATATGACCCCATTGATCCATTGCCAGGGTCAACAGCTAATAAAACAATCTTATTCTACAAATTGAATCTTCTGGGTCAATACTAATGATAGACTATATATATATATATATATATATATATA
>CM070037.1:24303844-24315309 GCA_036250615.1 Ptychadena robeensis
ACATGCCGTGTTCGCGGCCGAACTGTTCTCCGGCGAACAGTTCGGCCCATCTCTAATAACTATGAAAGGTTGCAGTTAGGGACATTGAGAATGCAAATTAATAATAAAAAAAAGATTGGACTTCTAAGGGTGTTGAAGATCTGGGGGATGAAAGTCAGAGTAGGTATATGTAAGAGCTGACAAGAGAAAATAACTGTGTGACAGCTGGAATATGGCTATGAAAGGATGACATTTGCAGGTAGTCTAAGCGGTTAGTTGCCAAGCCAGTAAATGACAGGGTTGTACTACTAAGGTATGAGATCTGGGGGTTTAAACGTGTTGTACTGTGAGAGTTAAATTTACCCCAAAGCCAGCTGGTGACCTGTGGATGGAGACAGCTAATATAAACATATTACCCACAGTTCCACTGTAACAGTAAAAACAACCAGGTAAAAGTGCAATTACCGGTAATATAAATGTTTTCCCAGTTAGAAGGTTTAACATCAGAGAACATTGCAATTTTTTCTATGAGCCTGGAAAGCAGTAGGTACAAAGCCACCGCTCAGTGAAATGAAAGAGCCGGATGGGGATACCGCCCAGCAGATAATAGCACGGTCATTTAAATGGGTCACAGGGGAGCTGAAACAAAAGCCCCGCAAATGGAAATTGGACATCACTGTCAGCTTCTTATCATGAACTGAGCAGGACAAGGTTAACATAGCTGCCTGGAATAAAAATGACCCGCTGTAATAGGGGTGGTGGAGGTAGTTGTAGATCACGACAGAGAGCATGTCTGCTTATGGGCTTTGATTAGTGTCCATGGGGCTGTGGATGTCACTATTCATTCAGTATATAGTACCAGCGATGTAAACTTTGGCTGCATTCACTGATTATATGCGTCCAATTATGCACTCAGCCAATCCCTTAACACGTTACATAGGGATTCATCTGGCCATACACAGGACTATTTAACAGTTTCTTATAATCTTATTTTAGTTTCTGACAGATTGTACCTGAGCGCGTGCCGTTGTGATTTTCTGGGTTAAATGCTGTTATGACGGATGAATCTTTGATCTAAAGGTCTTTGATCTAAAGCTTGCAGAACTCACAGTCATTGCTGATTTTATCAGACACACCAACAGACATTCATTTACTTGATGAATTTGCTTGAACTCTATTCCACTAATAAAGAAGGATTTAACGTTCTTCTTTTTGGGTAACTATGGGTGATGGGTTGCCCGCAAGGAATTCCAGCTTGTTCCCCAGGGCGCAGGAACGTGAAATCTATTGACTTGATTTCCATCATAGCAGATGTTTAGGCAGAATGCCAGTTTTCTTCTTTTTTTAGGGTTCATTACTGTAGAGCTTTAGTTTGTAATTTAATAACTACATGTAATGGCCCCCATACACCTTTTGATTTTGCTGTCAGATTTCCTATAGATCTCTTGTTTTACCAAAACCATGTAATATGAGGTACTTTCTAAATCATCAAGTCTACCTGTGTTCAATCACAGAGGATCCGGCACTACATAGTTGTTGACCGATCTAAAAGATATCTGACAGAGAGATCTAAAGTTGTATGGCCAGTTTAAGACTGTATATTATAACATACAGAGCAAAGGAAATTGGTTCAGTAGAAGAATAAAAAAATAAAAATAATCAATAATCCATAATATAATCAATATAACTCCAGTGTATGGGGTTGGATTATCACTCCTTGCACTGTCTTAAACCAAATCAACTAGATACAGTTGAGACCAAAATTATCACACCCTCTATAAAATTAGACAACACTCTTGATTTCTGCAATGAGCATGAACAACAAGTGTTTGTTATTTTGGAAACGAATAGAGTATAAAAAACAATTTCCACTAAATTTAATTAGGATATTTTATTGGTACATCGAGTTAAAGGGCAAAAATGAGACACCCAAAAAGATTAGCCCCCCTGGCCATTAATAGTCAATAGTAACCCCTTTTTGAGCCACAACTGATAACAATCTCTTAAGGTAGCCATACATCTGTTGATTTTTCACTTGATTTTTGACTGATCGATCACTGCACACATTCACGAGATAGATCGCCGATTGATCGGCAATCAATTGGGTTATGCCCACCATCCCCTTTCGACCCCAAAAAATCGGAATCGACTAAAAATCGGATCAGACATTAAGTCAACATGTTGTTTTTTTTTGGTCGATCGTTTGGCACTCAGAGTATGTAGGTTGACCCATAGCCCTATGCTCTGTAAATGGCCGTAATTATGAAAAATAGCGTAATACTTGCAAATGGAGTTAACTATCTTATTTTTTTTCCTTGATAATATAGTAACTGACATTTGAAAGTTAATTATGTTTTATTGGCACTTGTGTTCATGCATTCCCTAAGTAATGGTGTATCGTCCGTAATTTTCAACCTGATGGTTGATGCTTTATTTTTCTGTTTCAATACTATTTATATTGATGGATACCACATAACATAAGAACATTGCACAAACGTAGGCCATGCCTAGGCAAAATAGACCTTGCTATTAGCAAAAATTGCAGACACTGTACCATTGCAATTTTCTACCAAACGACATACTTACATGTGATGTCAGTCACTGGAAACTGAAAATGGAGTTTAATAATCTTTTTGTCAAGGCTTATACTATGACTGTAGTAATCACAGGTGATCTATTGTATCTGAATACCAAATAATGTATTGTAATGACCTTGTGCTGGGCCAAGGTTAGGGACTCAAGATATAGAAGCATAAGGTCCTGAAAAATAGGCAACCAACAGGAGCTGAACAATGACAGCTACCATGTATCTCTAAATAATGTTTTTTTTTATGGAAAAACTGAAGGATGCAAATGTGATTTATTACACCCCATGAGATGAGTTCATTTACGACAATGGCTACACTTGCGCTAAAATCCCTTTAATGCAGGGATTCTAGCGCAGAGCACAAGCCCACCATTGACGGAAATGGGACTATCTACACAGCCCATTATAGCCCTCGATCCATTGGTCTTAGCCTCTGTCACTGTAATATTGTCATGAAGCGCAGTGTTGAAATGAATTCTCAGAGACTTAAAGTATAACATGTCCATTGACAGCATATCAGCCATGTAAGTTATACATCAGCCCATTGATTTAAAGGGGCCACATTATCAGCTGCTCAACATGTAGCACGGCCAATAACGTGGCCCTAATGGAGCGAAGAGGGTGCACTTGTTAAATGCGCTAATACCAGTGCATCCATGTGCATAGTGTAGCCTCAGCCTAATTCCCTCAATTTTTCACAAGTGACTTTGTATTAACACAGTGGTTGCATTGCATCACATGGATGCATTGCAGTGATACATGCAGCTATGGTTGCCGCCAGGCTGTTCTTCCAAAATGTTTCTTCATCTGGAGATGGGAGATGATGGGTCAGATGAAAATAGAATGTTTCTGCATTTTTCACAGAATGGTTCCTGGCATGATTAGACCATTACATCCAAAGACTGGTAAGCTGTAATGTATAGTTGTTCTATCCTTGAGTTTAGTTAACCTCCTTTACTTATAAAATTATTTATTTTTATTTAAAAAATATACTTATAATAAAATGGCTACTGTTGGTGTTCCTCTACTCTTGGCTACCTCTAGAATTTGAGACCTTGGGCATTTGTTGGTGGGTCAGAATGAAGATGAAATTGATGTGACCTTACCCAGACAAGAAAGTGGAATCTCAGTTAGAATTTTAGCTTCAGATAGAATAGGCAATGCTTAGAACCTTCTGCAGATTTGTATGTATCCCAGACCTACTGTTATTTATCCATCAAAGCAATAGAGGTCTAATGAACATCCTATATAGGCTTATTGCTCTATCTCATAATTCCCTTACTGATCAATTGGCTTCAGGAATAATACATACAGAAGATTTCTCCTGCAGCCAGGACACATGGTAATTACATGCTAATAAGGATTTGAAATGCGCTGCAAGTCGTTTTGCCCATCTTGATTCATTACATGAATGCCTGGCTCTGTAAATGGCCGTAATTATGAAAAATAGCGTAATACTTGCAAATGGAGTTAACTATCTTTTTTTTTTCCTTGATAATATCGTAACTGACATTTGAAACAAAGGAAGTTAATTATGTTTTATTGGCACTTGTGTTCATGCATTCCCTAAGTAATGGTGTATCGTCCGTAATTTTCAACCTGATGGTCGATGCTTTATTTTTCTGTTTTAATACTATTTATATTGATGGATATCATATAACATAAGAACATTGCACAAACGTAGGCCATGCCTAGGCAAAGTGAAGCCTCTTTCCATTTACTTACATGTTCTTAATTCTTTAAGGGGTAATTTAAAGCCCCATTTTTAATCAACAGTCCACTATGTTTGGGCGAACCTTATAATATGTCACAAGAAGATGTCCGCTGGTGGAAAGGTAACTGACAGATAGTAATGGCCGAAAAGTTCGACCGGCGGACAGTTCGCGGCGAACATAGCATGTTCGCAGTTCGTAATGGCTGCGAACATTATGGGTGTTGGACCTGCCCCCCTATACCTTAACATGGAGACAAAGTGCGACCCCACACCCTATAGTCAGGTAGTACAGTACAGCCAATAACACTTCCTTTCGCTCCTGGAGGATACCCCCTATAAAAGAAGCAGCCCAGCTGCCATTTTTACATTTATCCTGTGTCTCCAGTACTAGTACTAGGGAGAGCTGCTGCTGATTGATGGATGGCTTAGCTACTTTACTATTACACTCCATCCAGTGATCTGTAACTATAGCTAAGGTGTTCTGTTACATGTAGTTCATCATTACTGAATCACAAAAGTTCTTCTCTGGGGGTGGTGTATGCTGTATTATGCATTGCAGAGAGATCTGACTACATGTGATGCGCTGCAGAAGGTACTGTCCGGTAACTTTTGGCAAAATCTATAATCTAGATGTGATTTCCGGCCATTAGACCTGAAGAAAACTGCATTTAAAAAAAATCCATATTTTGGGGAAGAAGTTTAGCCGTTGATCCCCCTCTGGCATGACACTGTCCAGGTGTTTGCGCCCTTTTGACTTTTTTTTAATTGGTATTTTGGCTACAAATATGACCTGAAGGTGTGAGAAGTTCGCCCTCCATTGACTCCGTTCGCATGTTCGCAGTGGGTATGTGCAGAAGTTCGATTCGCCTGTTCGCGAACAGCCACAGCTGATGTTCGGCCATCACTACTGACAGACAGGGAACCGGCACTGGGAGGGCACTTATAAATAGATTGAGCAGAATATTCAAATAGTGAATTTATAATTTCGAATATTAGCACTTCGAGAATTCGCAAAGATTCGAATATAGTGCTATATCTTTGTAATCTTGGATATTCTGGTTGATTTTCCGTTTGATAGGTGAGCGTTCGTTCGTGAATCGCATATCAAAAACCTGTCTTCGAGCGAGTTCCATGTCACTGTCACATTGCAATTCGAAAAGTGCTGATATTTGCAAAAAGTAAACCGGAGATCTCAAATTTTTCAAATAGGAATATTGCCTATGCTGCTCATCCCTACTAAGAAACACAAACACACCAGTTTGTGCTCAAAGTTGCTCTGGTTTCAGCCTTTATTTATTTTACATAACAAAATAAAGTAATTTCCACTAATTAATTTCTTATTTTTTAATAAGCAAACGCCCCAAACCTTAAATTTCCATGTAAGCAAAACTTTCCCTGACTTCGCCCATTTTTGAATGTATCATCCTCGTTATGAATTTTTTTATTCACGCTTGATTATCTGGCGTTTTTATTAATTTGTTTGATTTGCACCATTCTGTTCCATTCATCTTTTCAGTAGACCCTGAACTTCCAGAACAGACAGTCATTTCTAGATATCACATACCTAAAATATATATTCATCGTGCATCCCCCTCCTTGCATTAAGCGCATACTTTTATGTGGAGCCCATATAGATTACCTGTCTGCCGTACTGTTTATATGGTGTTGAGCTGATGCGTTGGCCGGTGACCTACTGCACCACTTTGCCGTGGGAACAGCTGGTGCTGTGTGCAGGTAATGTGGATTGGCTCTGTCGACATCCCTGTCAAGGAATGGATCAACGCAGGGGGTGCTGATGGAGCCGAGAATGCAGTAGAAAAATACCCTTAGAAAAACAAGTCCTTTATTAATTACAGAGTTGGGTTACCATATGTTCTTAAAAAATCACTCTACTCAGAGAATATACACTATTGGCCTGAACCCTACAATTCGCCTTATCAACTACATGGTCATTGCCCACATCTTCAGCTCTGCAGTGTGTGTGTATGTACCAGTTGGTCAACTCTTTGTGTCATTATATTGCCAATGCAGTCGTTAGGACCTGACTGAGAGGGCCGAGCAGATAGACAGCCAACAGATGGGGGTCAAGGAAGTGGCAACCTGAAGGTGGACTCTCTCTCATGACAGAAGATTTGAAATCAGGAGCATCATGTGGCCCCATAGTTGGGAAAGTAATGGCGTCATTAAAGTTAGAATATTTTTTTAAATTGCACCTAATTTACTCAGAATCCAACACTGTTATATTGCTGATCTTTTATAAAAGATATAACATTTTTACCTGTAATGAGTAAATTCCAGTACCTTCAGCAGAGATAGTGCCATGGCATTTTGACAGCTTGACACAGAGTCTTCTGGAATGTACAAGACAGTGATCCAAACACATTCTCTCTACAAACCTTACCATTGAGAACCATTATATAGCGCCATCTAATGGGCATAGGTGTTAATTAGACACTGCTATTCTTTCAAAAACTTTTGTTAAGTATATTTTTCATGATTGTTGAGTGCATCTTCACCATTCTGATAGCTCAGAGGTAAATTAATATGGAATGAATGTTTAACGTTCCTTTAAGCTTATATGTCAGTTAAGTTGATGGAGATTATGGCTCAAAAAATAACAATAATTTTTGGGGAGGCAGGACTTGAAAGGTAAGTCCGTAGAATATTCCATTCAGCAGTCTGCCCATGAAGTGGTTGGCTCCTTGTGTTTCTTCTTCCTTTCACACCCTGTGCTCTGCTGTACAAGACCTGCAAGAAGCTGATATTAGTGATGAGCGACTAGGCAATATTCGAATTCGCGTAATTTCGCGAATATCCGCCATAATATTCGATTCCATATTCGTAATCTCGAATATCCGCACTTACGACATGAATTGCGATCTAACAATCGCAATTGCGACCCAATATGCGCACTGAATGCAAGTCAATGGAGAATGGCGGAATTCGAAATCGCGATTATTCAAGAAAGCGCAATGCGACCACATATGCGCAATACATTGAAGTCAATAGAGAATGGCGGAATTCGAAATTGCGATTATCCGAGAAAGCGCAATGCGACCAAATATGCGCAATACATTGAAGTCAATAGAGAATGGCAGAATCCGAAATTGCGATTATCCAAGAAAGCGCAATGCCACCAAATATGCGCAATGCATGCAAGTCAATGGAGCTCGGATATTCGACTGGGAGAATATCCGTCATTTCCATTTTAAAAAATTGCATTGTGATTATATAATCGCGATCCCATTCATTGCAATGGATCGCGATTATAAAAGCGCAATAAATCGCGAAAAATCGCGTCGGATATCTGATGATATATTCGCGAATATTCGCGAAATGGTGAAATAGAGATATTCGAGCTAAATATTCGAAAATCGAATATTCGAGCTCAACACTAGCTGATATCAGAACCAGATCTACTTAAGGAACATACACTGTTTTCCCGACGCTGCACCAATGCACTTTTTGTGTATTATGTTTGGCAATACTGTAGTGTGCCCTTCCTCTACAGCAGATTTTATCCCATAAAGATGGATTATATTGATGGAAGAATGATGTCCATTTTTGTCTCTTCTATCTGCCTAAACTTTTAGTTTGAATGTTTAATGGGAATACTCCCGTCATAGAGCAACACCAGTTGTTTAGATTTCATGCCATCTGTGCCAAAACAGATGGTGATTTTTTATTTCTCTCAACCACTTTACAAGCAGAAGAACACATGAATAGTTATTAACATCTATTTCCTCTATTCTCCTGGATGGAAACCACTTATTGTATAATAATGAGTGTACACTGGACATAGGGGCATAACTGTCTACTGGTCCCCATACACCTTTAGATTTCTCTGTCAGATTTCCTTTAGATCTCCTTTTGTTTTACCAAAGCCATGTAATATGAGGAACTCTCTAAACCATCAAGTCTACCTGTGTTCGATTGCAGAGGACCCAGCACTACATGTTGGTAGATCTAAAGGATATCTGACAGAGAGACCTGAAGGTGTATGTCCAGCTTAAAGTCAGCTGCAGCACTAAAGCATCTTTTGTCAAGAATAACTTTTTAACTTTTCTACTTCCTTGCATAGGATATAGACTTTTATATCACAAGACAAAAGAAAAAAGAGCCACACCCCTGAGGAGTAAAGCAATTGAGATGGAATAGGGAAAAAGAAATCTACAATAATCACACTACTTTAAATGTTGGAAAATGTATCACCTTGAACAATCTTCTCAATATGGCAAACTGATATAACTTATGCAAAAAGGTTTTTAAGACCCCTTAACAGAGCTAGAGCAGGGGTTGACAACCTATTCTTTCAAAAGACCTCTCTGGCAGTGAGGGAGGGGGGTCAAGGAGCCACAGCTGCTTCTGAAGTCATGATCTTGGGGGGGGGTTCTTCCCTCTAGTGCATTGGGGATGAAAGAGGCTTGTGAAGGAAGCCACAGCAAAGAAGCTGAAGAGCCACATGCGTCTCTGAAGGCGGGGGCTGCCGACCCCTCATCTAAAGTTACCTTTTCATCCAGTTAATCAAATGGATTACATGCTAGGGGGAATCCATTAGTATTTGTTATACAGTAGATATATACAGACTTCTGTAAAAAAACAAATAAACAGTAAAAATTTTGCAAAGCCACGTCCCCGAGGAGAAAGCCTGCTGAAACTAAATAAAATCACACTTTTTCACATGGGAGAAAAATAAATAATTTTGTGTCATCACAGTGTTTCAAAATATCCAATGATAATGCGCCCAGAGTGTTTTTTTTTATTGTAGAAGGTTTTGGTAGTAAAATATAGTGGTCACAGGCTTCTTAGATTTTTTTTAATATTACAGTCTTCAGAGTTTACATTGAATGATATACAAACAAATCCCGTAATTGTTGGTTGTTGGAGGATAATTGCCAAACATCTTTCTGATCTGAATGTGAACTACAATCTAAAGTTAAGCAGCATTTACATGTCACAACATACTAAAGTGTTGTTGATGTACATCTTTTTATGGCTTCAGCCTATATACTATTTATTCATTTAAAATGAAATGATGCCAAGTAGTGGAAAACAGAACCAAGGAGGAAGGAAAACAAAATCTATATTTAAATATTGAAAGGCGTTGATCCCACACATACCATAAGTGTTTAGTCCCAAAGGTTGGAAAACCTTAAGCAATAACTCGCCCTTTCCTCCCCATACTTACTGTCCTGTCTTTTTTTGGGGGAATTTCAATCATGGAAACAATTGCATGCTAATATAGTTTCTTTTTACATATTATTAATGATATGATTATTTCTAGATTACTATATAATATATATATAGTATGTATGTAAAATTAAACTTGGCTGGCACATTTATGGAGAAGGACTTCATAATCCTAAAACATATACACTAGCCTATTGTTTCCTAGAACCATGTTAGAGATTCCATACTTAACTGCTGGTATTCCAGAGGTTAATTAACTGCAGTAATAGTGGGAGTGGCCACTGGAGGGTGCCAGATAATGGTTTTCTATGGGTATAGGTATCTCCATAGTTTTGTATACAGAGAGTGATTACATCTTTCTCAACTATCACTGGGATTTTAGCTCTCAGGTTTTCTCTCAGTGGTACGACATAATCAGAAAGAAGGAGCAACATGGGACAATTAGAATTTTTTTTAAGGTTTTAAAAATGTTTTTGTTTTCTCTAGATTATGCATCTACACACTAAAGGTGCAATCTATTAAGAAATGTGAGGGAGTGACTGTGAGATACCTGTAGTACAAAAGGCGTGTGTAGGTTCACTTTGCCACTTACCAGCCATCAAGGAATTTTGGTATTTCATAACCCCTCCCAAAAGGCATTAGTTGGCTTTAATCATGGCTTTTAATAGGCTTATGTTTGTAGGACATTGTGTATCACTCTATTATCCCCTGCCACCATTATCCCCACCCCCAGCCGCCATTACCTGCCTGCATTGCATGAAGCTGTGCAGATACACAGTGACATTTTCAATGAATCTAAAAGTTAATCCCACCATACACCCTTAGATCACTCCTTACAATTTCCTTTAGAACTACCAACAACTATGTAGTGTAGTGTAGTAGTGTCCTCCCTGACAGAATACATAGTGATTGGAAGGTTTAGAAAGGTCCTCATATTTTACTGGGGTTCGGTAGAACAAAAGTTGATTTTACAGAAATTGTATGGTAAGATTGTAAGTTGTGTGGGCACCCTATGTCTGTAATAAAAATGGAAATATCTAAAATGCTTGCTGATAAGGAGAAAACAATAAATAGGCTTTGAAGTGTACTTGAATGGGTAGAAGCTTAGGACTTGATGCCGTACACTGAGAAGAGAGTGCAACTTACCGTAAATATAAAATAGTGTATTTAGCAGAGGTTAAAAAGTTTGTGTCTTTCACACTAAAGATCCTTTACCCAGGGTTCTTTAGGATCACAGCAGGTTGATTTATCACTTCCTAAAACGGAACAATGCTAGACTAAAGGAACATTTGTTAGACTTAGTTCAAAGCATTGCTGGTAACATAACCTTGATAGATGAGTTTGACCCAGAATAGGAGTACCAGCTCACAATGCTTTCTCAATCCCTCGCCTTTACTATATATCATGGAGAGAGATGTTTAATAGAAGAGCTTGTTCTTCCATTTCTTGTCACTTTCAAAGTATTTTTCTGAAACCTTCTGAAAAGAACTTTGCCCTGAAAGATACTTTCTTCACTGGGTAAATGTCATCCACACACAGAACTTTTTGGTGTGAACACGACGAAAGGTAGAAAAGTAAAAGTCTGGCAGTGGTTGATGCTTTTTGCCGGAAAGATCATGTCTTCCCCATAATAAAGTACAACTGAGCCCAAGGACAAAATGTAATAATATATTGCAGCTTTCCAGTATGTGGAAATGTCAGCTTAGTTTCTTTTTTTTACTTTTTACCAACTAGGACAAAACTACACAACAGCCCTCACAATATCACAAATTGTTTGCCTAATATTCACAATCAATTCTAGAGTCCATGATCCCCAGTCATTATTACCCTCATTGCAAGAATTGGCACATGCGCATATTGATAACACAATGTATGGTACAAGATTACTTTCATCATAACTTTATAACCTACACTGGCAGCCTATCTCTAACTAACTATCTGTGTATATATATATATATATATATATATATATATATATATATATATATATATATA
>CM070037.1:24325326-24368499 GCA_036250615.1 Ptychadena robeensis
GGGGGGGGGGGTGCAATTAGCACAGGTAAGGTAACAACACAGATTCCAACCAGAGCATATTTTTCTTTTCTTTCTTTGGATACAAGGGCTAAAGGACTTGAAAGTTAGCAAAAGGACTCCGATCTTCTTTAAAGTTATAACTGAAGCACAGTCTTCGGCATGCCCCCGCCTTTGTAAACAGAGCAGCACTATGGGAAGACATCATGGATTTCCGGCACAAAGTAACACCAAATCTGAAGATCCTCTGCTTCCTATTAGCTGCCCAGCAGTGGGGCCATTTCAGATCCTAGATGTTTGCTGCAGTGTGATGACATCAACAAAGAAGGTGTCAATAAGCCTGGAAGGATGAGGGTCAGGCTGATGAAATTATGAAAACCTAAGTAAAACATAATATTAAAATGTTTGCAGAATAACAATAATTAACATTAACAACATTAACATTGTTAATCAATAAAATGCAGTCTTTGCAAATCACACCCACAGTCAGACATGTCATGGCCTGAAAAGATTAAATACTTAACACAGTGCTGTGTAAATACAGACCCAAATCCACACCAATTTTAAAAAATGTTAGTGCCTCAATATTTTATTGCATTTAAGGCCTGGTCTTTGGCCACCTCAACCTCCAAGTGCATAAAATTTAAATACAGGTATTTAAGAAAGTAAAAAAAAAACAATGTTAGAGGTGTTGTATAGGTTTTCTTTACATGAGACAGCTTATGTTCTAGTCCTTTTGGCTCAGAGGCTGCCCATTGTTCCTTCTCATTAAGTAACCCCTAGTTGCATAATAAGCTAACCATCTGGTTATCAACTTCTATGCACAAACTCCAACATAGTTTGTGGTTACAGTATCGTCAGTGTGAACAGGGCCATATACTGCTTACAAAGTATCTGTAGTCTTTTAGCTTTTGTTCAGTTGAGATCACTGCATGACCAAGGTGCTTATACAGATACAAAAACTGCATTTTACTTATGACTTCCCAGAAGGGAGTACAGATACGTGTATGAAGTTTGTGCTGAACCTAAAATAAGATTTATTTATCTTTCTAAGGTATGCATGGAGAGAAGACCTTAGAGAGAAAAGAATGTTCCTGTGTGACTAGCATAATGGTCTCCAAGGTGAACCCTTTGACATCTTGAATATCATTTTAAATACAAGGACAAATAACTTGCCCATGTGAATTGGCTTGGTGTAAAAAAAATTCTAGTCACTCCTTCCTAATTATTGGTGTCACTGGAGATATTGCAGCACTGGTATTGAAATACACTTAATAATAAATTGCATCACAGTGACACAGCATGGTTCTACAGCTTAAAAGAAATTTAGTGGACTATGGCATGCCTCAACCTTCATTGCCTGGAATGATGGTCTAAAGACACATTGCATTCACACTGGAAGTCTTGGTAGAGCTGATGTGTCGTGTATTATATATAAGTTGTAAAATAACCTTTTAGGTTCATCAAAATGAAAGGTTGGCTTGATATTAAGATTTAAGAACAATGACCAAAACCAATATGTATAGAATATCCTTTATTTTGGTCCTTGATGGTTCACACAACATACAAAATCCTCAGCTGTGCTGGAGAGTTATCTGTTTTATTTTCCATTTATCAGAGCTTATAAAACGACACAATGTTATAGTTAGTAAATGCTATTATATTTAGACTATTGTGCTACCGTTTGTTTTGTTGGCCAAAAATCATTATATAGTTGAGATTGGATGCTTTCCAAACAGAGAATTTGAGAGATATTTACTGCTTTGAGTGGAACCACAAAGATGAGAAAACATTATGTTACCATCAATTCAAATATTCCTAATACTTAACAATACTCACAACTTGTTTATAACAAATTGGAGTTGGACAATTTAGTGCTGTATTTGTAAACCTCATATTTACAGTCATATTTTTCATATACCACAGAGGTTGGGTAATCATGGTCATGTCTGCAACGTGCAATTAGGAACCTCTAGTGTTAACACAAAAATGCAGCCCACATTAGTCCATACCTGTTAAATTTAAATAATTATTTATGAATAAGGAAAAATTGACAGGGAGTGACGTCACTGATGTCACTTTCTGTATCGGGAGGTTTACCTCTCCTCCGTTCTATTCATTAGCCTGCTAACTTAGGAAGGAGGGGACGTTACTTTTCCTACTATCTTCCCACCCCACACATCATCTGCACAAGCGGGGTGGGAACATAACAGGGAGAGTAACACCCTTACCTCCTAAATTAATATTGGGAACACATAAAAAACATGAATTTCCTGGCCAAAACGGGATGGTTGTCTGGCATGGTTAGTCCTGTATTATTGATGCGTCTAATAATGATTTTTGTACAGGGCACCAAGGAGTTTTAAAATAAAATAGCGTCAATGTGAAAACAGGGCCATGACAAGATTGAAGGGATGCAACATGATGCACCAGTGTGTAAACATCAATTGAATATAAATGGAAGTGATGCACAAAAACCCCCACTTGCGATGCTCGTCAAACACTGGGATTTTTTTCTGTGGAGACATAACCTTGGGACCTTGGAACTGCAGATTTGGACAGTACACACTGGTGCACCAAGTAAGCACTACTGTGTGTTTTTAAAAATGCCATTTCAGGAGTTCTTGGCAAGTGCATCATGCCATGTATACAGAACATTTTGTGGTTTGGTTAGCCCCCAGGACTTCAATTTATTACAACAAGATTATCATATAACCAAGATTTTATAACATTAAAAATAATTTAAATCAAAACATTTACATGGTCAAAGGTGCTTCAATATACAATATACAATATACAATGTATTAATGGTACTCGACACGTTTCACCCTTAAAAGGGGCTTCAACAGGAATAGATCGTGGTCATAAATCATGATAAAAGCAAACATTTAAAATGAATGCCAATTCATATGAAAGGGGAAAAACATCCATGAGTAATCACAGAACCCCAAAAGCATGCATATTATGCCAACCCTCCTAACGTACACTGCACACTTAGTGTGCACAAGCCTTTACAAGTCTCTTCAGATTTTTTAAATGGGGATCTAATGCCAGTGACATCTTTCCCCTAAAATGTTAAGTTGTTAGTTCCACATTGTAAAAGAGAAAAGCAGAGGACGATCTCACCACCTGGAGCTCTGGAAGTAGCAATGGGTTCCATTACATGGATGAGTAGAAATGTTCTTACTCCCAGACTTAAACATTCAATAAACCCAACTCCAAATTAAAGGGTTAATAATAACAAAAATATCCAGACTTGACCTTTAAGTACTACAAAAATACCTTGTAAGGTGAATGACAGATGAAAAAAATAATCTCAAAAATAGACGTGTATGTTGTGTTATTTTTTAAATTGGTTTATAGAGTTCACAGAGAATTGCCTTTCACTCTGTTACATTCATTTTAAAATATTGGGCCTCTTTGGTATCATGGTTAATCACGTTTTTTAACAAGTGTTTTTACCACCCCATTGACAAGCTGCTCCTGAATAATAAAGTTAGCTCTATTTATTTCCAAGGCTCAAAAGAAATTGTTAAGAAAGTATTTATGTGTAAGAGCTCTATAATTATACCCCAGCAGGACTAAACCACAGAGAAAGTTCTAATTAGTTCAGAGTTTCAGCGGAGAGCTACTTGAAACTGTTATTCCAGTATTGTAATTTTCTTTAGTTTTTATATATTGGAGTCTTTGTGCCTGGACATATCCAGTCATTGATGGGTCATTTTGGTCAAATGTGTGTGTGCCATTTTCCTAAATGAATATCGGAAATAAATTCTTCATGAAGGTTCCTATGCATCATGGTCATGGTATAACTAGTAGTAGTCAACTGCATTCAATATTGATATATGGACTTAAAGTAAGGTAAAGTTGAAGATGGTTCAAAGCTAATTCTAGCCACTGCTCCAGTGAAGTGACTGACTCCAATTATGACTAAAGCTGAGCATACACAGTTCGATTTTTCAATAGATCAAATTAAAATGTGATCGTGATGTATTCCAAACAAATCGATTCCATTCCTTAGTACTGTGCTCATGCTCCATAGTATGAATGGATAAAAATCTATCTACATACCTAGAAAAAGTAGATGAGAAATATTTAGTTGCATTATCACAATTCCCAGTCTTGGACTTAAAAAATATGACAGAGGGACCTAACTGGTGCAAACTAGAGAACAAGCATTCCCACACAGAGATATGTTCATCTATTGGTGCTCACACCCTCAACCATAGTGAATTGTTCATGCGTGTTTTCTTGTTGAGTCTCTCAAAAACTAGGCAAAAAAGGTTCTATTTTTGTAATTCATCTCTATGGTTTACATACATAATATTACATTCCCCACTATCTGGGTGTTTGCCATGACCCTGGCTTTTTTCACCTTTCCTGTTTTTAGGTTTCTCAGGTTTCTTATACTCAAGAATTTCCTTCACGCTTCTGAGTCCTAGTTGCTGTACTTAAGCAGTTCCAGCTCTCGACAGTCTCAGTTCACACCTCAACATACATTGGTCTTTTTAGACGTCCGTGTTCATATACAGGGTTTTGCTTTGCTCTAAGCATCACCATATGTGTTGCCAGGGTCAAGTATTATTTGGAAAACCAACCATAGTACACCATATTTTTATTACTAGATGTAGGAACTGGAAGGAGGTTAAAGGATATGGTTGATGCAATTTAGACATATGAGATTACATTACATGCAGATTGAAGCAGTATGTAAGGTAACAAGTGCAATGCCTTGAAGTATGTAACAGATACAATGAAGGGGTCTGGCGTATTTAATATATTGAGTGTTAAGCCCTCCCTATTTTTCTTAAATTTTTGTATAGGTCTGTCATTAAGCTTAATAGCCAATTATCGCTGCCCCTCCTTACCCCAGACTACAGCATGGTCTCTGTCACGTTTAATGTCAGTGATAAGGAGCATTCTATGGAAGGTTTCCTTTGCACTTCCAGTCCCCCAACAGTAAGACATGCTGGCCATTATACTCACACACTGGACCTCAGTAACCAAGGTGTGCCATAGGTGTTTGCCAAAAATGATGCCCTGGCTTGACCACCAAAATTGTTTTCAGTTGCTAAATATTTGTTAGAGGTCTCATAGTCCTAACTAAATCTGACTTTCATGAATGACAGACAGTCCAGCAACTAGCATGTTAAAGAGAAAACAAGCGATGACAACCCACATATTACTTTTAATATAGATATATTTAAAAACCAAACAATGGAGTCTGACAGCCACAGACAACTGTAGTGTCCAGTTATCCAGAGCGATCAGATCATTTCTGTACATTGTCATTCTGTGGTCTGGCTTGTCACAATCTATTACCACACAACAAATCCACAAGCAGGGTTACAGTTAAGAGTCCATCGACCCTTTTTCATCAGCTTGAGTGTCTACGCAAGTCATGATGTGGCAGAACAATAGCCGTGGAACATTATTTCAGACCTACTTGCCTCTGCAACCTATGCAACTCATTAAGCTGTTCTGGTGACCTGAAGTGACTGAATCTTGAGTCCAAGGCCATTTCTATTCATTGTATGTGTGTTATTTATATTGTAGACATGTATTTTTTTTTTTTTTTTTAATTCAAAGGGCATACAAAACGACAAAAAACTAAAAAGGCAACATAACCGTTGGTTGGTAAAATGACTATTTGATTAAAATGGGTTAGTTTGGCTGTTCGCTGTCTTTGTATCTGCAGCTCTGCTCATCTTGGTGTATTGTATGAAGCCATCGTGAATAAGTTCTGCATTTAGTATTTTTGTTTCTATAGTTACAGTACATTCGTTGTCAGCTTATACTCTTGCAAATATCATTGTGGCCTTTCATAGCTAATGACATTTACTTTCTGAGTTATCTTGAACAGGGAGCTCATTTTGTGTTTTAACGTGTTATGTCATTTCCATCTTGGAGAAAGATTTTATTCCTCCAACATCTGCACACGGCCTTAGGTTCTCTCTGTAAATAAACTGTTGTTTGCGTTATGGCTAGAAAATAGGGATCTTGCAATTGTCTTTTCTTTTCCAATTCTATTGCCACACCAGATTAAATCTGCCATGAAATTGTACAAGAAGGAATTTGTCTAGAAATTCAGCGCCTGCTTTGTGAATAAATGTTAAGTGGTAGCGGGGTAAAAGAAATAACAATGCATTGACCAAAATTATTATTTAGCTTTTTGGAAAATACTAGCAACAATTATGTGTCTAATTTTACGTTTTTAAAGCAAACCAGAACAGAAATTTCCTTCACTTGATCTCATCTTTTGGACGAAACTGTATTATCTTTATTGTATAGGTGCCGCCATCTTGCTTCCTGCAAATTTCGAAAATGAATTTCCCATCATATTTCTGACACTCTTTATTGACCTTAATGGGTTACTTTTTCCCATTAAGCTCCTTTGAAGAAGAACTCCTTTGTCTTAGCCAAATCAGTATTATTTGTAAACCGATTGAGAATGAGTAAACAATAGATGTATGAAGTAATCTTGGTGATGTGAGCTCAACTACAGGTTGGGTTTCCAGATGTGTTCCTCAGTTCAGACACCCCTTAACTTCTTTAACGTTAGGATAGTCTGGCATAATGTAGTTGCAACAGGTTTGACTAGTTTTGATTGGAAAGAGGCATGAAATGTTTCCTATTACTGCATATAATGGTAGACTTAATGTGCTGTGTGTGCTTATACATGCCATGTTGCGCTTTTAGCAATGGAGTTTGTATGTACTGCTGCATGTACTTTGCACTCATTGGCATCTGTGGTTTCAATACACTTAGAACCAAATATGCCAGCAAGTCCAGAAAGGCATACGCTGTTATGGGCAACACACACTGTATGATGCAAACTTTGCTCTCAAAACACGCCACATATAAGTGTAGCTTGGGAATATGGCATTCACTACACATTTATTAATGATAGTTCCTGGTCATTAAAAACACATGCCCTTCAGTTAACATTTAGTGAATTAAGATTCCATGCTTACTAACTGATTAGCTTTTTATTTACATAACAACTGAAAAAATTGCCAGTCTAGATAAGCTAAATCCAGGTACCACAAATTTAAGGGTATATACTATTCTTTGCTTTATAATTTATTTTTGAACAATCAGCCTTTCAACAAAAATCCCAGTCAACAACTTTTGACTTGCCAACTTCAAATTGATGTCACTGCAGTTTCTAATAAAGAAAAGGCATTTCTGTACACATTTTAATTATCAGGCTCCCATTCTGATTGGAGTTGGTTGCATGGATGTCTAGCAGTATGGACACTGTGGTCAGGGCAGAGATGATTTCATTGAAGGATGGAAATAATGTAGAGGATATGTAAAAAAAGATTTGACAGAAGCATAATGAAACCAGAAAGATCTGGGGACATGAAGTGATGGTTGTATTTATCTTTTAAATTTGGGTTGGTGACTTTGTGCATTAATTGCAAAGTTATCAAACACGGTATTATTAGCAAACTTGTTGGAGATGTATAGAAGCTGTGCGGGAACATTATAAACAATAAGTTGTGCTCTAGCATGAGTAGCTTTGGCAAAAAATTTCGTTTTCCTCCCTGGAAATGCGGGCATTGAAAACGGCATGATACAGGCTATTGCAACAGAGTACACTGTACTCTGCTGTAATTCCACGGCCACCCTTCTACACATTGCCATCCTGGAATGTGGGTCGGGAAAGCCATGCCCTCCATTAAGATGGAGGTCTATGTCACCACCCCCGCCTCTTTGGTGTCACCAGTGAGGCCGAAGATGTGGCGATTGGCAGGCCTGCATTGATGCAGAATTGCTGTGGGCTCGCAGAGCACAGATGAGTATGCCTGATCCTGGCTCGGAGCTATTTTCGTGCAAACCGGCAAGTAGGTTAAAGTCAAGTCACAATTTAAAGAAAAACAAGAGATGCAACATGCTTGCTTCATCGGTGTGAGGGGGGTATTTCAGCCATAAAAAGTCCTCAGAGGCTTGCCACTTCACCACGATGCAGCAAGCATGTTGCATCTGTTGTTTTTTGTTTGTTTTTATATGGGCATATGGGCTGGACCTATATATTGATCCCCCTTCATTCTCTTTCATTGCCTGCCCATTATTTAATTTTTTATATTTCAAGTCACAATTTGACCAGTCAAAATGTTGATGTAGCTTTGAACTTAATGTATGCAAAATTACATGTGCTAGAGCAGTATTGTTTTTTTGTAATGTTCCCTCAACCCTTATCTTTATCTCCAACAATTTTTGTGATGATAGCATTTTCAGGGTTATTGCTGTTAACTACCCAATAAGCGAGTTGAAATTTTGTGACTATCTCTAATGGAAAAATGGCATCATCCGGAATTGCAAATGCTCATGAGCACGTTTGAGTTAGTAGACAGCAGTGTCTAGTTTGACTGAGATTTTTTTATATCTTACAATGAAATTTTACACCGTTACAACCCCAGACAATGCTGGTGGTGAGCATATGTAATTGTCTGAAAATGCTGTACCTTGGGAAATGGAATGACGGGCATGCATGCACATATAAACAAATGTAACCTTTAACATGTAACTAAGGCGTTTACATTATAGATGCAAAGCAGCCTTTTGGACAGCGCCGATAATGTAAAAAAAACACATGCGGATGCTGTAAAAGCATGGGGCATTACAGAAGAAAATACTGCGATATTCTAATTGGAGAGGTTCTACTGTTTATCTTTCTAGAAAACCTTGGGAAAATGACCCCTCACATAAAAATAATTTCGTTTAGCAGCACACACCACTGGGATATGATCATTCCAAGGTGACAAATTGAGAGTAAAGACTTTAATTATCTTACTGTGCACATGGAAAGCAAAAGGAACCATCTTTAAGGAGAAATGAGAAATGGGTCCTGCTCATGAGGAAATTGGTGTAGTAAAGCTAGCGTTAAATTTAATATACAAGAAAAGTCATCTAGCAAATGCCACCATAAAGAGATGTATATTTTAGCAAGCTTGAGAGGGTTTTTTTCTTCTTCTTACTGTAAGCCTCTTGGGTACTGAATATTCAGCTGGAGATGCAAGACATGTAAAATCTAACCGAAAAAGCCAGTGGCAACTTTTGAAAACTTCTTAGTCACAATACAAAATTCGTGTGAATATATTTATGTGTGCCTCTTTGCAAGCTACTTAGAAATAAATGCTTACTAATGTGGCTTATTGAGCGAACCTATGCCTACAACATTTTGTATTGTTTGGACATTTTTACACCGTGTGCCATAGGCAATGCTTATTTAAGGATGTCTGACACAGATCTAAACCCTTAGTGGGTGATCTTTAGCCTGCCCCATGCAACTTATGAGATCTTCGTGATTGGTTTTATATGGAATATTCTTACAAAAATGCTGAAAACCCTACCTATGCAGAAACTAAACAGAGGCTTTTTAGGTACCAAATGCTAGTTAAAAACAATAGGGATGTGTTATACCAGTCAATTCTTCCATTTTCGAATAAGGGAAAACTCACCGGAAATGAAGTCACTGGCACTGTGTAAGCGGCAAATTCACCAGTTCAAAAGCCAGAACTGACACTCCGCACAACATCCCAAGAAGTTGGATGGGTAACTTTCCCCTCTTTCCTAAATTCCCACCCCATACATTCTCTGGACAAGTGGGGAGAGTGACATCCCCCTCCCTCTAAACCTCCTAGTCCCCACCTCTCCCTTCTTCTTCTCACCTACCTACCGGATTAGTATCCCTGTGAACTCAGTAGTCAGTAGGCTTTGGTGCAGGGTACAAAAAATGTTCTAAACTGCTTCTTTGCAAATACCATGTTCCCCCGAAAATAAAACAGTAAATTTTTGCTCCCAAAGATGCCCTACGTCTTATTTTCGGGGGATGTCTTATTTTTCCATGAAGAAGAATACAGCACTGGGGTATCAGGGTGGGGGATCACTTAAAATAACACAGGGGGATCAGAGGGGGAAATTAAAATGGCACAAGAGACTAAGAGGGGGGGATTACCATTTTAGCAACCCCTTCAGATCCTCCTGTGTCAATTTGATTGCCCCCTCTGATCCCTGTTGTCTAGAGTTACAGTACCGTATCTTCAGGGGTGCCTTATTTTTTTTGGGGGGATGCCTTAAATTTCAGCAAGAGGCAAAAATGTAAGGATGCCTTATTTTCGGGGGATGAAAACAGGGCATGTACTCAAATGGCATGGCAGTGCCTTATTTTAACAGGCTTATGTTATTACCTGTAACAGTTTGACATACTTTGTTTCTGGTATAATATATAAGTATTTTCTATACAATAATAAGTACAATTGGAAGAGAGCCCCCATACTGTGGTAATTGTTAGTACAGGATTTTTTATGGCATCAGAAGATGAAAGTGTAAGCACTTTCTATACTAGGATATGACTCCTATCCAGATGTAAAGTCCTTCTATGGGACAGAGTCTCAGTGTCGCAGTCTGATGCACGCTTTCACCTTCCTTATAAATCAGTTTTGCAGATCATGGCTCATGAATGGAAGAGCTGTAATTCACCACTGCCAGCTAGCTGGGGCTGGTCCTTTGGATTCAGTCTTCTGACTGCAGCTACTGTTCAGTGAGCCACTAAAGTCTTTCAGACTTGCGATTCCCTGAAGTCACTGGGAGTTGGCCAAATAGACAGAAAAAAATGTCTCAGCAGTTCCCTAAAGCACTGACATCAAAACCTTTGAATGAATATATTCAAACTGAAAATATTAATAGCTTTTTTACGGAGTCTGTCGAACTGGCTGTTAAGTGAACCTGTCATGATACAAATATAGGGATTACAATTGCTTAGAATTTTCTGGGTAAGTGACTCTGAGGAGCCATAGGGTGATCGCGGCTGCCAGGGAATTAGTAACTTTGAATAGAAGGAAATGTGATTTATAGCAGCACCTACATTTCTAAATGACAGATTTATTTTATGAACGTATTTTTTTTCCTGATGATTAATCTTCATGATGCCCACATTTCAGTAATTCCCATTAGCACAATGGTAATAAGTCAACCACATCAATTTTAATGATGCGGACTTGGGATTTGATCACTTTGGAGGATTTTTATAGCATTTTTGCTTCAGTTCATGTTTCTGTTTTACAACGTGCTTCAATAAGCTGTATCTGTTTTACATCATAGCTGTTCTACTCACGTCACTGAAGTCGCGATACTGCAAATGTACTGTCAAGTGCTTTTAGCACTTTCCTCCCACCAGAGAGCCGGTGTAGAACCCGGGGCATCCATGTATAATCACTGGGAAGGTCAGCCAAGTGCTAAATAATTTTACAGACATTCTTGTTTTATGTAAATTGGACTGGTGTACCCACTGCCTTCTTTATTCTGCAAACTAGTGACGCTGACAGCCAGGACACTACAAAGAACTACGCAACATAAATATGTCGCTTTGTAGATGTACCAGGACTGAGCTTAGAGAATTAGAGAAGTATCTATTTGGAACTTAGTACTAGAGATGTTCACGAAATTCTAACTAGTTTATTTAGGAGTTAATTACAAAGTCCATGAACGAGGTATTATCATCAAAATGATGAAAGTGTAGAGAAAGGAATATTACTAAAATAACTGTTGCTCTAGCTATTTAGTTTTTTCAAGTTTAAATTTTGATTTTACTTTTTGTAGAGTCTTTGTGTGTGCTGGGGAAGCCCAGAAGGGCAAAACATGTAGACATTCTGACACTTCTTGATTATGTATTTTTGTCAGGATCCGAACCCAGGCATCCAACCCCGGAGCCACCGGAATGTTTGCTTCAGTACCTGTCGGATGCCTTGCACAATGACACCTTGTTACCTAGTTCTCGTTGAACCCTGAACCCTTGGCCACTCCCATGTACTTCCTATAAAAGCCATGTCCTTGCTTAGCTTCAATGCCAGATTATTGCGCTTCTAGCCAGTATCTTGCTTCCTGCTTTTTCCTGCTTGTGCCTTTATCATCATCCTTCATGTACCGACCCTTGGCTTTGAAAACCCGACTACTCTTCGTCTTGCTCTCTTGTGATTTGATACCATCGGCTTTCGACCTACGCTTGTTTTTGACTACGCTACTACTTGCTGCCCCTTGCTACCACTGTTGAGTCGTTGTTTGAGTTACAGAACTACCAGCCTGACCGCAGATTGTTACAATTGTATTATATTTTCTGCTTTTAACAGCTAATAAAGATGAATTTTTTTTACAAACTATTGTGTGGTTGTAAGCGAGTGCCAACCCAAAGTCCTAAATTAAAGGGTAATTTGTTTTTTGCTCTGTTAAACTGCAAGGGTTTACAAAGTTGGGAATTTTCAGTTTGCCAAACTTCTTGCTAGCTAACTTTCAACTTTACTCAAAACTTCCCCAACCCTTCTCTTCAACTCCAGCATTGATGGTGATGCTACTATGTATGTATTTACGCTTCATTATGGTCCCCTTAAAACTCATGATGGCCTTCAGTATATTGATTACTGGATTGATGAATAAGCTCCACAATTTTCAAAGAAATCACAATATGAAGTCCCTATAGGTAGGTTACTTTTACATGTATTGTGAAATTCACTGTAGGCAGTCCTAACTGATGAACTTTCCAAAAGTTATTATTTAGAAAGGGTAGTTTATAAGGAATTGCCAACGTGCAGTTTGTATTGCAGTGGTGGACTGTAGTGTTGATCACGAATATTCAAATCATCAATTTTTATTTATAATTTTATTATAATTCATGAAGATCTGGAACATAGTGCTATATCTTTGTAATTGTGAATATTCAAGATTTTTACATCAGTAGTGTTGATCACGAAAATATGAGACTATTGTGCATAATAATTTTGAAGGTAAGTATTAATGACAAATTCTCAAATTTATGAATATTAGGAGAAACATTTGTGATATTTTGCGAATACGAATATTGCCTATGCTGCTCATTACCAATGGACAGGTTAACTTGAAGGTAGAACTCCAGCAGAACTAGATCCAGGTGTGAAATACATATCTTTACTCAGCTACCAAATACATTTTCTCCAGCCGTTTTTGTTATAAATACACATAGTAGACAGAAAGCTTACACTATTATTGTTATTTGAGGATTACTACTTCTTGGGTCAATTGTGTGAAGACATATTTTCCAGTTGACAGGTCCTTCAATTTTCTGTATCTAAAACTTGCTAAAAATGGATTGAAAAAATTACACAATCCACACTCCAATTCTTCCAGTTACAGAAGGGCCACAAAATGATCAGTTTAATATGTGTGTGTGTACAGCCAAAGTTTTTTTTTTTTTTTGACAGAAAAGAAAGAATAAAAGCTGTCAGATTTAAGCTAGGTACCCCCGGATAGATTTGTAAAAAGATTTGAGTACAATCAATCAACGTGCGAGGTCAGGGTGATTGATTGTACTCTAATCTGCTTACAATCCTACCAGTGTGTGCTGTCCTTCAATAGAGCCCGCTCGAAGAACCTCGATTGAATGGGTTTCCAACATGTTGGAAAACCCCGTTTAATCTCCAATACTTTACATGAAGAAGAAGAATCTTCATGTAAAGTAAAGGAAAAGCCGGCTCTGGCTTCTTGACACAGCCTGGGCTAGGCAGAGCTGACGGATATTTACCTGTGTATGGCTAGCTTTAGGCTATGTTCCCATGTTCCATCTTTAAGATGTAAAATAAAGTATTTTTCAATGGACATTAAAAAAAAATAAAAAAAAATTGCACACTGTATTACATTTGTTGTTACCCAGCCAAATAAATATACATACAAAAAAGAATGCAAACCTCACATAGCATAAGCCAACATATAAAGCTATACATGTAGCTCAGTCGCATTAATATTCCTCAAGAAATTTCTCAAGAGAGTTGTGAAACTTTCTGGATAACCACAACATAACCAGGGTGCCGTAACTTTTAGGACAGGTATTCCTTGTCTTTTAGGGAGATTTCCTACCAGTCTTGGAGAAACAATAGGTGAAAATCCTCCATTGGACGATTTCCATTCTGGAAATTTTTGGGAAAGAGCGCCCAAAACAAAAAGTTTATCAAAATTTTTTATAGGGTATAACCTTCCCTACTATCAGGGTTCAAGGTGTCGACATCCCAATCTTAATATTATATTGTTAAGAGGACAAAGGCTTTGTTATCCTGACATCTCCCATCAGGGACAAGGGGACTTTAAAGGCACCAAAATTCTAAAGGTTTCAATTGTTTCAACAAATATATGAAAAGTAGATTAAGAGAGTTTAAACATAGACACCGAGTTGTGAATAATGTAAGCAAATGCATGGAAGGAAGGTTTAGACAATGTAAGAAATTTCATGGAAGAAATTTTTAGATTATGCAAATAGAGGAAGATATAGATGGTGTAAAGAATTAAAATGAAAATTTGGAAAATTTAAACAAATACAGATATACAGAAAAACTGGTAAGGTAAAACAATTATGATATACAGTATATACAGTAACAGTATATACAAATCTCAGAAAAGTGAGTACAAACCTGACATTGTAATACATAGTTTATAATACATTTTCATGGAAGAACACTGAAGATATGACACTTTGATATAATGTAGTCAGTGTACAGCTTGAATTACAGTGTCAATTTGCTGTCCCCTCAAAATAACACAACACACATCCATTAGTGTCCAAACCATTACCAACAAATGTGAAAAGTGTCCAAATTATGCCCAAAGTGTCAACATTGTGTGTGGCTGCCATTATTTCCCAGCACTGCCTTAAATCTCTTGGAAATAGAGTTCACTAAAGCTTACCAGGTTGCCACTGGAATTCATTCCACTCCTCTATGCTGACATAAGATGGAGGATGTTGCCCTTGTGTTCCTCCACTTTTTTGAGGATGTCCCACAGATGCTCAATAGGTTTGAGGTCTGGAGAAAAGCTTGGCCAGTCCAGCACATTTACCCTTAGTTGCTTCAGCAAGGCAGTGGTCATCTTGGAGGACTGTTTGGGTTGCTTACATATTGGAATACTGCTCAGATTCTCAAAGGGGAACAAGCTTTGATTTAATTTGTAAATACACTTATACAAGCTGTACGCTGACTTTTTTTGCATTGTGAGAAAAGATTTTTGACATTCTGTTACAGGGCAGGAGTTTCAGCCCTGTTTATGGACATGACAGGAAGTAGGGGGAGTCATGATCAAGCCAGCACATGGCCATTACATCACTTCCCATAGCCAAGATCCTGCCCCTTCCTGCCAGACATGAGGGGGACAATAGGATGAGGAAGTGTTGGGCAGAGAGAGGACAGTCAGTAACTTGGAAGCGGCCTGAGAGGATGTGAGCTAGGATGTGCCACCATCATACAATCTGTACTATCATCATTTTGTCTATATTATATTATCATTTTTATCATCATACTATCATTTTGTCTATATTGTTAATCTATAGGCCAGTTACATTGTGTGTGTTCTTACATGACCATGATAGAGTGTACCTATATTGTATGTGATTGTAACTAAATAAATGTGTGTTTTTTATATCTGCATAGTTTTGATAGTTACATATTGTAGTTAAGTTATAACTGAGGGTCACGTATCACTTCCTAGGAGGGAAAAGGCTAAATATTGACCACTGTCTTATGACACGTGGTGATATCCATCCTTGATACACCAATAAGGAATAATATTGCTGGGTAAATGGTGATTAGCACATCCCTACATTAAAATCAAAAGGGTATATTGTAGAGACATTGCCCCAAGCTGGTTCTAGACATATAACCAGTGTTTCTTTTTCTGCTCCTTTCACCAACAATACCTGGTGATCTTCTCCAATGCTGTGGTGCTTGGATCCAGCAGCTTTCGATGGAGTGATATCAACCAATCCTAGAGCATCCAACACTTAGATTTCTGTGTTGGACACAATGGAGATAGGCTTTCCCAGGAAATGCTGGTAAGATGAGTAGAACTTGGCATGGGGGCACTTTACATTAATCCCCATGGGCAAGGTGACCAAGGCGAGAAAGCCAAACATAGCTTGCTAACAGATTACTGTTTAAATTGCTCTTACATGACTTGAAGCCTGTGTAGCTGTACAAAGCATTATGGCCACTTACACAGACCCATCTATATTTAGTATTTTTGGGCAGTGTAACAGCATCACATTATAACAGTGATGTATGAGACCTGAACATGATGCCTATTGTTCCTTCTAAGCAGCAAAAATCTGCTTTGTTGTGTAATAATACCTTAAATGTCAAATCACAGTTATACAACAGTACACAGTGCCCATTCTCTGCAAAGAAAGTGTATCATAAGTACATAACAGCATTCATTCAACCTATATCTATACATATTGAAATCCTGGATGGATAAAATAACCTGACTATTTCTACTTCCAAATAATATAGGCTCAAAAAATGGCACAAGTGAGGTAAAAGGAACATTGGAAGAAGTAAAACAATTTCATAGTACTGGAGCTGAGAACATTTGATTACTTCAGTCGTATTTTGGATTCAATCAGTTGATGTGATTGCCAATGTTCTTTTGCTTACAGTTCAAGGTAATTCTTCTGGGTATGTAGCTGAATTTGACACTACAACCGCATGAAAAGAAAAAAAAAGGCGTGCATAATGTCATTTGTTTTATAGGAAAACATGCAGGGACATTTAATGATGTTTAGTAAATGACTTTGCTGTGCCGTGTTGGCCGAGATGCTCATTAAACGGCTAGTTTTAGGATAATGCCATCTAAAGTGGATAAAACATAGAAAGCGAGGGTTGCTGTTTTAAAACTCAATTTAGAGTTGTGACATGGTTATCAGAAGTTCTGGATTTACAGTGTTAGAGCTTTTACACACACTGGATACAGTTTAGGGAGCAGAAAATGTTTACTGAAATATCAGATTCTTAGCATATTTGCTTCATGAATATTTATAGTATATTTAGATTGATAACATAGTACAGGCACAGCAGTCATTTGGATGGTTACCTAAATTATGGGCTGTCCATCTTAATGTGCTGCTAAAAATATTTGTTAAGGGGACCGAGAAACATCGCATCATGATTTGCTGTAGTGGAGTTGAGTTTCCCGCTACTGTACTACTGCATGGGTTAGAATTAAGAGAAAGCTACTGATGTACAACAAAGACATGTGGCTTGCCATGTATAACACACACATTGGAGCTCTTTTGGTGAGGATGAGGACCTGGGTTTTCCTTTTGTGAAAATTATTATATACAATATTTGATTGATAATTGCCATGCACATTTAATGATCAGACGGTAATTTACACCCAAGTATGGCCTATTCCTTTGGTGACTTCCTCTCTTGTACGCGCTGTAGGGGAATGCCTGTAGAGTTTGACGCTAAATGATGATTTGGCAATGTATCTTCAATTTATCCTCAAATCATTTTAAGTTCTCTTTATATATGAAGAACAATTATGTTGAAACGTATAGGTGCAAGTACTTACTTGGATTGGGATATAACAATCACCCCAGAAGTAGGGATGGACCGAACAGTTCGGCCGCGAACTCGGCATGTTCGCCGATCCTATCGCTGGCGGACAGTACGGGTGTTCGACCCGCCCCGTTCGCCGGCCAGAAGAAGATCTAAATTTTTCCTCCGGCAGGATCAGAACCTGCGAGATCATGCCGCAGGAAGAATCTTTTCACTACAAGACCGGCATGAAGCCGGTCTTGTAGTGAAAATACCGGCTCATAACAGGAAGTGATGTCAGTGACGTCACAGCCGGCTCCCGCAACCAGGAACTATGCGTTCCAGGATGCGTTCCAGGGACGTCAGTGACGTCACATCCGGTTTTTCCGATTCAAATTCCCCGCCTAGAGGCGGGGAATTTGAATGTGTCCGCGAACAGGGCGGACGGCGGACTTCTTTAAAAGTTCGACCCGCCCTATTCGCGGACACTCCAGGCCGATGTTCGCCCATCTCTACCCAGAAGGTCATTATGAACACAAAGGGGTGATTTGTCCATGGTGCCCACCCGTGGTTTGCTTGCAGTTTGCCCACTATTCAGGAGTTCTTCATGTCAGCAATACCACACCCTATTTTTTTCACAGGCAGACTACACTCCAAAACAAGTAAAAGTTTTGCTCATGTCACACAATGCACCCATTGTCTATCAACGGGCATATTATGTGACTCCCGTGTGTGTATAGACTGGCATGTAATCTCTCATAGGTTATGTCGGGAGCGTCCACACTGCATGGATTTTTCCATGGTCTCCATGAGGCAAACGTGATAGAAAAATCACAGTGTAGACCCAGCCTAACTGTTTCAGGTATAATACACACCCCTTGTCTCTTTCTTTGACATTGGTTTAAGTTGTATGTTTTACCAGTCATTGTTTACTAACCCTCGTTGCGCCGGTGGCGCCCTCCCCCTTCACATTACGCCGGGGATGTGTTGAAACAAAACAATGCCGTGTCCATAACATGGAGGTCAATGGCAATGGAGTGATGCCATGGGCTCCCTCCTGATAGGTGAGTATGCTCAAGGTTATTTTAAAGTGAGTATTGTTAGTAAATAAACTCGCCCCAAAATAACTTGGGCTTATCGCTCAGGAGGTAAATGCATTTTGATTCTCATTTGGGCATTCTTAAAACACTTGAAGAATGTTACTGATTTTATTTACATGTTAAAAACATTTTTCAAAAATTGTTATTTACTCTTTATTTGTTGCACCCATCTTGGTGCTAGGTTAAAGCCTCATTTAACCAATAGAAACGTGCCATTTTTCTAAATATAACGCATTGGAGTACATAGAATAAATCAGAACTTTGGTTGGATCAGATGACCCAGACAAATTATCCGGGAGTTTTAGGAAGCTGTAAGAGACCCGTTACGGGTCACCTAATTGCATTTTAGTTTTTCTTCCTTGATTACAATGATTGTCTGATTTGTCTGCTCCAGGCTAATTGTAGTCAAATTTGATTGTTGACCCCTACATGTGCTGTTTTCCAGTTGAAGGTATTCTTTTTCTGTGGTTTAAAAAAATATAACATTTTAACATATATCAGCCAAAGGGAAATTAAATATTAAAAAAGTTAAACGAATATTCAAGGTGTCCTATCTGTCTAATTTTTTTTCTAGAAGATTAAGGCTCTTTGCTAATCACTTAGGTGTGATTTCAATTTGCAATATTTTTAATGAAAAGGCTCAGGCTAGAAACTATAACTGCAAAAGATGTAAAGCTGGCCATAGAGGTCTTGATCTATGGCCGGATTGTAGCAGACTCCTCATAGCGTGGTGACGTCACCACGCTGTGAGGAGTCGGCTACAGAACTGACAGGAATCCTGTATGTTCCACCAACACATTCCTGTCAGATTGTAGCCAATCAACTTGGAGGGGGAGGAGCCTCCTCCTCCGAGTTAACTGCCTGCAGCAGGATCGGCCACAAAAACAACCAGCAGGACGGATCCACGTGCAATCAGACCTGCCGACTTTTTTAGTCAGATCCTCAAGGTGGGCTCCCCTGTAGTTGCGGGCGACCGACCTTTATGTGTTCGGCGGGAGCGAGCACGGCGTCGGTTGCTGGCAGCTATGGCCGGGAATCGGCCCATCTATGGGGGGCTTAAGCAACTAAAGCTGAACTTCCAGGACATCATACTAATTAAATCCCAAACACTCTCAACAACAAGAAGAGGTATGACCCCCAACTTATGAGTTTTTATTTGCTGACTTCCATACACCTTACAATCTTACCATAACATTTCTGTACAATGAATTTTTGTTCTACCAAAACCATGTCATATGCGGACCTTTCTACGCATTCCAATTACTATGTATTCTATCAGGAAGGACCCAGCACTACATAGTTATTGGTAGATCTAAAGGAAATTGTATGGAGTCATCTAAAGGTGTATGGGGGGGGGGCTTTAGGGAGTACATTGCAAAGCCCCTGACCCTGTTTCATCACCCAAATGGCTGTAGATGTAGAGAAGGGTTGTGGGAACATTACATTTGAGCTGGCCATATACCTTTAGATCTATCTGTCAGATATACTTAAGGGTCCTCTGCGATGGAACATAGGTAGACTTGATGGTTTAGAAAGTCCCTCATATTACATGGTTTTGGTAAAACAAAAGGTGATCTAAAGGTGATCGGAAGCTCTAAAGCCCTCCATAAACCTTTATATCACTCCATACATTTTCTATTAGATCTACCAACAAATATTTAGTGCCAGGTCCTCCCTCATAGAATACATAGTGATTGGAGGGTTTAATAAGGTCATCATATTACATGGTTAGAAGAAAATTGTATTGTACAGAATTAGTATGGGGTCCTTTATACTCGCATATATGCTAAATTTAACCACCAGAGTTTATAATTAAAGACGGTCATTCCAGGACATGCTAAAACATTTTCTTTTATCGTAAAACAACATGTAGGGTGGGTCATGGAGACCTTTAGGTCATGAGACTTTTAAGAATTACATCCCCACTTCAACTTTTCGATTTTTCCAGAAAAGGACATAAGGGTTAAGGTAGAAAAACATCAGAAAATCTAACCTTTGTTCCATGATTATAGTATTCAGAAAATATTAAAACGCACAACTCAAAGGGAAATTGGGAGGGTACAAGGCAGTGGAAAGATCAGTTCACCTTGAAGGGCACAGGCAGAATAAAAGGAAAATACATTAATCTATACAATGTCATTATTTTTTTTTCTGGACGTTCTAAAGTAGCAAATAGCTTGTTTTTAATAGCTCACAATAATGAACGGGGCTGAGATTCCTTTAACTTGTTTGTTTATTGCAGAGAAAATAGCCTCCAGGTAGTTAAACAGCTTTTAATAAAACTCCATGCATAAGGTATACTTAAACTAAAAACAGTTATGTACAAAAGTGGCTATGATTATATGAACGCCTATTATGTAGATAGCACTGGAGAAATAAAAAACTAAATGATGGCGGCTTCAAACTCCCCGGCTCATACCATGCATTTATTGTGCTGAGATTATTGTGAACCTTCTAACCTATTTTAAGAATTGAACAGCGATCTGCGCATTGTAAAAATACTAACACAAATCCTTATTAGCAAAAGTTACATAGAGAATTCTTTCTCTATACTGCATCTGTATACTAATGGCAAGTGTCCGCTAGTGACACCTTGTGGCAAATATTGATATTGCTTTGGGGATTGTTTGCCCAATTGATATTGATGCTTGAACACTTCAAATATTTTTTTCTTGTTTTCCTGCTCTAAAAACTGGGTGTGTCTTAGGGCCCAATAATGTTTATATATATATTCTGTACTATAAAAAAAACATTGTCAGAAAGTCATCCTCTTCACCTAACCTTTCATCAACCACTAAGCATTCACAGCTACACATAGCATAGAACATAAGATGATAGGTGTGGAAATGGGCAGGTTTACTTTTATGATTGATGGTAGAGAAAAAAGGAGGGTGTGGCCCACTTCTTGGATCCAGTGCAGTGGTCATCAGCAGTGGTTGGTCAGTTCAGGTTTGCTTCAAAATAAATCAGCAAAAGCAACTTTCATTCTATTATTTGCAAAGCTTCCAATTATTATTAAAAATGTATGGACATTGCATGTGATAGACTACTCTACCATACACAATGTATTCTTTTAATTAGGCTATGTTCCCACTTAGGTGATTAATCAGCTGGCGCTCACGATCGCCTACACTATTTTGAATAGGCTTGTCCCCATTGATAAGATAGCATGCAGTTTTTTTTGGCTCCCATAGACATGAATGGACGATCGATTGAAAATCACCAGCGACAGGCAATTAGTCATCTTAGTGGAAACATAGCCATAGTCAGTCTGATGTAAAGTACAAAAAAACAAACATGTAATAGGCAATATTCAGTATTTTGTATCTATTAGGAGGTACACCGGTAGAGTTCCATATTCATGACGCAGAGGGTAGAAACGCTGCAGTTGCATAAAGTGAATGTGTTTGGTTTTGACCTTTGTGTGATGATACTCTTCAGTTTTCTGCCTGAGCAGATCACAGCACACTGACTAACAGCCTTTTAATTGTGTGCAAGCAGTGGTGGATCTTGGGAACACTGCAAGTATTGTCCACAGAGCTGTAAAATTTATGGTTTGCATAAATTCATTACTCCTTTGTCAATTAGTCTTATTGTATAATGGAAGCGTTTGCATTCTCGAAACTTGTACTGCATCCAAATTGTCCAAGGTCGACTATTTTTAATGCTTGGGTTTACAATAAATCTTCTAAGTAATGCGCTCTCTTTATTTCCCTTTTAAGTGTTTTTGTCCATGTGAATGTTTCAAAATCTGAACAATAGAGATGAGTGACCCAAATGAGAGCCAGCCAATAACTTAGTGTAACAAAAAAAAAATGTCCCTGCATTTATGTACCTGCAGCATCATAAAAGTCCTAGCACTGCCTCTTCGGCCTCATTGACCTTCATGTTAGGGAGTCATTGTTGACACCAGGGATGTGTATAGGGGAGAAGGGAGGACACTACTATGTACTATGTACTCTGCTTTGATTTCTTGTACTGCATTTCTGAAAATGATGAGGTACAGGCCTACCACCAGGGAGGTTAAAAAAATGTAAAAAAAACTATCTTGCAGGGCAAATATAATTAGCATAGGCCAGATTTAGCCCGGGGTCAGTGTTTTTCAATCCTGATCTAGGTGTTTTAAACATAGACAAAGTCAATTGTTATCACTGCCAAACAGAATTTTCTCTGTTAACATCTAACCAATACAAGATATTGATTGTTTGGTGTAAGTTTTTGGATGTCAGAATCAGCACATGCTCAGTATCATCAAGAGCTTGCCCACTGCAATGCTAAATGCTAATTATCCATCAAGTGGGATAAAAAAAAATCATTTTGATCACTTTATCCCATACATTCTTCAGCCTCTAACCTTCTGCCACGTCCACTGCCATTATCTTCCACAACACATAACCTATAACCCTGCACTGTACCTGAAGATGCCAATGACCGGTGGGGAAAGGTTGCTTATGGCTCTGGCCCGGCAGTCTCTCTATGTTTCGAGCCCCTAGTACTTGGGAGACTAGGCTCCGGTCAAGGCCTCCTGGAGAAAAGGATATCCGAGGGATGTGTGGCTTCGGCTGCTGTCCCACTTGCCACCCCTTCGGGGGAACCGGTCCTTCAGGGCGGGCACATCATGTGCAATCCGTGCTTGCTTGGAGTGTTTTCACTTTTTGTGCACTCACTTTTTAGTTTGCACTGGTTGCACTACGAGTCTTCCTATGGGTGCTTGCACTCGCCTAGGCTCAATAAAAAAAAAAAAAGTAGCTGCCGGAGGAGTGATGGATAATATAAGCAGAAGTGCAACTTATATGAGAGACAAAAAATTTACCCTCACACTGCGGGGCTAACAAACCCATTGATGACGTATGGGAACTGATTGGGGCTGAAGTGTGGAAGACATGGTGCATACGCAATGTTCTTGCGAACAAAACTCAGAATTGCTTTGGGACTTGGCGTCTTCATGAACTAATGGAAGAGCATATAGTGCAGAGATGGGTTTTCTTATTTAAAGCTGTTGCTTCGCCACGGATCCCTTCCCAAGAGCATCAAAAAGAGGAATATTTAAATGCAATTTCCTTTTCACTTCCCTGTTCTTTTCTCGATGCAAATCTGTTCTCTTCTTGAGATTTTTTTTAAGTGTAGCATTTTTCTTTCATCTCACGTATCATCTATAATTTTTCCAGGCTCTGTCTGTTCTGTTTTATTTCCTGCTTCTGATTTCATGCTGGTTGCTGTATCCAGGCAGCTCCCTGATACCCGTGTAAAGCTAGACGTGGATTCTGCATCTGGTGCTTTTTTAGCCATTTCCTGGCCAGCTGGCATGGAATACCTAGACATGCTTTGAATGACCCTGTCCTCCAGAGACTCTATGAGCTTGGTACATCTGCAGACCCAGGAAACAAAGAGGCCTGTGTGTCCTGGCTGTTGGGCTGCATTCCTCTGCAATCTTCAATGAAGACTCCACTATTTTCACACATTCATTTCGGCATCGTTAAATATCATTTGTTTCTCTTCATAGTGATACCTATGTGTGAACATTACTTTGAAATGGACATAGCATAAGTATGCTCCCCTTATTTAAATGTATATGGTAGGGAATGCTTTATTTTTTTCATTTAGATGGTAAAGAAGGGGAATAGATGGATGAAAATCCAATTGTTCATGTGTTTTGATGTGTTCTGTATATTTAGTGGAATCTTTTTTCTGAAAATACTTTTTAGTCTGGCCATACACCTTTAGATCTATCTGTCAGATATCCTTCAGATCTACCAACAACTATGTAGTATAGGGTCCTCTGCGATTGAACACAGGTAGACTTCATTGTTTAGAACCCAGGTGCCCAACCTGTGGCCCGGGGACTGCATGCGGCCCTTTGGGCATTCCTCTGTGGCCCCCCTTAGTCCTCCACTTGCGGCCCCTAAAACCTAACTGTTAATGCATAGGGCATAGGAACTCACTTGTTCTCCAATCCCCCACTGACAGGTCCTCGTCTGAGATCTTATTAACGTTGAAAGAAGAAGGGAGGCGATTAACTTACTTGATAGGCGTACGTAAAAGCCAATCAGCGACCCAGATGGCATCTGAGCAAGTCCCTTTCCTCTCCTTCTCTTCTCCTCTAGTGTTGGCGATGGATCAGCAGACAGATGAGTGCCTTTGCTCCCCACTATTCCATTTATGAACGGGAGGCGATTGTATAACATGTATTGCTGCACATAACCTCACAATTATATTCATGAGGCACATAACCTTTGATGATATATGAGACACAAAATGTGCATTACCACACTAAAGTGTTCCCTAATGCTTTTAAAACAAGTTTTGTTATTTAAAAATAATGTCTTCTAGCTATCCCGGCTCTTCATGAAAAAATGCTTATACAAGTCAGTAAAGTTTGAGAATGTTATGTGCGGTCCTAGTAAAGCCTCATTTGTGGCCCTCCATATCAATTTAGTTGACCACCACTGGTTTTGAAAGTCCCTCATATAACATGGGGTTGGTAAAACAAAAGGAGAACCAAAGAAAATCTGACAGAGAAATCTAAAGGTGTATGGAGACCCATAAAATGCCCAAGTAGAAATTTCAACTTGACTTTAAACCTGATTTATGCAAACAAAATTGTGTTAGAGCCATACTTTATTTTTTGTAGCATACCCTCAACCCTCCTTTACATCTCCAGCATGTTTGGTGTTAAAGCCATGATCACAGAACTTGCAATCAACTTACAAAGTCTAATTCTCATCAATCTTTACCCACAGGTACTAGGGGAGGGAGTAGGTGAGGATCAATACTATTTATATCACTCTAAATATGAGCACTGTACCTATGTAGCACACAGCTAGCTCAAGTTATTAAACATAAAGGATGAATTTACTAACTAATACAGAGAAAGGGGTAAAACACAAGAAAAGAGTAGAGCTCCAAACATTTTTGGCTTCCTTTGTATCTTGAATAAAGAAGATTTGCATTTTCATGGAGGAATTTATTGTTGTCTTTGCCTCTGTTCCCGGTTTCTCTATCCCGACATAAGGTCTCTCTGCGGTCTCTCGTGAAAGAATTCTTCCACTGCCGGGCTCGTTCTGCTCCTGATTCGGCCAGCAGAAGGATAGTCACCTTCCTTCCGATAGATCGAACACCTGTACTGTTGGCCAGGGGTAGAAAATTGAACATGTTATGTTCAATCTCCCTATTGGCCAGTTTCTACCTGATTATTTGTCCTGATGACCATTGAGGCTAGGACAAAAAGTTAATCTTTCAATGTTAACACCTATTTTGGGGACAGCTGTCTAAATGGTGAATATGTTTCTCTTGATGAGAAAGTGAAGAACATCTTCTTTGTGAAACATCAAATATCACAATATAATTATTTTAAAATGAACAGTGAGTCAAATCAAGGAAATAAGTATCCCTGAGTCATGAACAAGCAGTAGGTGCTCAATCCTTGAACTAAGAACCATGTTACAAATTGCTGCCCTTCCAACATACCAATGTGAGTTCTCTGTGTCTCTGTGTCTCATGTCATGTGACTATACTCTTTGATAACATTTATGCAACAAATAAAAAGTCAGCACTTTCTTGGTATAATGTATAGCACCAGAGCTAGAAAATTAGATCACAAGTGCAGCTCTTTCCCTTTATTCTTCCATTTATCTGAATAAAGAGACAAGATTGGTTGCTGTGGGCAAGGCTTTTGCTTTTAGTGTTCTTTTGTTTAGTTTAATTAGACTGTCTGTCTAAAATGTGGTAATGGCAACCCTATTAAAAAGAAAAAGGAGTGACGATTGCCATTTAAATAGTTATTTTATGAAAATGGACCTGAGCTCAAAGTTGCTATGTTATAAGGTATGTTTGGAATGTTAATTGTGTTTAAGTACTACACTGGAAAATGTACCTTTTGTGTTTTATTTCTTCTGAACAATAGTGGTGCACATCACGGTGAGTTAGGTTGGCCAATGTACTTCTATGACTGCAACGCCATTGCTTGATGTCAAGATGCACTATGAGATCTTTAAATAGATTTGGTAATGCCGTTACTGAGCTGCTCACTGTTTCCCTTGCTGAAGGCAAAGCATTGTCTGTATCAAGATGGTGCCTCTACACAGACACCCAGTGCAGATCAATGTATGGTAAGTTATTAATGGGGAATGGTAAACACTAGGTAGACCATAGGGTAGCACTGGCACACTCCCATTCTATAAATAAAAAACAATGCTAAATGTGGCCTTCTTGTTCTTTTTAAATTTTCTTTTTGTTTGAAACAATCTTTACTGTGACGGTAGGGTAATTTCGTTAATGGAGCCCTGAATAGCAGTAAGAACCCATCCCCTTTGAGCAGTGTCACTTCCAAAATACATTAAGTAGGGCATTTCTATATAAACTGGAAAGAGATGATTGGTCGCTAACAGCTGTTGTGCATTGTTATATCAACTATTCTACTATCACACATTCTGTACCCTAAGGAGACCGGAAGATCCCCACTCGTGAACTAATAGGGTTTGTAAGGAACCAAAAGCCAAATTTAAAAGGAATAAAGTTCCTATTAAAAAATTATTATAAAAAAATATATTTTCATCAAAAAGGACCAAAAAATCACTAGGTGTGAGCATACACATATATCAATGATAATACCCATATCAATTATCATAATTCAATGGTTTGAAAAACACCATAAAGTATGTGACAGCCAATTACAGGATCTTGTATGAGGAGAATTTACAGCCTGCATATAAGAAAAAGCCCACTGACGCGTTTCGCCATAGTACGGTGGGTCGGCCTTTAAAGGCTCTTGGTCCAGCCCATTTATTAAGCCAATGTGGCCCACAAGTTGACAACTTTGCCCACCCCTGCTCTAGATGAAAAAAGAGTGGGGCATAACTACTCATGTCTGGGTATAACTTGAATAGGAGCTTTCCCAGTTAGGATGATGTTAAGAATCTGACTGCAAGGCAAAGAAGGGAAAGCAGGTTGAGCTACACAGAGTAGACCTCATGCAATTTAAATGTTAGCTCATATGTGCACCTGCATATCCACTGCATCCCAGACCATAACTATTCTACTATATTATTATATATAACTATTCAATATGAAATAGCTAGGTTTTTTGGCATGCTATTTATATAGCTTTTACAGGTTATTGGCTGCTATGGGCAAAATCATACCCTTTTTGTCGTACCCAACGAACAATAAGTGCATAATTTTTGCAATACTAAGCAAATGGTTCTCTAATGTTCATCATTCGTTGCAAGTGATAGTTTTTTTTAATAATTAAGTACTATGCATGGATTCAAATAATAGAAATGTCTATGAATTTACAATACCTCAAATATGTTCGAGCATGTCCCTGCCCATTAACTTAAACTGCTTGTATTGCTTTGGAGCCGACTGCTCTTCAGGGCTTTTGTCCAAGTAATTCGCTGATGTGTCATCCATGTATAATTAAAGTATATATTTTCTACAGCTGATATCTGTTCAATGTAAACAACAAGTTATTGTGTAAAATTTTACATTTGTGTCCTTAACTCAAGTGTCTTTGAAAACTTGTTAATGGGGGATGCAATTGAAGCCCTCATTTTTGTTTTTTATGTAGGTTGACTACCTTGTGGCTGTTTTGGATTCAGAGTTCGACCTGAAACAACTTAAGCCGGGTATACACAGCGCAATGAAGAAATAGATTAAAGCGCCATCAGTTGTCGTGTTACAAACCTTGGTCGTAATCTATTACTTTGAATGGGGGGTGCGGGTCTCCATTCAAAGTAATGGCCGGGCTGCAGCTGAACAACACACAGACTGTGATCAACTAGCTGCAGTCCTGGGAGTGTGAAGGAGGTGGGACCAGCACGGGGGGAACGGGAACTGATGTGCCCATGTGGTGCACATTGATTACCGTTGGATTGACCCGCAATCAATCACAGCGTGGTGACCACACTGTCATTGATCACCGGTTGATTGCAGCTTAAGACTTTGTTCTAAATCAGACATAGATCCTTATTGAGCTTCATAGAGTACAATATCATACAACAGATATTCTTAAACTTCTAAGGATCTAAGGACTATTGGCTTCCCCACTTCCATGACTGTTCTGATTTCTGGTGATTTGGCCAGCATTGTCACTAAGATTGACTCTGATACTCAAAGGGATATTGCTGTGTGGCTTCAAATTCAGGTGAATTTACTTTTATATCAATCTGGAGGGTGATGCTGACTATTTGGTGGACAAATCTGGAATGCTCTTTGGAAGTTGTTATCTCAAGTCTTTGAAGCATGTACTTCTGGTGGTTAGCATGTCCACCCACAGTTCTGGAAATTGTGAAGTTTTTTTCTAAATCTTGTACAACAGCACCAGGACTCTGGACTAGGGGGCAAATCTGACTCGCAGTACAGTATAAGATTTTTAACACACTTTAAATAAAAAATACATGCTATAGATTTGTCTTTTATTTGACATCTAATTACACATGTCTTAGAATTAAGATTTTCTTCCACATGGAAAGACTCAACCACATCTGACGTGAAGAAAAACGTCCTCAAATGAAGACATTCAAAAACAATCAAGGTTGGCCAGTGACTTTTTATTTTGACTCTCTATCTGTGTTTGACACCCCTGTCATATAGAGAGCAGTATAGACTTTGCTGCTGTCCATGGTGCTGAATGCACCAGGAACTTACATTGTCAAGCTCTTTTTTTCACAAAATAAACCTGTCCTAAGAAAACCTGTGGTCCTCTGTAATATTCCATATTGCCTGGCATCATATTTATAATAAAAATGATGGGCGCAAGCTGCAGTAATCTAATTCTGGCAACATTTCACAATCAACAAGTAATGCTGCCAGTAACTGTCAGTAGTTTAATAAGTAAACATACACATCAATAAAAATGTATCTGCATAATGTGCATTGTGTAGACAAGATACGTCTGTTATCCATTACCTGTTGTATCCTGATTTACAACAGATAAATAAATATATTTTAAATAAATCGTTTACTATTCATACTATGAAGTATGGCATGCCATTACCATCTAGTCAGTTCTTCCCATAGCCTAGAGACTTATAGAGACTTATTTTACACTGGCATCTCACCCACCAACATGCTATTTATATATACACTTAGGAGAAGGGGTGAGTCTCCAACTGGTACAGCTTATGGAATGCAATTACAGTCATTATAATAGCTACTGTGACAGCCTGAGACATGCCACTCCAACCGAGTTAATGTGTAAATAGCATGTTCCAGGGTGAGCTGCCAGTGTAAAATAAGTCTCTATTAGTTAGTCTCTGGGCTTTGAGAAGTGGTTCTTCTAGTAAATATTAATATTTAGTGTGCAGTGTGAGCTCTGCACAGCCTGCTGGAACACGCTTTAGCCCTTCTGCTCTCAGGAGTCTACCACTCTGGGAAATCCAGGGTAACTGTCTCTTTTTAATGGTACATGCAGCAAACACCCAGTGCACTTTTTTTTGCACCAGCTGTTGATGCATGATGCATGCATACACATCGACAGCTTCATTAATCACTCTATAAGACGCATATACAAGACGGTGAATAAAGTGCGTCTTACAGAGCGAAAAATATTGTAATTTATTTCTCACATACCAACAATAAATATTTGGTGGTACTTGGTAAATGATTTTTATATTTTTATATTTTCCAAACAGGTCAATACCAATATAGACATTTTGATGACTCCAACTAGTCAAGTCCATGGTGTACCATAAATCACATTGTAACCATAAATTGATGTGCTACCTTTGGCTCTCCTGTTTTTATTTTTAATATTTAAATATCTGGAATTCCCCTTTAATTTAAAATGTCTTCAACACATTTACTTGAGAGTAGAGATGTTCTTTAGATAAATTTGGGATTTTTGGCTTTCTTAAAAGCTCTGGATCTGCATGAGGTCCCAGATTTCTACATTTCAGCCTCTACTAAATTTAGAGTGACATTTACTTACTCATAAACATTGAGCTCTAAATTTTATCAGAAAACCAGATATATCTGCAATCGTTTTAGCAAAGCATAGAGAAGCAGATTTTTCTTTGATTCCACATGAATATGTAGATCTGGCGCTATAGCTCTTGATTTGTATCTTTTTGACAGGCTGGCATTTTTTCAGCATATAACTCTGTTTAAAAAAATAAATGTCATGGCAGTTTAAGGAATGGATGATGGTGGGAAGCCGAGAGATGGGGTCAAATCAGCTCAAGATGACTGTGGAGAACAACATAGCCTGAGCATGTCCCCTGGTGGACAAACAATGCTACAATTACGTCCATTCTATTGCTGGAAGGCAATGTGTGCCTCGCTATGTATCCAGGGTACATTATAGAGCAAGAGATGAAAACTAAAGCTAATGGAAACAACATGAGGTGTTGTCCCTGTGTATATACAGCGGGAGCCGTGCAGGCTCAGTGTGAGCTGAGGAACATTGATTAACACTATTGAGGCTAGCTAGTCAAGGGCATCCATATTTAGTATTGTGGGAGGGATACATACCAGGTATGGGTTATTTTTATACAAAGGCTTGATGTACATACCGGTTATGGAAATAAAAGGTTTTTGGATCTAGTTGCAGTGAGGTGGGGGTGGTTAAAGTTTGGAGAAATTTTCAGTAAGCTCTTATTTAGAGTATAACAGCTAATGGGTATGTAGGGAATACTGCTTTAATATTTATTATTTGTGTTTTAAAGTCCTGGAATAGAAAAAAAATACCTTCAATTTGTAATGTCAGTGGATTTGAAATAAGCTGAGGAAAATACATAGGTGTGTATGTAGTACTTCAGGTATGTGTATATGTATGTGTGGGTATGTTACAGGAACTGGTGAAAGCCCAATTCCACCCAACACTTCTGAAACATATAACTTTTGGATCTGGTGGGTGTGTAACCCCATTGTGAAGGTTGCTCCTGACTTTAATCCAGGAAGTGGGCCATTCCTTTTAACAAGTCAGTACTTATTGCTGATCAAAGCTTGTATTAACACAAGAACAGTGATGGCGAGCAAATTATTCTGTCCATTAAAGGAAGTACACAAAGAGGTCATAATTAGCAAAAATATAAAGCAAAATAAGTTAAATGGCAGTTATCATCATGTTGTTAGACGAATCCAGACTGAATATTAGCAACGGACTAGAAATAGTTGACATGGGCTCTAAGTTTTACATAAATTGACACCTCTTTTGTGTTTTTTCCAAGCTTTTTTAAAGTAGACAGAAGTAGACAGTAGTGTGGTTTGGGGCTTCATTAAACCAGGGTCCAGAGAAAGAAAAAAATAGGGAGGTGGAGAAAAAAAGTGGGACCAATCCTAAGTGCAGCATTCGTTTTGGTTGTTAATAAAAGAGATTGTGTGTATGTGAGTGAGGGGGGGAGGGGGGCTGGTTGGGGTTACTTACACATGTTGATCTCAAATACCTATCTGTCTTAGCCTTCAGCACTGATAATATAAAACGATCAGGAAAGTCCTCTTTATTTTTGGTGCAGAAACCAATGGATCAACATGACCGCCAAGAAGCTATTACTTTAAGAAGTAACCTCTATACTTCGTCGCTACAGTTTTTCTTTAACTCTACACCTACAGTAGTTGATTTTTGTTATAGGATGTGTTATTCTGTTTAATAGTCTTCTTTTGTATAGCTAATACTATGAATTAAATGTATTAACGGTGGATCATTATGATCACCACAATATGTTCCTCGCTCTAAAAAATAAAAAAGGAGTTTAATGGATGGGCTAATTAGAGCAGATGAAGAAATGTTCAGGAAATCAGGGACTTTCATGCTGTTCATTATTATAAAACGTCTCTGTTAGTCCTGGTGGCAGCGGTTTGCCTTGCAAAGCTCCGCAGTAGCTCTGTGTTAATCTTTCTTAAACCTTCAGGCTCACTTTTGTGGCCACGTTAACAGGCTCTTTTGTGAGCCTGCAGTGAATGCCTCTTAATACCAACTATTCTCCTTGGAAAGTGCTTTAGGCGTTCTTAAGAAGATGACACACATCAACCATGTCTCCAGCTCAGATTTTTCATTTAAGAAAAAAAAGCTTGCATTTGTATTAGCTTGTGTGTGTCCTGTCCGTGATTAATTGGCAGATGATGGTAAAATCTTTGATTTCATGCAAAGGCAGCGCAAGCGGAGTCCTAAAATTGCATGTTATATTCCTACAAGGTATACACATTTTTATATTTATTCCTTCAAAACAGCATTTGACACGCATATTCATATCTGTAAAGTAAAACCAAGAGGTTTACAGGGAGTGCAGAATTATTAGGCAAATGAGTATTTTGACCACATCATTCATCTTTATGCATGTTGTCTTAGGCTCGAAAGCCTACTACCAAATTAAGCATATTAGGTGATGTGCCATCTCTGTTTAATGGAGAAGGGGTGTGGTCTAATGCACATCAAACACACTATATTAGGTGTGCATGAATTATTAGGCAACTTCACTTTCCTTTGGCAAAATGGGGTCAAAAGAAGCGACTTGGGACAGGCTTAGAAAAGTCACAAAATAGTGAGATATCTTGCCAGAGGGATGCAGCAGCATCTTTAAAAATTGCAAAGCTTCTGAAGCTGTGATCATCGACACAATTCAAAAAGCGTTTTCATTTGCAAACATAGTCAACAAGCGGTCGCAAGAAAGAAACGAGTGTTGGATACCAACAAAGGCGACAAACAATAACTAGCCCCATTGAACTGAGAAAAGTCAAGCGTGCAGCTGCCAAAGATGCGCACTCTGCCACCAGTTTGGCCATATAGTTCAGAGCTGCAACATCACTGCGAGTGCCCAAAAGCACAAGGTGTGCACATACTACAGAGGAACATGCGGCAAGGTAAGAAAGGACTGAAAGACGACACACCACACAAGCTGATGGAAAACGTCAAGGAACTGGGCCAAAGAAATATCTCAAGACTGGATTTTTTCTACAGGTTTTGATGGACTGATGAAATGAGAGGAGAGAGTGAGTCTTGAGTGGCCAGAGGCGATGGGCCACGTGGCCTGGATTGCTAAAGGGCAGAGAGCTCCAGTACGACTCAGACGCAGCAAGGTGGAGTTGGGGTACTGGTTGGGGCTGTTGGTATCATCAAAGATGAGGCTTGTGGGGCCTTTTCGGGTGAGGATGGAGTAAAGCTCAAATCCCAGTCCTACTGCCAGTTTCTGGAAGACACCTTCTTCAAGCAGTGGTACAGGAAGAAAGAAGTATGTCCTTCAAGAAAAACATGATTTTCATGCCAGGACAAATGCTCCATCACACGCGTCTCAGTACTCCACAGCGTGGCTGGCAAGAAAAGGAGTTATAAAGCAAAGAAAAAATTAATGACATGGCATCCTGTTCACCTATCTGAACCCCCATTGGGAACCTGTGGTCCATCCATCAAATGTGTTTGATTTACAAGGAGGGGAAAAACATCTACACCTCTCTGAACAGTGTATGGGAGGCTGTGGTTGCTGCGGCACGCAATGTGATGGTGAACAGATCAAAACACTGCAGAATCCATGCCGGGCAGGCTCTTTTGAGTGTTCCTTGAAAGAAAGGTGGCTAATTGGTCACTTGATTTGGTTTTGTTTTGTTTTTGATGTCAGAAGAAATGTATATTTGTGAATGGGAGATGTTATATTGAGTTTCCAATGGTAAAAATAAATATTGAATATGGGTATACAAGGTGTTTTTTGTTAAGTGCCTAATACTTATGACACAGTAATAGTAACCTCGCACACACAGATGATCCCCCTAAAATAGTCTAATAACACTAAAAAACAAACTAAAGACTACCTTCCAAAAAATATGTCAGCTTTGATATTAATGAGTTTTGGTTCCTTGAGAACATGGTTGGTTAATAAAATTATTCCTCAAAAATACCACTTGCCTAATAATTCTGCACTCCCTGTAATACCAAGTTATAAATTATATACTGCCTGGAATCAGCACAATTTCCACAAAAAGTTTAGTTCATAAAAGCTCTTTTAAGATAATGACTGAGTGATACTGTATGTAGCTATCAAGATACTATTTACTGATTTTTAATATGGTAAACTGGATTGTTTTACTAAAGAGTTTAGGTTGTGAATTATAATCCTACGCCCAACTTCGCCTGTGGGGACAAGCCCTTAGCAGCCGAGCCGATTACCTGCCTGCAGCAGCGGCTCTTCCCATGACAGTCTACCAATCTGGCGGCCATAAGATCAACGTAGTGCAGTACATCAAGCTGCTGCTGTTGTGGATTGGCACTGTTGGGTCCCCACCAAGGAATGCGCTTAGCGCAGGGGGACCTGACGGAGCCGATAGCACTGCTGAAACATACCCTTGGAAACCAACTGCTGAGCCCCCAAAACATGTTGGCTTTTATTAAAACACGTTGGCTTCTATAAAAACATGTTGGCTTCTACTCTTGATTTAATAAAATTAAGCTTTTAGTTAACTTTAGAACATGTGTGGTCTGTGTGCTTTAGATCTACATATTTGTATCACTAAGGTGACTTTGAGGGCCCTTATGCGGCTCTCTTGAAGCTCAAGTACTGTATATAGAGACTTTAATTACCTAATGGATTACAACTAGGACCACATAGGGTACCAGCGCTGACTATTATCTTTGCTGATTAAAAGAAATGCAGAAGCTGAAGCACTATACTTATTTATAAATCTAACCCATTAAATATAAACTTTATCTCATATAACAGTCCCATTCTTGTGCCTTATTCCTTATGTTCAGTTCAAGAAAAATACATATATAAATTTCTTCGGCTTTTGAAATGGAAACTTTTTTCTATATATGCTTTCCTTAAGCAGCCATAGAAAAAGGAAAATAAAAATAATCAAGGTAACACAATGTTATAAAATACAATGTGTCTTTTTGTAATGAAGGAATAGGGATTTCCTTTGATTACTGAACCCTTTTTGTCAACAGCAGATTCCCTTGGTTTCATCGCCTTTGAATTTACATGAACTTACTGCTACAGTCAATTCACGCTTTGTGCTGACGAATAGGAAGAAAGCCAATGATACAGATAGACAGTAGAAGAGAAAGAGAGGCCTTGTTTGACCTGTAAATAGCGACAGATTTGTTTTGCGGTAATTCCATTGTCTTAGACAAAGCTACCATTTGACTTTAAATCTGACTCCATCAAAGTCTTAAGACACATTATGCAGCGGCTATGGTGTCACTGACTGTTACTGTGTTGCCCTACTTTATAAATAATATCCATTATGTGTGACGTACTCTCATGTACAATCGTGCTAAGTGGCTCATAATTGACAAAAGACGAAAAAACTGTGTGTGCGAGTTCTTAGCTTGAAGCTGTTATGAAAAGAAATCCTCCAAAAAAAGAAAGATGTAGAGCAATAAAAAACAGTGAAAGTTGTATGCATCAGATATTCAGTGCAGGTAAACTTTCTTAGTGAATGTACTCAAATACATTTCACCAGTGTACTATAAAAGGTGAAAGAATTTGTAGAATAAATATATTATCTAATTTTAAAACTAAACACAGACATATATTTATCATCCTTTGTTGTATCTTAGTGTTATTGAGCACGCTCAATGACTTCCTGTCTACAGTCATGCACTTCAGGGATGACTGAATGCCTTTCTGTGACAAAAGTGGACCATGACCATGCTTGTAGTCTCTTTTAACACATATAGCAGGGTGGCAATATTAGAGAACATATAGGAACAAAACCAGACATGGATGGGGGGCAGAGAGGGTGGGGCTTTAAAGGCACATCGTACTTGTCACAAATTTACTAATACTATTAAAATAAATTTTTTATTATCAAATACATTGATTACATTAAAACCGTAAACAGCAGCGTCATACAGTATTAGGACGGGTACAGACAGAAAAAATCATCGTATCCCCCTGATTGAGGACCCCTGGTCCTGCCCCTTCATCACCATCACACCACATAGACGGGGAGGTGCAGTTCCTAGTTGGTCCAAGCAGGGATTGGTAAGTTTAAAAGTCCTGTATATCTCGACGCATTTCTCCCCTGTCCAACCGGGGCTTCCTCAGGAGATCACACTATCAGGACTTTATTCGTGTGCCTTTGGAGACCAAAATGGTACTCAACTATTCTGGAGATGGTTTTTTTGCGCCTTGCTTGTATCAATCACACAATGGTGGGATGGAGGGTATAGACATGGGCCCTGAGATGGGTTCTGTTAGTGTATTTGGATGCCGAACCAAGGTGGCCGAGTGGGGAAGGCAGGAGTGGGACGAAATAAAGAGAGGGGGGGGGGGGGGGAGAGAAGGGAACCCAAAGGGGAAGAGAGGCTTTAGAGAGGGGGAACTGTATTGCTGTTCCTCCAACTTCCATTGGGGATTCAACCTTGTCTGTTCCAACCTCAAGGGTGATCCACTGTGTCTCAAACCTCCAAACAGGAAAACTGGGGGCGTCCGTATGGGCCAGTAATATTAGAGAACAATTGAGAGGCAGATGATTCATATTGTATGACAGTCCAAGCCCTTAACCTTCATGGAGAAATCTACAGGTATATGTTAAAGTGTAGTGTAATGGAAATTCACTAGAATTCACGTTGGTCTGGCAATGAGTCAGTTATAGATTTTTATTGTACAGAATGAGTATCGGTCCAGTACAGGGGAAAAGCTGGGTTTTACAACCAGTAGGAGGGGCAAGTGGTCTTTGCCTGTTGCGAGGAGCTGGAGCAAGTTCCTTTGTATCTGCCAGGAAGATAATGTGGAAAATAGGCCTAGCAATCAGGACTAAGGACCGCAAAGATCACAACTTCTGTATGATTAACATTCTCCATGGTTAAGCAAGTAGGAGACTTTTTATGGGATTAGAGATTAGGGAGAAGTACCAGCACCTTGCCACCTGGGTTTTGCCATATTCCTCTGTTTTAAACTGTTCCCTTTGGGCAGTGCCCTGTCTCTGGGAGCAGAGAGAAATATAGACTGTATATATTCCTACTTATTTAAATAAAATAAAGTTATTCCCTTGCAGTAACCAGCATTCAATTCAAGTAACAAGCATTTAATACAAAATTAAAATTCCATTAAATTTCACATTTCCATATGAAACAGTATAATAAGATCTCGTGTCACGGTACAGCATAAAACATGACAATAATGTACATTCCTGGCACATTTCATGGATTCCCGTTTCATCAGGAAGCCACATAGGGAGAGCACACATATAGAGGTAAGAGGGATATACAAGATTTTCCTTGGAATATACAAAACCAACTGTTCCCTATTCTTCTGCTCATCCTCCTTGTTGATTGACAATTCCAACCATTAGCACTATCTCACCATGGGTAAATTTAAATCTTCCCTCGAACAGACGGATGTTGGACTTTTTTAAAAGTCCGATTCACCTGTTCGTGGACACCTGGCCGAAGTTCGGCCATCACTAGCAATGTTGTAGCTACAATTTCTAACTTATGAAAGCCCACTTGCACACTACCCCTGATTAAGTGGGAATCCACGAAATGCGCCATAAATGTCTTACGCCATGAGATGAGATATGTGATGTTATTGTTCTGCTACATATAGAAAAGGGAACTATTTTTGATAATGACATTTTTAAATTTAGTCAATAAATTAATTTATGTGAACATCCCTAAGGACCTTTTGGATATTATAATTATTGAAAGTGTGAGATTAAAATATATTGAGAAACTCCTTACAAGTTCACTTTTTAAAGCTTATTGGACAGTCTAGGGACAGAGTTTACAGCTTTAAGGTAGAGGTATTGTCACTCCACGTACAGCTTGCTAGTTGGACAGTATGGAAGCAGCAATTCACTTATTTAGTCATCATTTTACTTACCCTGCTCTCTTCCCATTGACTTCATTCATGTTCCCAGTCAGCATATGACAAGGAACCAGAATGGGCTCCTAGTTCCACCTCTCTCTATGCCAATTTAATTGCTGTATTGCAGGAAATAAGAGTATGAAATATTTACTGTAAAAATAAATGTATTTTTTAGGCATACAAGAATATCAAAATACAGAAAAATGACAAAATCTGTCTGAAAGGGTCATCAAACTATATATTAGCAAATATATCTAGATATTGGATCTTAAATCTTATTTATCGATAAGTGACACAGGGAAGCATAAGAAAGGAATGATTGTCCTGTCATTCATTAATGACCTATCAATGTTCATCTGAAGACTGAAGATTTAATTAAAATATGATAGTCATAAAATATATATTGATGGGTCATTAATTTCCATTTAAATGAATGGGTCATTAACACTAGTCTCAGGCAGAATTGGGGAAATCCTATTAAATGGAAGTGAAGATGGATCAAACTGAAATATAGGACGCAACCCCAGTAAATTCTTTGAGAATAACACTCACATATATGAAATATTTAAGCCAAAAAAATTGGATACCCTTTTACCTTCCATGAACGAGGACACCCTTTTACCAGAGTGGATCCATAAAATGCATGGTTGTCTTTTAGGTTTTTTAGATACAGCAAGTTTGAAGTTCAAGTGATACCGTTTATTGGCTAACTGAAGTCATTAGAGAAGAAAGCTTTCGGGATATCGCAGATCCCTTCTTCAGGCTAAAGAAGGGATCTGCGATATCCCGAAAGCTTGCTTCTCTAATGACTTCAGTTAGCCAATAAACGGTATCACTTGAACTCCAAACTTGCTGTATTTATAGATGGCTAACACGGTACAACACTCTACTATTGCTAAGGTTTTTTAGATCTGATTTTTATTGTTCTATTAGAAGAAAAATATACTGTATACTGCCTGTAGTCCAAATGTAGTCAATCTCCTAAGCGTAGAAAATGGCTACTTGATTAAAATAAACTATATAATAGTTACATAGTAATATTTCCAAAGTTCATCACTATAGAATGTCTGCTGAGGTGTGTGCTCTCATATCAGGAAAATGCCTTCAAATCTTATAAATTATTCTTCATCTATTATGAAATGTATTCCTATTAATTTTTAAATATAAACTTTCTCTCAGTGTGTTATATTAGTTGTGAAGCTGAATCTTTGGTCTTCTGGGAACCCATTAAGGTTCTTGCCAACAAATTTTCGAAAATCTTATGCAACACACATACGTCCACATACGTTTAAGTGATTTAGATTCTACTCACCCTAAAGGGAATATGGTAGAGCTAAAGAAATGGCCTTGTACTGTATGTTAGTTTTCAGTTTTTAAAGGAAAACAGTACTGAAGAATTATGTAGGCTTCTTCAGGAAGCCTCTTGAAAAAGCTAGTCCCTTGAAAGTTGTGGCAACTTTAGTTTAGACTGTATCTACACTTAAACTGCGGGTGGTGTTATGATTAGTGATGGGCGGACAGTTTGGTCGCAAACATGGATGTTCGCCCTCCTTCTAGCTGGCGAGTAGTACAGATGTTTGACCCGCCCGTTCGCCGACGAGAAGGACCTCACTATTCTTCCTCCGGCAGGATCAGGAGCAGTAAAATCACACCAGAGGAAGAATCTGTTCACTAAAGACCAAGTAGAGAACCCGGTCTTGCAGTGAAAAGCTGAAAAATCGGAAATGACATCGGTGACGTCACATCTGGCAACAGCAACCCCTTTCAGGTTTCCTGATTCAGATACCCCACCAAAAGTCTGATCCACCTGCTCATGGACAGACATTGGAGAAGTTTGGCCATCACTCTGCATGATATGTCCATTGTGCCCGCTCGCAGTTTGCCCGCTATTCAGGTACTGTTTATTAAGTTTAGAGCAACAAAACATGGCTGTAAAAACATCTGACGAGGTTTCTTCATGACATTTGTTGTTTATCGATTGGTCGCTATGTGACTCCGGCGTTATGTGACTCCCACGGACCCACTACATCGCATCTGCCATGACACCTCCTGATGCGGGTCATGATGCACCAGTATAGAGTGGCATGTCGTTTCATATAGAGAACTTCCGGGGGCGTCAGCACTGCGTGGCGAATGCAGAGAAAAAAAAATACAGTGTAGACCCAGCCTTAGTTATCTGTATCATCTGTATGCTTTCCTGATCTATAGATTCCTTGGGTTTCTGGGTTGTAGATGGGCCTTTGTCAGCCTCATGTGCAATGCAGGTCTAATGTGGGGGTCATTGAAGACCTGAAGTCCTGCATCAGATGAAAAAGGCTTTGGGGATCAATTGCACAGAGAACAAAGATACAAAGTAAGAAGAATGTACAGTGAAAATGACTGATTCCGTAGACAAGGGGTGCCCAAGACAATGACCGCTAAGGCAGGAGTAGATAGCGAAGCCCTGACGTTTTTTTGCTCGTTTTCATGAACATTGTTAACACAAGACTAGCTTTTGTCTGTTTTAAACAAGGGGCTTTTTTTTACTTTTGGTAGATAATTTTGACTTAATTTTCAAAGTAGCTCACAAGCCAAAGTGTGGGCATACCTTCCTTAAGCCGGTCATAGACGTTTAGATTTGCTTTCGATTTGCAGGCAGATGATGTCATCCTGGCCTGCCGGGGATCGCCCCTGCATCGTTTTTGTGCTGGCAGTTGCAATCGTTTTAAAGTTTATGGATATGTCTGTAAAATCTTAGATGGATTTCCCGGCCGATTTGCAGACTAATTAGGTTTTTCAGCATTAGATTTGCCTGTCTATGGCCAGCTTTAGACTTCATATTGAACATTTGCCCTGCCCTTCGATGGAAGTCATGTAGGCTAAAACATAGTTAGTCCTCATGTTCTTTTTGGACCTAGATCTTTATTCCATAGCCTTTGGTGTGACCATATCTCTAACCAGTTAGGCTATACTGACAATTGTGTGCAAGCATTGCTATAGCATTGCTATAGGGTGTATTCAAAGTAACAAAACTATATGAACCTTATTTTTTTTTTCAAGACACCACTAGATATGGTTTATATCTAGTGATGTCTTGAAAAAAAAATAAGGTTTGTATAGTTTTTTTTGTGCATGAGCATAGATCAATGAAACATTGCTATTTAGACTAGGTAACCTTGTGAGTTAATTGCAATTTCAAGATTAAATTTCAACTTAAAAAATTTCGAGTTGACTTTGAACTGGATTTTTGCAACTACATGTGGTAGAACAATCCTTTTTTTTTTTTACTGTACTCACAACCCTTTTCTACATCTCCAGCATTTTTGATGATGATACCATGTTCAGGGGCTTTGCAGTTAACTCACAAATAAACCAATTAAAATTTCAAAACCATTTCTATTGTTATCTAGTCTTCCAAGTGAACCCGTGCCCATAGCCTGCTCAATGCCGGTTTATTGTGCAATTTTCCCTACGTTTTATATTCTTTTCAGCAATAACGAATCTATCTATATAAAACATTTCACAGCAGGTTCCAAAAAAGAAAAAAACTGACTGCACACAGAATTAATTATTCATTCAATTTGAAATTTGCATCCCAAGAACACGAAAACCTCCATCTTCAAACTACAGTACAATAGACCTCAAGGGAGTAAGAACAGCTTCTATAGAAGTTGAAGTTGCTGCAATGAAGTTTAACGCTATATGTAATTACATTGTAATGGGATTTAGATTACATTTGATTAACCAAAACTGCTTCCGAAGATGGCACAGCGAGGAAATTGAGAAATGGGTTTACGCATGTCAAAGTTTAGTCATTTTCATGTTGCAAAGTAACACATTACGACTACAAGAACAGTTGTGGAATCCTTCCTAACTTTTAATTTCATAATTTGCACAGTTTACAACAAAAAAATTACATTCTAAAGGAAATCTGAGTTAAGTTAACTCCATGAAGCATAAAACTTGCTGAAGAGCAAACTTTACAAGGTGCCAACGCTGTCCATGCCATATGTTGCTGCTTTCAGGATTTTTAACCCTGTAAATTATTTACTAGAGTTTTTCTTTCAAAAATTCAACCATTTCGATGATTTCGAGTTAATTGCAATTCCCCTAAACATGGTATGATCATAACATTTGCTGGAGATGTACAAAACGGTTGGAGGTATACTACAAAAAAAACAGTATGTCTCTAACACAAATAGTTTTTGCACAAATTAAGTTCAAAGTCAAGTCAAAATTTCAAAAATCTGAATTTCGACTTTTTTAACTTATTTTATGCAAAAACTACATGTGGTAGAGCAAAACCTTTTTTTTTTTTTCAAATGTTCCCACAACCATTCTCTACATCTCCAGCAATTTTGGTGATGATACCATGCTAAGGGGCTCAGCTCACAAAAGTAGCATGTCGAAAAATTCAACCATCTCTATTATTTACCTGGCCATCCTCAATGCTTCCTTTCCAAGGGGTTTGGGTAGTGGGATGGTAGAATGTCTATAAAAAATAAAAAATTGCTAATAAAATCCAATGTACAAATAAAATGTACTAATGAGTAATAACATGCCCAGTAGTGATGGCGTGAACCCGGAATTTGATGTTCGCGAACGCGAACCTCCGCAAATGTCCACGAACCCGGCGAACCCGGCAAACCCCATAGACTTGCCAGGACAGGCGAACATTAAAAAACAAAGGGACCCTTTCTGGCCACAATAGTGTTGGAAAAGTTATTTCAAGGGGACTAACACCTGGACAATGACATGACAGAGGGGGATCCATGGCAAAACTCCCAAGAAATTTTTTTTTCACGCAATAAATCCGCACAAAGGATTTCTACAATGATAGTCAATGGGATTTGAACATAAGAGGGGAGCTGGAGAGCACTAAACAACATGGTTGGTAAATGCCACCTGAAACAACCTGTGAAGATCTGCTTTCCACATTGCCTACAGCTTAAAAGGTGTATTTTAATTTTATGGAGGGCACTGGTGGAGATGGACAGTGTGGAGGACACTGGTGGAGAT
>CM070037.1:24368599-24381182 GCA_036250615.1 Ptychadena robeensis
GATAGGGGGCGAACCGAACTTGCCATATGTTCGCGAACATGGGCGAACGCGAACATGCGAAATAGTTCTCCGGCGAACAGTTCGGGCCATCACTAATGCCCAGTCTGACAGCATTATTTACTTGTGTGATCGAATAGAATTAATACAATTAAAGTAACACTGGTAGGGTTGACCAGTCCACCCTGCAATAGAGAAACTGAAATTAAACCACTAGTATGTTGATGTAGAAATGTGGCAACTGTCAAGCATGTACTGAACCCCCTCCTCACATGTTTGGCGGGTGCTTGGTATCTCAATCTGTACCTATGTTTCTATTCAAAGAGGCATTTTCCTAAGTGGGTGGCCACATCCCAAATATATAGTCACAAAATTGAAGTCTGGGCAGGAGTAGGAACTCACGCCCATGTAGTTCCCCCTGGAGTTTCAATGTCTTTGTTTCAATGTCTGACTCTGAAAAGTCATACCATTGCGTGGCCAAATGGAAATAGTAATTATTTTTGCATGTAAATGAGCTGATATGATAATACTGATGTATGCAATTCTAATTTGACATAGAGTTCAGCAAAAATTTAATTTTTTAATTTTGACGATAATTCCAGCTGAGCTGTCATCACATCTATAAACAAAAATACAGCAAATAATTTTGGTCTACTTCAGTATCAACTAGAAATCCTGTCTGTTAGCTTATGTTACAATAATATTATCTGTGCTGTGAGTCTATCCGCATAATCCCCCAAGCGTGAGATCAGTTGATTTATTCATGTATTCCGTATGTCATGTTTATTAGAGTGAAAAGTTAAGTCAACATTTCTTGAATATTTTGCTATGATACCGTCTCTTTCTGGAGACATAATGTGTCGAACACAACTGTAATGACAAGTGAAATGACTTTGCCAGAATACGAAGTCACAGAAATGGAAATTCGGACAGGGAAGATTATGGAATCGCTTCAGAGTCCAGGCAAATGGATCTTCCTGTCCAAATAGTCCAAGAAAATTTCGCTAAAACATTGGTCTCTAAGAAGATGTGCAGCCCATACTTGAAAATAGGGAAAGGTGGGGCATACATATATCTACCATTTTTCACTTTTTTAGAAGCATCTGTCATCAAAGAAGAATGGTGGCTACATTTGCTGATCTCCTACTGGAATAGGAGTTGCTGCCTGGGCGTGTCACTCAAGTCGCCTGCCCTTGACATAGGGATGCTTACCAAAACAGATATACATGGCAACTCCTATCCCTGTAGTACTGTAGATCACTACGTCTTTCTAAACCATTATAGCTAATGTTGGACAACAATACCTTTCAGTGTGCCATTCATTGGCATGGTCATGTTCCATCTGTGTCTAAACTAGCAGGATATTGCATGTAGATCTCATTAAAGATAGTCCTGTTTTAAGACAAAGAAACGGTATAGCCTAATAGATTAATTTGCTCAGGTCCAGCACACAAATGTAAGCCCAATCACAGTAGCAAATGTCTAAATCGATTACATGTTTTGGGTATTCTCCTTGATCAGGTACAACTTAGTTTGGTAATTAGTGAGCGGATTCTATATGAAGAATAATAAGCTTTATCATTAAATAATGAGGATAGCAGGAATATAAAGACACAGTTTCAGTCTGGTATATTTTGTGTCCATGTGCAGTGACCAAAGCTCATGCCAATTGGCATCCTGGTGGAAAAAAAACATGTGATTATATAGGTTGAAGTAATCTTATCCCTTTATGCTTAGGATACATTGATATTTCAAGTGCAGCCTAAAAAGTCTGGCCACCCCCCAGAACACCAGATAGACAAACCTATAAATTGGACTAGGAAGTTCACCATTAAAGAAAATAGGTTCAGCTACATCACTTGTTATTGTCCTACCTTAGATATACCATCTTTGGTTGACATTTTGTGGGTAAAGCTTCCTTGTATTATACTAGAGAATAAATTAGATAAATATTGCAATTAGAAATTATTATTGAGGTAACGTTTAGGCCTTTTTCTGTAATGTAAACCATCATGCATGTGTAAAGTCTATGATTGCCAGCTTGTGCTCTTGTGTTGCCACCCTGTAGCATACTAATGGTGATCTAAGTAGCTTTTACAACACATCACATAGGCATGGCTTACTGTGGTCACCATAAGGAAACTTTAAATTCGGTGTTGAGTAGAGTGAATGCATATATAGAACAAAGGGCATGTCCAATATAGAGAAGTAAAAGTGACAATGAAATGTGTTAGTGGGAACAGAAAATAAGGAATGATATAGAGTCGAACAACTAGCCCATTAAATCATTTTAAACTCGGCTGAACATCTAAGAAAACATTGTAGGGTAGGTCTCTGTCAGATTCTACCTGTGCTAAATGTAGCCAAGAAAATTTGAGGTCAGTTTTTTTCCTGACAAAGGAAGCTTAGCCAACGATAACAGAGATCAGAGTTCTGCTTTGAAACTCAACAGATCCTTAATGGTTGATCAGTAAGGCAGTGCTGCTTATCGCTAAAGTGTCTTTGGTGCCCTGCTGAGGCATGTGATGTATTTCTGCTGATTCAGGTCATGGATATCAATGTCCACAGCATCTGAGTTCTGTAAAATCTGTAAAGACCCATCATCTCACTGTTCTCATGGGATTAAGCATTGTCTGTTGTTAGGTAAGGCTGTACACAGTGGCTCTATGCCCCACATTTATTATCCACTAAAACCAATCAACAAAGATTCAAATATAATGTCATTTAACCACTTTGATACTAGCTCAGATTTTTCCTTGTTTTCATTTTAGGTCAGAAGATTACTTTAACCCCCGCACATTTTCTCATATCTGGGACCCTGGAGAATATACTGTCTAGATACAGTCTTGTATGTTATAATATATTTGACATGAACTCACATACAACATTATCCCCAGTTTTTGGCAAAACAAATTAAAACACATAAATGTCTAATATGAGGACAGTTTTGCAATAGTAAGTAACTGTGATCCCTAAAATTGTTCATACTTACAGGTTAATACAGTAAATTTAATTTACAGCTCTGTCTCAGGCATGTGCAATGCTATCACATAACTTTGGTGCAATCAATAGATTTGCACCTGATATATTTATATTTGTAAATATATTCATATTTGCATGGACAAATTCAATTAGATTTTATGCAAAAACTACAAGTGCAATGAAGCAATGAGACAGGTCCTGTGGTCTGTTGTGTCCAGATTAACCCTGTCTTAGATACCTGGGTCCATCAGGGTAAAAAGAGAGGTGGGATTGACCAGCCATTCCTTGTACTCTTTGCTGCTTTACTGTAAAACCAGATTTGTGATCTGGGGTTTCTTCAGCTGGTCAGGTCTGACTTTGGTATGTTATGTACCCGAAAAAAGAGGTCGCCTAAATGACCAGCTGACCAATGTTCTTCCTTGAAAACCTGGGCATATTGCGAGATGTCAATGGCAGGATTCTTTTGGTTATAATTGCGAGTCCTGTCAGGATTGTGGGACATCTACCATCTGTGGAATGAACTTTCCTCCTGTATAAACCCCTGGAGAAGTTAAGAACGAAATGTACGTCGGGTTGGCAGTTACACCATCTACCAATCTTTTTGAATTACCACCAGATTTTTTGCTTTTAATGTGACATATTTGTAACTATTGGTTGTTTTATCATTTACCCAGGGCCTGTGGCCTTTGGATGGTTTTTAATATTGTAATAAACTGAATTCTTATATATGTACTGTATTATTCAGATATTGAATTGGAGCCCTTGTCCCCTTGCCCCTGATTTTTTCAGGGGGGATCTCTGATCTGGGTAGATGGGCCGAGGCTCATCTTCCCGGTGAAAACTTTTTTGTATTGCATTTTGGGATGGTGGTTCCACTACCATAAGAATAGTAACTATTTGGTTCTATAATTGCGAAAGAGCAATATGTTTACGCATGGATTGGCCACCAGAGAGTCCAGACCTTAATTCCATTGAGAGTCTTTGGGATGTGCTGGAGAGAAGACCTTGTCCAAGGTTCTCTCTCACTTTCATATCATCAATGGTGAAATTTAATGCAGCATCATGGATAGTGATTAGAGATGGTCGAATTTTTCGACTTGCTAACTTTGTGAGCTAATTGCAAAGCTTTTGAAAATAGTATCATCACCAAAATTGCTGGAGATGTAGAGAAGGGTTGTGGAAAAATTAAAAAAAAAAAGTTTTGCTCTAGCACATGTAGTTTTTGCATAAATTAGGTTCATAAATCAAAGTCGAAATTCCGGTTTTCGAAATTTTGACTTAGTTTGTGCAAAAACATGTGCTAGAGACATACTTTATTTTTTGTAGTATACCTCCAACCCTTCTGTACAGGTGTGGTGATGATACCATGTTCAGGGGCTTTGCAATTAACTTGAAATCATCGAAATGTTTGAATTTTTTTTTCAAAAATCTACCATTTCTAATAGTGATGAGCAGCACAGACAATATTCGTATTTGCAAAATATCACACATTTTTTACTTAATATTTGCAACATATTCATAAATTTTAGAATTCGTGATCTCAAGTCGACAGATTTTTGTAATATAAAGTGCATATATTTGCAATAATTTAACGATCAACACTATCACATGAAAACAATGGGAATTGTTTTGGGAATGCAATGCAATTGGTAGTTCTGGGTACTGATGTGAAGAATCTCTAATATTCACCATTACAAAGATGTACCACTATATTTGAGATCTTCACCAATTCTTGAAGTACCGATATTCGCAATAAAATTTTACATTTATAAATACTATTCATTGATAACTTGCATGAGATCATTATACCCATACCATGGTCAATGAGTGCCTTACTCAAAGACGATCTAGCAACATAATGAGCTATGTGAAATTCTTTCGGCCATGCAGTACATGTGGCCATAGGGATAGATATCATAAAGCAAAAGCTGAACTTTTTCAATTAAACATTTGTGTCATAAAAATATTTGAATCAATGTGGGTGCTCCTGTTCTTGTACTTTCTATAATATAACGCACAAACCTGATAATCTGTATAGCCCATATATATAAGAGGATTATAGTATATAGCTTAAACTTGCTAAACGCTCTTAATAGAGCCTTGGATGCGGAAATAAAAATAACTCCAAGGGTTTGTTTTTTTTTTAGCTGGTTTGATCTGCAGATTTAATTGAGCGTAATATGCAACAGATAATGAATAGACTGTTTTAATTGAATAGCTTGTGTGTACCGTGCAGCGATTAATGAACTGCTTGGTTTAAAAATGCAAAGATGTTTCTTCGTTTTTTTTTTTTTGTGCTCACAATGTAATCTCTTCATCACCATGCATTAAGTCAGCTAGTACTGCAGCTCCCCCCTCGACAGCACTCCAGATTACTACTTCCCTTAAGCCATCAAAACATCCGCAGTGATGTTGCAAATCCCGGCGTTGAATAAAGGATTGGACATTATGCGTGACACACAATGACTCAGCTTAGCAAAGGACGTGAAAAGAAAAAAACTATATGGATACGCCTGGCCTTCACTGCACAACATACTGCCTTTTGTGTCACAATATTCTTCTGTATTTGTAAGTTTAACAATTACTGGTACGCACAAAATCTGTTTCTTTCTCAAACTATATATCAGATGGCGGCTGTGGTTTAAGTGATGGTTTGAAGTCTATAAAATGTGAAGCCAAAGGAACCTTAAGTGTGATGGATCTTAGTCTGACCTAATACGCATGTTCCTGAAGTAATAGGAAGTGCGAGGATTGAGTTGCTTTCATATATATCTTTTTATATTCTCCGAGGCTGACATTAGAACTCACCTCTGAGAACACTGTCTCTAGGGATTTTAATATATACAAGACCTTTACCTTAAATCTTTGCATTTGATATTGAAGCTGAGAAGGATGGAACGTCAGTGCTGTATGATGTGCACATATACTGACTACTTAGGTTTATAACAGAGTGTATATGTGATCAGAGTATTATGGGGGCTGCAGAGAACTGACCATTAAAATACCAAGACCCTGATGTCATTCATTAATGCTCAATGCTCAGCTGTATTTTCTTCCTAAAGTTAAATTCATTTTGTAACAAAAAATTTTCTTTGTCATCTGTCATGGTCCAACTCTCATTTCTCCTCTGGACTTTTTCTCCTCTGGACTTTTCAGTGTGCAAGGTGCTGGATTGTACTCTAATCTATTTAGCAATCTATCCGTGTATGCCCAGCTTAAGAACACCGTATTTTTCGCCGTATAAGATGCCCCGGCACATAAGACACACCCAGTTTTTAGGGCAGAAAAAACTGAAAAATAAGATTTAATATGTTTTGACATCAATTAGGTTAATGCAATGAATTTAATAGATGCAATATCCAATTCAGCCAGAAGGTGTCACTAGCAGCAGTACACTCTCAGCTAAACATGTCATACTTTACACTGATCTATAGGAGAAGGGAGGGGAGGGAGGAGAGCTGGGCTGTGTTCTGCTCTCTCTCTCTCCTCTGCCGATGTCACTGATTCTGTGTCCGTGGGGAAGCAGAGTGATTGCTGTTCCCACGGACAGGAGAGTTTTAGATGCAAGTTCATCTAGCTCTGTCTTCATTGCCCATGCCAGTTCAGGGCTGGCATAGGCAATTACACAGTTCAGATGGGAGAGCCGGACATCGGCTCTCCCATCTGAACTGACAGCCCCTCCAGCTCCCCTCCGTGCTGGGAGAGCTGGCGGGAAGCCAAGGTGTGACCACCAGCGGCTGAGTGGCCGCGGGGGTCGTGCATTCAGCGTATAAGATTTTGGGGGTGAAAAAGGGCATCTTATATGCCGAAAAATAGGGTATGTAGTGTAGCAACACATGGTGCTGCAACAAGAGCATGTGGCTGGCCTTGGCCATTACTTTGTCAAGGACATGGGAATGTGGTGGTCTCCATTGAATAAAATTGGGCATCTGTGGCCATCCAGTTGCCGTCCCTTCTGTTATGACACAGTTTAACTGCTCAGGGTTATGGTGCATTGCATACTGAAATAACATTATTTTCTTCTGAGCAGAGGTACAGACTGTGTTTTGTTTCATGAGAGTTGGCATCTTGCTTTTTGCAGAGAGATAAAATACTTAGGATCAATTTACAGTTTGGAGACCACAACCCTGTCTCTGTGTTCAGCGGTTCCACAAAGTAGGTTGGCTTTTGGCTGGCATTTGTCATGTTATCCATGTAATCCTAATTGTACACTGCCAACAAGCTGTCATCTATTTTAGGTGCTTGACCATTGGTGGAAATGGAGAATTGCCCATCTACCATGTGAACACGCCATTAGGGAATATTACTGTGACATTTCAATGTACCACTATCAACAGAGCTCAGTGACATAGCTTGGCATAAAGTAGGTATGGAGTCATCTATGAAAGGAAGCTCAGGCAGAGGTTTGTTTTGCGAAAGTGTTGCTGAGTTCAGGATCACTTCAGTTAATATGATATGGGAATATGACCTTTGTGTCTTTGTGTCTAGACTATTTATAAAACCTTGTGGTAGCTGCAACTTGTACCTTATTTAATATAAGAAATTGTAGAATCAGCTCCCATATTTGTAGCTCTGACAGGTTCATAGTTGTCTTCATGAAAGGACAAAACATTGCATGGGTGTTTGTATCTCATAGAACATGGACATGAAATGTGTTTTTTTGTCTGAGAACACAGAGACTTGTTCTACCTTAATGTCACAGGAATCCGAATAGTTGTATGCCATGCAGACTCTGGGAATTGGTAACAGGAGTCTAATATGCGGTGGAAGCAAAGGAAAACATTCTCCTTCCCTTGTGCTATTTGCTTTGTGTCTTTTCTTTGACCCAGTTGGGAGCAGCTAGAAGGATTCAGCTTGACATGTTTCATAGTGATACTTCATGTTCCTGTTTACATGGACTGCAAACGTTGTACTGCATAAGAAGTAAGCAGGCATATATATCCCTAGGAGGGCAATGCCAGCTCACAGACATTAGTGCTCTCAGGCTGAAAGCTTTGTTTTCTTCTTCTAATTTTCTATTTTCAATAAGGCTTTTTATTTTCTAAGAATTCTTTCAAGGTAAATCTTTTATACAGGGACAAAACAGTTCTCATCTAACGTAACATTGATCCTAATAATTTAACATTGACTGTTTTTCTCTAAAACTGAACTAGTTCTGCGTTCAAATCTATAGTGATGAATAGTACAGTTCAATAGCATTCCTTAAAACCCCATTACTTTGTGTACAGTAATGACTCAAGCGTTTAAGGGTTTACTGTGTGTATATTATGCTCTATTCAAGGCTGATGTTTATGGAACACGTTGAGCAGATACAGTAGATAGAAGGACCAGGCTTAGAAATAGGTCCATTGTGAATCAGTTGGATAGGGAAAAAAGCGTCTAAAATGACCAGTCGCGCTGGATACTTACTTTTTATTGTTCAAACTTTTCCAAATTGGATTTTTGCTTGTGGCTCATGGTTCACAGGAACATGGTTCCTAAAGTTCCTAAAAACAAAAACAGTCTTGCAAAGAAAACCTGTAACTGAGACATTTACATACAGTTTGTATATGTCAAGTAGAGATGGTAAATTTTTTTGACTTGCTAACTTTGTGAGCTCATTGCAAAGCCCCTGAACATGGTATCATCAACAAAATAACTGGAGATGTAGAGAAAGGCTGGGGGAACATTTAAAAAAAAAAGTTTTTCTAAATTTTGACTTGACTTTGAACTTAATTTGTGCAAAAACTATTTGTGTTACAGCAATACTTTTTTTATTATATTATATACCCCCAACCCTTCTCTACATCTCCAGCAAGTTTGGTGATGATACCATGTTCAGTGGCTTTGCAATTAACTCGAAATTCGACCATCTCTAATGTCAAGCTGTTTTCAGGAAATAATGGTTCGATCCACCGTGCTGTGGCTTATTGCATTTGAATCTCTTAGTAAGGCTGAGCAAATATTTTTATTTCAGAGGAGATTAGAGGAAAACTGATTTAGATGAAAAAAGTATTGATTTATGAGCCACGCGGGAAAGTTATTTTCAGAATTTGCAAGAGGGCATGTAGTAACTTTGGGTAACACGCAGCTAAATCACACAGAAAACACATGACTAGGGTATTATAGATAGCTCTCCCTTTTGTCTGAATTGATCAACAACATTCATTTACCAAAAACCAAACTGGAATAATTGAGACTCAGACAGATTGTATTTTAAATGGCCCGGCAGGCTTTTATTACCAACTTAACTAAGAAAATATAATATATAACAATCATTAAACAGAGCATTATCAAATGAAGGTCCCTTAAAGGCAGTTATCCAGCACCTGTATCTGCATGACCCAATACATCGGCCTCCAGCCGCACTACACCGCCTCGGAGACCATTACAATAAAATGCAGATACCACCTTACAGAACTAATTCCCTGGCACTTCCACATCTTTAACAAAGGGTGAGACTACAACGGTCCCTTCCAATTACCTTTTCCCTGACCAGACCACCTTCAAGGGCCTTACAACCCTGCAGCTGCCTTCACAAGTTTTGAAACCTGAAAACAAAGGAATTAATCAAAGTTTTATAAACCAAAGAAAAATTGAGGGAGGGCGGGAAATTCTTTCGACGCACACTTGTCTCCGACTGAATTGTACTGAATTCTCCCCACACACTAAACTACAGGAGGACCCCGCCTAGCAACTGACCCAACCTATCTGGTAGAGCTGGAACAAGAAAACATAATAACATAACATGGATACCATAAACAACATAGCAAAGTATGTTTAGAAAATTTGCTAACCCTTAGTGTGCCAGCTCCTTCTAATCCAGTCATGTAGTCCCTCCACCTAGGTCTCTGTCTTTTGGCTCTGGGCCTGTCTTGCTTTTTTGCAATGGAGCCTGAGCCTAGCTCTTCTTAAATATATCAGAATTTCTACATTTGGACATCTTGCCCATCCCGCCAACAGATATCAGTTCACCTTTAAGTAACACTTTTGGTGTATTTCCTGCGAAGATTGTACAATCATCCATCAGTTCATTCAGGAAAATGCAAATGCTTCATTTGTGACTAATGCTTATGACCGATATATGGATTTGATTTGGAACTATAGAGCCTCTTGATTTAGCTCAGTCCAATTTCCAGCCTGAAAATAGACAGCAGTAAAGAAGATTTATGATTTTATTCCATGTCGTGATTGATTCTTGGCGTGCCCGCAGGAGCGGACTGCTTAGTGTGCAAGTGACAAATTATTACAGAATAATATCATACCAGCTAAAGTGTTTGAAAGCAGGGGCCTCTATAAATACATGTAATCATCCACAAGGTTAATCTCAAACACAATTCTGGGATTAAGGGCCTACTTATTAGAGGACATTGGAATCTTTTTCATATAATAAAATGCAAATGACTCCTTAATTTCACATGAATGCCAATACTGAACTAGCCTTTCAGGTCTTAAAACAGCATAAAAATACAGGAATATGGGTGACGTGTTGGGATAGACTAGTATTTGTGCTAATTTTATGGTTGATCCGTATCTTTCTTAACACGCATAGTACATAATGTTTACATAGGCATATGATTCTATCAGGTAGGGTGCTTGACTGACTCTATAACATGCCGGAACAAAACTGACAATTGTCATCTTCAGTTCCGTTCAAATTAGTCATGAAATGATAGGTGTGTATATCCATCTGTCATGTAAACGTATCTTTATTTCAATTTCCATGATATGCATGATGCCTGCGCATAGAAAAACTAAATCAATATAAGCTACCCATAGATAATCAGATTCCTGGTCTATAGCAACAGGGACAATGAAATTAGAAGAATCCATGACAACTTACCAAAAGAGTTAAAGCAAAATTGCAATACAAAGAAACTAGATACAGCAATATTCTTCTTCAATCTAGAGATGTCCCATATAGTCCTTGATTAAATGACATCTGCCATCATTAAACATACTTTCTAATCTGTAACATGTCCCTTACATAGAAAACAACCAAGAGGCAAACGAAGCTACAAATTGGCTTTTAGTGTACATCATATATATGTTGAGGTTGTCCTAGACCTTTACCCAGTCCATGTCTGGACAGTAGAATGTTCAAAGCATCATCTCTGTGGTCCATTCCTATGGACATTTTACGTACTAGCAATTATAATATATGATGTACTCCTTGGTCTGTTAATTCCTCTCCCTCTATGACTCTCAATAAATGCAAGAGGTGGACACCAAGAGACATCCTAGGACATTAACTTGTTATGCATACTTAAATAAAGAATTGATTTAAATCTCGCTAGATCTAGTGGTTCTGTTGGGGGTCGAACAACGATTTAACAGGGGTCGCAGAGTTCACTAAAAGCTAACAAGCAGGTGGAAAGTTGGGAGGGAGAGTAACGCCCCCCGTCTTTCTCCTAACATAGGAGAGATGGGGCGTTGCTCTTTCTTCTAACTTCCCATCCCGCATACCATCATCGGGAGGGAAAATCTAAGGGAAGGGACATTACACTTACCCGATCTTGCTAGAAGTGATGTCACGGAGTGTCACTTATTGTATTTGGAATGTGGAAGCTTTATCTGAAGGTTACCAAAATCTTCAAAAATTATAGCTTATGGTCAGTTCAAACATAGGTAAGACTGGTAGGACAATTCGAGAAGCTAACATACTGGAGCAACTGGCCATTATCTTTAGCTATGTTCAATGAGATTTATAACATAGCATAAAATGTATTTTCCTTAAATGGCGTGGCTGAAGAGTCTCTGTTACATTTCCCATTTGGGTTTGTAAGGACGCCTGCCTGACACAGTTGGGGTATAAAGATCAAAGTTCAGTAAGGATTGTGTAGTCCTACTGGAAAATAGGCAAAAAAAGATTTTAAAAAAATGTTTAGATTAGGGGGGGTTTTATAGGTGGCATTTTTGTCTTATTATGGAAATACCCTTTATGTCCTGCCCTGTAGACCCAACTGGATTAAACAGGAAATTTATTAAACAGGAAATTAAAAGAGAAATGGCATGGTAATTAATGCTCCCATTGGAAAACTTTCTCTCTCTTCCCTTGCCTGTTTTTAGGTGGCAACTGAAAGTGACAATATTTAGAGACTCACAGAGAGGGCCAAAAATAAAACAAACTGCTGGCCATATTGAGAATTGAGGATGTTTTCCTGCTATATATTACAATGAACTTTTTATTGTGTAGACTAAGTTAGGTTTTGCTTAAACATTGAATCTGGAACTACTAAAGCATATTACGATTGCCTATTTGAGATCAAATGTCAAACAAAAACCATATTCAATCCCTAAATAAAATGTTAAAAAACAATCTTGCGGCAAAAAGGAATTATACTGCAAGCCAAATTTGACCCCTGGCTGGGGTTTGACACTGCTGGATGAGAGAGTGGGGATGGCAAAATCTCCTAGGAAAAAACTTTCACATAGGAGAAGCTCATGATCCATTTGATCAGCTGATTGGGTTGACCTTTCCTGATTTTCTAGTCAGAACCATTTGATTGAATCCCATGTTTCCTGTATAGGCCAAAACTAAATAAGCCAATCAGAACTATACTATCCTCCCAAGCGCACTGCTGAGGTCCAGATTTCTGTACCAAAAGTGCACCATAGACTTCAA
>CM070037.1:24381282-24409910 GCA_036250615.1 Ptychadena robeensis
GAGCTGGCAGTCTGTCACATCGGGGACACAGGGACAGCGCAAAACTGTAAGTATGCGCTTCCGGGGCCCCAATGTGTACTGGACAGATGGAAGATTTGCTTACAGGTTCTCAGTCTCCCCAGCTAAGCTTATTGCTTGGCAGGGCAAGTTGAGAGCAAAGGCGCGACCATCCGTCGACACCATAGAACACAGACATCCCCCCTCAATTATGGTGCAAAAAATACAGTAATTTCTTCTTCATAAGATCTCTTGCAGGAGAACTTTAAGCCTTAGAACTTGCCATCTCTTTTAAACATAATACATTTTCCTAAAAGGGAAAATCTCATTGGCAGTAAAACCTAATATTATTCTAACCCCCTGAAAACTCTATCCATTTCTTTTAGTTCAAGTCCCCAAAAAATAACCCCCGCACAGGGTCTTTGAGATATGCACAATTAGGTAATTGTATAATAAATCAGTATTCAGTCAAATAAAAAAAATGCTCGATTAGCTAATGAATTCACTCATGACTAGACATCAACAAAAGACGTGACAATGTCCCACATCGTTTCTGTTAATTATGTTTAAGAACGAAATGAGGAAAATTGTTAGTGGTGTTTAACACTGTCACATGTCAATCCAAACGCTGAAGTGAATCAGTCAGATTACTTAATTTCAGAATTTTATCTCTACAACTTTTTTTTTACATTTTTGTCTACCAGAACTAAAAAACGAAATAAAGATGTTGGCATAAGGCCCATTTATCATGGTTTTCCATTTATGCTACATGCAAACTATCCAGGTCTTCTCTGTGTATCATTCACTAAGGTTCTTCACAGGAGTCGGAGGCTTTCATGCTGGTTGTCTTTGTTTAATGCCCTTCCTATTTATTTATTGTGGAAGAATAAATCTAGACACTTCTCTGCAATGCTACTGGGATCTCGCAGCCAGGGAATGTAAACAATGTGACAGTCTGTTTGTCATTGCTGCCACCCACTAAGCCATACAGCAACAGATGATTTCAATGGAATATGGAGAAATAACAATGGCTTATTGGTGACTCTATTGGACAACAGGTTCTATTATTACTGTTCTTTCCATACATGTGAATGCATTTGTTGACCTATTCTAGCAAGAGTAGAATGGAGGTTTGTGACGCATTGATGTTCTATATAATAATAGTATGTATTATCTACAATGTTTGGAACTCGTGAATTTCTTTTTCCCCCAATATTTTAATGATACCAAAGTTAAAAATAAAATAACTTGCACTGTCCTTTCGATTTCTATTTTCTATGAATGAAGAGCTATGAATGAGGCGAGTGCTTACGGTATAGTGTATGCGAAACAATAAATAGCTCTTTTTCTATTGTTTGGAGATAAAAAGTAACAGACATCTGGAGGGTTACCAAAGCCAATCTCTCAACGGTCAGCTCCATGTATATTTCTATGTACTTCTCTAAAAGTGAAGTAAGGTGTAGTTGACAGAAAATCAATGTTGTTACCAAAACCTGGAATATATGTAATCCTTGAGGACTTAAGTTGGACAACCCAAAGTTTGTTGGGCTTAGAGGCTAATGCCTGCCATACACCCACAGACGGGTGCAGACAGACGAGCTCCGATGAGCTCCGATATGCAGCGTGATGATGTCATCACAGTGCATTCTGGGGCTGCTTTATTCGGCCGGGCACCTTTTGTGTGCCGGCCATTATCTTCAATAAAGACGTCGGTCTTCATTAAAGTTAATGGCATCGGCTGGCATCGGCCAGAGAACATCCGACATGTCCGCTCTCTGGCCGGCCGAGCTGTGGGGTGACAGGCATCTGTCGTCCCATGTGGGCACACACCGATTGGCGGCCGCGAGCACGCACGCCCGTTGGTCAGCGGAAAAATCGGCAGCTAATCGGCATGTGTATGGCAGGCATCAAGCTGGCCATACAGGGGTCAATACCTGTGCGATCGGCCACTGCGTGGTGATGCAAAGAATCGCCGAACATTCGTTCTGCAAATCAATGCACATCACTTTGCACAATCGATCCCTGCCCGATAGTTTGGATGGCCATCAAACAGGGCTTTACCAACATGTCAGTTCCCTGTTTAAACAACATTTTCTTGCTGTGATTTTATTGTTGATAGTCTGGTTGAAGTAAACTCCAATACATTGTCCATTCATCAGGCGACACATTTCAATAATTTTTCAATATGGGCTTTTTTGTGTTAACGTAGATTTTTGTCACTGAAACTAGTGTCTTTGTTGGGTGTAATTTCTTCATTTCTTGTACTGGTTACAATGTTAACCTTGTGTACTTCTTATATTATATTCGTCACATCAACAAATATAGAGGATTAGAGATAGACGAACTGTCCGCAGGGAGGACAGTACGTGGCGAACATCACATGTTCGCTTTTCATCTCACCGGTTAATGCTACGGGTGTTTGACCTGCCCCCTTCGCCAGTGAGAATAAGTTTATTGTTCTTCCGCCAGCCAGATCAGGTGCGGAAAGATCCAATAGGAAGGATTTTTTCACTAGGGACCTGGTAGGAACCTCAATCTCTGGTGAAAAATCTGGCAAAAACCGGAAGTGCCATCACATATGGAAAAAGGAATGTGTGCGTCTATGCACCGGAAGTGACATCACTCTCAGTATATGGAACACTGAACTATGTGCTCCACTGATTACCTGAATTACCAATTGGCTTTACACGCTTTTATATCAGTATTGTCTTTAAATCCGTTCTTCTCAGCTGCAGTAGAATCTCTGTTGTGTGTTGGTTGGAAGATGAGTGTAGGGAATGTGACATAAAAACTGTTAAATTATACTGTTAACAAAATAAAACGATATCAATTAATTTTACAGTATACACTTTATCAGTATAAAATAAAATGTAACTGAGATTGTTTGAAACAGACATAAATTACCTAAATTAATTATTCTAAATGTAAAATAAGAAATGATTGTTTCAGTTTTGTAGATGTAAAGATCCTGTTTTTTTTCTTTCATATTGAAAGTGAACCTTTGAAGGAATGGAAAATAGGTATGGTAAAGGTAAAGTTACATTTGTTACAACCTTAAGAAGTACATTTGAACATCAGGAACATCAGGATATCACTTTATTTTTAGAACTCTACTGAACCCCTTCCAAGCTACTACCCTAACGGGCACTGGTCCTTCAGGAATTCAATACCAAAGCTTCTACTGGTTTATGAGGCTTAAGAATTGGACTACTGAAGAAAAAGCAGTAGGCATGTTTTGGTGCAAAGGAGTTGTGTTTGTTGAGACAAATTATCATAGATTATCAAAGATAATGCTAATGCTGGGAATACACGGCTCGATATTCAAGCTGTTCGAGATATCTTGGCAGATCTTCCCCTTTATCGAGCAGCAGCTCCTATACTCTGGATGGCGACCCTCAGTCCCCATTTGAAGTATAGGCATCGATTAAGGTTTACCAACATGTTGGTAACCTGTAGTTTTGAGCGGGATGGATGCCGCACGAAGCTACTCATACACGGCTCAGTTGTTGTATAGATTTTTGCACAATAGAGCGCAGTGAACGTGCACGGTGCTCTATTGTGCAAAATTCTATGCAAAAATCGAGCCTTGTATTCCTACCTTAAAGCTTAAACTAAAAAAAGGCAAGATTTGTCTGGTTCATGTTATACATTCTTTTGCAGCATGTTTTAGTTCCTAGGAAATTTACTTTAATTCCCGGCTGGTATTCATATTTTATTGCGTTAAAGAAAACCACCATCAGAATGGGTTTGGTAAGCTGTAGAAGAGCTTATCGCAGATATAGTCCTCTGTTATTATATGGTACATTCTATGTTCAGTCATTGGAACCTTCCAGTGCTTCTGGACAAGATAATGGTTTGTTTTGATATCTTTGCATCTGTAAACCTCAATTATTTAGATCTGTGGCTGAAAATAAATACATCTGATATGGAACGTGTCACTCCCCTCTAAACAACTTGATGCAAACAATGTGTCCCTATGGTGCCAAATGCTTTGAGACATCTACAAGGACATTTTCACTTGAAACAGACAGCTTTAATTTTGTAACAAAAAAAAAAGGTCAATTAATTGCTCTATCTAGCTGGGATCCTGCAGGAAACATCAGATCATGCACCCCCTTCCTCATTCACACATGGCAGAGTAGCTTCACTAAGGTGGCCTGTTTTAGCGATGGGGTAAGTCTATGTTTGTAAATGTTCACTATGATCCTCGAACAATGTAAATCCTTTCCTAGCAATAAATGTGATGTGTTATGTTGAGTTGTGTGTTATGTTCTGGAATAATTTTGAGATTGCCTAAGTGGAAAAAGTCAGGAAATTTACATTTCTCCAAAGTTATGTCAACAATTGACTGTGCATTACAATTATATCTTGGTTCTAGATTTTAGAAGAATTTTAGGAGAATGTTGGAAACAGTGATAATTTGTGACAACAAAATCAGGTTTCAGTTTACCAAAGTAACCCTAATGAATGTCCATTCTGATTCGTTGACAATTACTGCTCTTCAGCTCATTAAATTACCGGGCACACACAGCTCAACTTCCCCTAGATCAAGGAAGCCCAACACGGTGCAATGATGTCTACGCTCTGCGGACAAGCTTGCCCGATATCGAGACGCAGCACTTCTGCGTCTGATATCTTGGATTTTGACCCTAGGGTGGATGCCTCAAATTTTTATAGATTCTAGCACAATCGAGCCCCGTGAACCAGTACCAAATCAAGCCATGAATGCCAAGCTTAATTAAAGGCAAAAAGCTTTTTTTTCTATGATTGCTGTCTGTCTCCCTCCTAAAGTTTGGGGTTACTCCAAAATTTTAATTGGTCTGTTGAACAGGTAAACAAGATAAATGGTCCAGATAGTACTCTTCTTCTGGTGACAACTGTCTAAGATGGGATTTGCATCACATCAATAAGAAATCCTCTTACTTTCTGTTGAGTCTACAGGACAAAAAGTGAACAAACATTTCCCTTATGAGTAACAGATGGAAAAGAAAATAAAGGCTGATGTCAGACAGGCTGGCAACACATCACCAGTGGCAGAGACACAAAGGAAAACTGTATATTTATCTATGTAAGATCTATTTAGTCATTGACTCTAATTGCCGCTGAATCTTGATTGCTAGAGAGCGATATGACCTCTCGTGTCCTTCGTAGCGAACATGACAGAGACTAGTAAGAGGTATCTTGGGCTATGTTTCCATGGCGCGACAGACAGCGGATTCATTTGAATAGGACAAATGCACCTTTTTCGAATCACATTGATGTGTCCATTGGTGCTGTCCCATTTAAATGAACGCTTGTGTCTGTCCCTTTTTTCCGCTTTCAAGTTATTTGCAAAGCCACTGAGCATGGTATCATCACCTAACTTGCTGGAGATGTAGAGAAGAGTGGGACTATACTACAAAAAAGTATGACCCAAATAGTTTTTGTATAAATTAAGTTCAAAGTCAAGTCAAAATTTCAATGCTTTAATGTGATGCCTTTACTAAGATGGCCACCTCTGAACTTCTGTTATATTACCATATCTGTCAACCTTCCTGTGTTATGTGTCTTTCCTGGCCAAATCAAGATTTCAATAAATCCCGGATATTTCCTGGAGCTTGAAAATGTAGTAACTTAGGAGGAAGGTAGTGTTAGTGCTTGTGCAGATGATGTGCAGGGCGAAAGTTAGGAGGGAGAATATCACCTCCTCACTCTCAATATAGCCAGCTAGCAAATAGGAGGGAGGGAACGTTAAACTTCCTGAAGCTAAGTGACTTCACTGACTGTGACTTTTAGTATTTGGAATGTGGAAGTGGCACTCTTGGCCTTGGCACTTCCTCTGCCTTGGCACTTCTGCATTACAAATACTGGAAGTTGTATAGGTGGCCGGGTTTGGAGAGCCTCAAAGTGGGGGTCCCCAAGGGAAAAAAATGACAAAGAAGGGTCAGTTGAGGAGAAGAGCCATTGAGGAGCTCTTAGACAGAGAAACGATTTTCATAGGGTTCCTTTTCGGAGTAACCAACAGAATAGGATAGAATTTAGGTTACTGGTAAGTAGCTGAACAGCAACACCAACAACCTTTCAAGAAAAGAAAGCAGGTGGAGATAATTATGGTTCACTGTCCCCATATAACTGATCTCTTGGAAGCACGGTTCAAACGTTTCGGAGTTTCAGTTAGCAGTTTGGTCTAGTTTGGTCCAACCTTTTTTCATGTGGATAACCACTAGACCAAATACTGGAAGCAACACTCTACTTCCTGTAAGTTTTCCCTAATTAAATAGGTGTTTTGGAAAAATGGTCAAGGTGATTTCTGTCTCCATATGATCAGGCCCATTGGATATGAAGTGCACTCATTGGATATGTTCATCGTGCTTTACCTTATGCACATAAAAATGGATATTCATGAGCCAGGTCTAAGTATTTTAATAATATAGCCATGGTTGTCTCATGGAAATTCTATACAGTCAAGGCTAGAGTTTATGTATGTAGAGATTGTGGACGTAGAGAGAAAATGTCTAAAAAGTTCATGTAAACGTATATGGTATAGAATACCTCATCTGACTACATGCTATCCAGTTAGGGTTTAATGTCTTTAAACTGAGTCTTAGCTTATCAATAACACAGATGCCATGTTGTTCGAGATATGTTATTTCCTCATATATAATCTATTCGGTGCCCTCTACCACTGATCTCATCTCTGGCGCTCTGTACTTTGACTGCTCCGGCTCAGCAGCATGTTTATTCCTCTGTAATCTGCAGGTTTTATTTACCACGGCACATCCTATGGACGTAAACTGGTGTCATCGCTGCTGCTTCATATAAAACTGAAGTCCCGTAAACTGCCAAAATGTACAGCACCAGTGGTCCCATTTGTCATTTTTCTAAAACGACAACACTTCTGTATGCAAATTTTTACAAGATGACGGATTGCTGGGAAGAGACACAAGCCTTTTACTAAGACAGATTTGGGAGATATTACAATATCTAACTGAAGTGCCATCAATCTTGCCGGCTGATCCTGTACGCTGGAGCACCACTAACATCTGTGCGGACATCATTAAACAAATCTCGGCTCCTGCTCGGTGCCTGAACATGATATTTATTTTTCTCGAATTCATTTGAATGCCAGAGACTTAAGTTGCATGAGATACAAAGTGATGGGGTCATCTCTATTGATTCAGCATGTGGCTTCTTTCAGGATTGTCGTACTGCTGTTTCCTCTGCCAGGAGAATAATGAAATACGTCGCTGAGCAGTTACTTTACTTTTAGATATGGAAGAATTTAGATATCAGAATTGTATTGCTGTCTGTGTTCCCGCTGGGGAGATTTACCCTCTCTACACTTCCCATTGTCCCTTATTTGGAGGAACTGTCTCTGTTTTTGAACTAATTTCTTATTTTTTTCTATTCATTGTCATACATTATAGTCAGATATTCAGGCTTCTATAAAAATGTACCTAATATAATGATTTACTGAGCTAAGCCTTCCTTCTTTTTACATGTGGAGTATGAAAGTAAAGTAGTAGATGGAAAAGTCATTATCATAATAATTATTTCGGTCCATGAAGTAGATGTGTAGCATGGTTGGGTCCTTTGTGAACAACCAGAAAATCAGAAATTAAAGAGGTATGTATATATCTTAGGGGAGGTATGTATATATCTTAGGGATCTTTCACACTATATGTGCTGCATTCTGTACTGGCAAGTGATTATGTGTGCATTGCACAGTAAACACCATATGCGTTATGAGATACTACGCATTGCGTGAGCGCAAGTGCATACAAAATGCTGCCACGAGAGTATCAAAAAATGTGTGCAAAATGTTAAGGGTTGCCTCATAGTGTTATAGTAACAAAACAATTCATAACAAAGATTATACAAGTATGAGTTGTAGATCAGGTCCTGTGGAAGCCTGTCTACCATGCGAAGCAAGTGCAACCAGTGTGAAATAGCACTGGGTTCTTTGACAGAAGGTGATGGAAAGTCTACACATGTAATGTTCACCATACCAGGAAGACATTTTCCAATGGGACACGGATACATAAAAAAACATTTTGGCTTTAAAAATACTTAAATACCAGAGGACATTTTCCAATGGGACATGGATACATTAAAAAAAAGTGGATCATAGGGTGGAATACTGTATCTGTACAAGGTGCACCTAGTGCAACAAAGTTAAGTGGTTTTAATAAAGATAGTTTTAAGTAAAGATAAAATAATTCACTCACAATGATTCTATCTCTTCATCCGTGTGGATACCAGGATGATGTCACTTCCTGGTTACGGATGCATCACTTCTTTGTTACAGGGAGACAGATAATTATTCTATCGTTTTACCATTAACACTTATTAACTTAGTTTCACTAAGTTGTGTGCCTTGTTCCTATCTGTCTTTTACAAGGGAGCCATAACAAGAGCTACACATCTACTCGCAACTTCATCACCCACCCCTTAATACTTGCCCATTTTACTCTGTGACTGGAGTATAGGAAAAGGGTTGTGGGAACATCACAAACATTTAAGAAATATAAATTGTTCCAGCACATACTGGTTTGCATACATTTGGTTCAATGTTAAATCATATACTTTTTTTGTAATATTTCCACAACCCTTCTCTAATTCTTAATTTTGGTGTTTATACATTATCCAGGGGTTTTGAAATAAGTCCCAAATAAACCAGTGAAAAACAACAGATCATTTTGAATATTTAACCTCCTCGGCATTCTGCCCAAGTTATGCTTCCATGTCCGTACCAATGACGTCAGATACCAGGCCGGACGGGCAGGGGATAGGCGGCACCTTGGACCTCTATGTTAATGGGGGGGTTTTTAGAGCACAGCTTTGCCATCACTGGTGACAATGTCCAGGAGATTAATTTGTTTTATTTTGCTGGAACATCCATACTGTTATTTTCCTGCCTTTTGGAGAATCCTCTATTTAATATATATATTTAATATATATTATAATTGTGACCACAATGTGTCCTCCATGTAGATATTAATAAATATAATTCACAGACCCTCCCAGGTGTATCATCACTAGTGCTGCAGGGTATCTGAATGCAGAAGACAAAGTCAAGCTAGGGTCACAGCCCTGAGGAAAGCTTTTAGTGGAATTCTTCTGTGATCTCTAACGGGTACCAATCATGGTACATTACTACGTGTCCGGTATACTGTAATCAGCTATTGATATTGTTTGTAGAAGACACAGCACGCTTAGTTGTCACAGATGGGATTCTGTCATCATCTATTTATCCAGCATCCTTCTGCCTGCTTTATCTAGGTAACCTGTGTATTTTATAGTCTCGCACAGGACTCGCGTGTCTTTAGATGTGATTTAATAATCCAGTCCCAGCATCTCTAAAGAAATGACTTCCCGCCATTCAGATGGAAAAAAAACACCTGCCAAGCTTCTCACAACTTTGCTCCAGATAAAGTTTTGTTCCTTCTTGTATAAACTAGATTACTGGTATAGTCATGAATATTCCAACAGTGCTGTCAAAATCTGTGTGGGCTGTAAATCTGAGAGCAGGGAAATGTGCATTGAATTGCGCTCATGCATGGCAAATGCACATATGGGGGAATTCAGAAGATACAGCTTGCTGCTAATATTAACACAACACTTTCCCTATTACATTACACACATAGCCCTCCCACTGAGCACTGTACAATGGTTAAACATGTTGCTCTTTATCTTATATTTTAGGCAAATATAAAACCTACATGTCTCAATGCACGGAGAAGTTTAACGCTCATAGTTTCACACATAGACTTGAGTAACACCTGCGGTCAAATCTATTATCTTGGCACAACACTTCACCATATTGTTGGATAATAGAAAATGTAAATGATGAACAAACACATTATGTGGAGGGCTTTTACTACCTGGAATAAGTGCTTACATTGGCTGTGCAGATTGTTTGTTTCAATCCATGGTTAATGAATGTCAGAGCACTTGGAATGCGAAAAGTTCCATCATTTATTTAACCAGAACTGCTCTACTTTAGTTAACACTGAAAAAGTTGATGTAGTACAGCTGGATTTCTGCTTTATATTTGAGATGTTTGGGTTCTTTGTCCCATATAGCCTCTAATACAATGGTTCTTGGGTCGCCAAGTTCACAGAAAGCATCAGAGTTCTGACGCCCACAAATGGGGCAGGAAGTTAGGAAGGAGGGTAATGGCAAGGATAAGGCATTGCTCTCCCTCCTAACTAACCACCCTGCACATCACAATCTGGGTGGGAAAGTAGAATGGAGGGGACATTGCACTTACCTGGTCCTGCTGGAAGTGATGTCACATTTAGAATTCAGAAGTGACACTCCACACCGCTACTTCCCTGCTCCAAATACAGGAAGTGACACTTTACGACAATCCGGGTAGTGATGACATGTTCACTTTTCTTCCCCCGGCCAACACTACGGGTGTTTGACCCGCCCTGTACACCGGAAAAAAGGTGACTATTCTTCCGCTGGACGGATCAGGAGCAGAACGATCCGGCCAGTGGAAGAATTCTTTGACAAGAGACCGCGAGAGAAGCCGGTCTCTGGTCAAAGAAAACCAGCTTTAACCAGAAGTGACATCAGTGACGTCACGTCCGGCTAGAGAAACAGGGAACTCTGCATTCCAGGTACTGGAAGTGACTTCACTGATTTAGACTTTTGTTTTTTCTACTCAAATTCCCAGCGAATTTGACTTTTTTAAAAGGCCGAAGTTTGGCCATCACTTTTTCCGGGGTCACAGATCTAAAAAAGTTAAATATCACTGCTCTAATAGCACAAGGTTCTAACCTGAACCATTGAACTTATAGTTGAGGTGATGCCCAACAAATTAGTAGGCACATTTTAATGCATACGGAACCTTAGGACTGTCATCAACCTCAGATATGTTATGTATGTGGTGTTTTGTGTATTCTACTAATATAAAAGACATTTCAGCATCAAAACTAAATTATACTGATTTTATTTGGTGCTAAAGTTCATCTATAGGTTCACAGAATGGAACCACTGCTGAGTCTTAAGCCACTTTGCATACGGCAAGTGGGACCTCCAAATTGAGAGTAACCTTGCCCCTAGGCATGGAACATGAACACATACAGATTACCTCAAGTCCATTCATGTCTTATTAAGTTTAATTATTGAACAGTAGGAACAGAGTGGAGAGAATATCCAAAATGATAGAAGTTCACTGATTGCATGATGCAATGATATCTCCTTAGGCACATGGAGAATTAGCATCCTTTACATTAGATGTCTCTACCAAGTTATGACACCACTAGAAACACAGAAGGCCATTTAAATAGAAATCAACATGGGCAGGAGAAGCATATAATGTGATCCCTAGGACTGAGTTTTAGGCTAGAGTTCTAACAACCAGTGGGCAGAAAGACCCTTCAAAAATAATATAAAAAATTGCGGCAAACTAAGGGAATCTATAGCCCTACACTTCCTTTCCTAAATAAACATACTATAAACTGTGATTCTGGTACATTGTGATCATTGCCACCTACAGGCATGACCAAGGGGCACTCCTGTCCCAGGTGCGACCATCTAGGGGTGGCCCGGCAGTCCGCTGACTGGTCCTGTGTTCCCTGTCCTGCAGCAGCCTTTGCGTATCTGCGTACATGCCAGAGAGAGGAGTGACCTGCAGTCTTATTGAATGGAATCAGGAAAATTCCCTTTGACAATATGAAACTCTCCCTTTGGACCCTGAAGGACCTCACAGGTTTCTTATTGAATGTGTTCCACAGTATGGTCTACTGTGATTTGTCACCAAGAAAATTATATGCTATAATCTTGTATATTTATAGCTGAACACTATGTGTCTTGTTTTGAAGTATAGCGCTGGAATTTTCTCTTCTAAGGACTATAAGGTACTGTTTATCAATGTGAACGGTAATGTCTACTATTTATTCAGCCATGTTCATATTTGATGGTTGACACCTGTGCGGGAGCCAAAAACTTGCAAGAGAAAATAAAATCTTTGTTACATGAGCCAAATTATTGGTCTTTGTGTGTCTCATGTGACTATAATTAAACTGATAATACTTTGTGTGATCTATATCACTACGAGTGTCACATCCCCATCTGCTGAACATCTATCTGATGTTAATCTTTTTCCAGAAAGCTTTCTTTATCTGATCTCTGTGTTCGCTGAATAAGAAAAGCTATGGTATAAGCTGCTACACTGCGGTTTTAAGTGATACCTGCAGTAGTCAAATACTTCCTGGGGCCTTGGCCAAAATGATAGAGAATTAATTGAGCTTGATTGAATTTAGTAGATGGCTGTTTGCCTTTTTTTGGTAAATCTGATCTGATTTGGCTATTGTGGTAATGAAGTCTACTAGACACCAGATGATGGCTTTCCATTAAGAAATGTTCTGACAATCAAGAGATTTTTTCATACATGGAATCTGTCTGAAGATGCTTATTACAATGGCTACTACTTGGGGTGAGGGAATTTATTTAGAATTAATAAAAGTTAATAGAGGACAGGGTTGCTTTAACTAACATTGAAGTTGATGTAAAAGAGAAGTACAGTGGACCCTCGAGACACAACTTACTCGAGGTATGGTCAAAATTGTAATTTTGACATACGACCAAAGTTTCGATTTACGACAAGAATTTGTTTATGATTTCCATTCGCTCTCCTGTGGCAGAAAGCGTAAGCGACGCTTTAAAGCATAGACTTCTGTACAGCCAGTACAGGTGCTATTGCGTGGGGGTTGCACCCAAGGAGCCCATGGGTGTACAGAAACTTGTCTCTGAGCCCAGATATATGAGCAAAACATGGGAGTGTGAACACGGACCCCATAGGTGTCTTGGAAATTCCCTTTGAGGACGATCAGTGAATTTTCAGTGAATCATGGCCCTAAAATGTAGGACAGATGGGAAAAAAGAAAGATAAAGGGGCAATAGCAAGTGAGAAAGAGTCTTAAATTATTGTTTCTGGTAGGCTTGGAACATGTTAAAACTTTATTTGCTATAAAAGTAGGAATAGTATTGTTTTTTCTTGCATGTTACACATATTTTATTATAATTATTTATTAGGAAAGAAAGAGTTCCGGAGGTCCATTATTTCTTATGGGAAAAGTGGTTTTGACTTAAGTCAATGATCCACTGTATAACATATCTACCTTAGTTTAGTTGTTGCGATGAAGCTGTGCTGACTACATCATCCAATAACATGCAAGTTTTTTGTCCTTTCCCATGAGTGTCATTCATCGGATATTATTATTGGTTATATTTTGCTATATGCAAACACGTATGTAACACAATGCCTCATAGGCTGTACTCGTTATGTAAATTGTCGCTCTTTGTAGATTTATAGGACATTTCACTTACATAAAAAAAATAGTCTAGACATTGTGTGACTATAATATTGTCAAGAAGCCTGCAAGCTTCACTGCATATGTTTGTTGTAGTAGAGCTGTTGCTTGTAATCCTGCAGCACAGAGCAGGATTGTTGTCAATTCCACTGTCTTTGGTACAGTGACCATGGTGGGGTGAAAAGAACAAGGCACATGAGTTACACCAAAGGTACATACCCCCAGGTGGTATTACCAAGTGTAGCTCGGAGTAGATTACCAATATTAGTAATATTAGTAGCTTATCTTCTCAAGCTGTGTTCACACCATCCTGTAGTGTTAGTCACTGCACCCACAGACCTAACCTCAATGATGAGGCTGGGGAGTTGGGGGGTGTCCTCGCCATATGCCTGTACTATATTCAAGGCATAGGTATCCTGGGTCCTCCCGGGTGTAGAGGGAGATTTGTATTTAATGGATAATTGGATAACAAGAGGGGTTAAAATACTTTGTAAGCCCACAAAAGTTTAATTCCAGTTTTATTGAGAAAAACCTGACCTTAAATCTCCCTTTACATCTCTTTTTTTCGGGAGATTATGTTTCCTTTGTTGACAAAACTCAATTGACAACTCAATCAATGAGCTTAAGCATACTTTTGAGTATGACTTGAAGAAGCTTAGGGAAAAACCCTTTAGTAACCTATAGAGTGAGAATTTATAGAAAGGAAAATGGCAACCCCATGAAACAGAGACAACACATTGTACAGCTCTGTCCAGTGAGATCCGAATAATACACTGAAAATAGAATGGTATTTAGTTATGTAGGATGTGGCAGAGATTAGATAACAGGAAGCAGACTGATATAGAAAGGGCCCCTCTGTATTATAGCTACCTGCTGTAATGATACAAACTTCACTGTGCATATATTGTGTAGTCTTTAAGGGATGTGCGTAAAAAGTCATCAATCTTTAAATGTAAGTCAATCTGTAGAGCGGCCAATCAATTTTTTTTCAAACATGTTTGCTTGCCATGGAGTTTACTTCTATTCAGTAGCTAAAAGCATTCCCCTGAAAGTGTGGAGCGTCACGAAGCAGGTCAGTACCTTTTCAATTTGATGTTTCAGTTGGCAGCCTCTTTTTCCGTCGATCCCTATTCGGACTGGTCTTTTTTTCTGTGTTTGTGCCGTTCCATTACACCTTAACCTCATAGCTGTGAGGAGGTGTCTGGAGTACAAAATGGAAAGGCTCAAATGAGATGGAGAAAAACTGGTAAGTGAAGTCATAGGCTTTATCTGTAAACAATAAACAATAGCCAAACATCTCCAGGCCACAAAGAAGTGCTACGACAGAGTGATACGTCTGAGATTTACCATTATCTGAAGGAGGGAAGAGAAAGACAAAACGTTCTTCTATTGTCTGCTGCTGATACAAGGAGCGGCCATGCATTCAATAAACGCTTCACTTGGCTCTCTGGCCCCGATGTTTTAACCTTGATGCGGCTTGAAGGAAACCTGTTATGAGAGAAGTATCCAGGCGGCCATCAATGACCACATTTTATGAAAATGCTAGTTGCCAGGGATCATGTTGGTCTTTTGCTTTAGTGTTTTCTGGAAATAGGTGAGAATTTTTGTATTCAAAAACTAGAATAAGATAGAGAGAGATCATGCTTTGGTTAATATGTATTTCAACAGTTTGTCTAGATTTAGGCTATGGCTGCCAGGCTGCCATACTTCATGGCCAGAGCTAGTGGATTGAGCCTATTATCGTACTAGCTATGCAGTTGGAGCTGGGCCACACCATAAGGACCACAGCTCAAAGACAGTGAGCTTCCCAAGCAGGCAAACATTGCACTAACTCTTCACATATTCAGCAAATCTTCTGTATAATAGGTTAAAAGTCCAAAACTTTATTCAATGTAAATTAAAAGGTTTACAACAAAAGATCCTACTCATGAGGTTTTGCCCTTGAAGGACTTCATCATATGATTAACCTTTGATTAAGCCCATTTGAGGTTGAGATTAGTAGTGATCGCGAATTTTCGATTCACAAATTTGTATTGCGAGAATATGCAAAGAGAATATCGAGAATATGCAAAGATCTCAAATATAGTGCTATATGTTCATAATTGGGAATATTCAAGATTTTTTACATCAGTACCCAGAACTAGCATGCACTGTATACTCAATATGTGCAATGTACAAGTGCCGATTTGTGAAAGGAAGGTAATAAATGATTAGATTACATGTGATAAGCTAGCCATACATGTTCCGATTCCATGGCCGATCGATCACCCATCCGATCGATTCCGCGATGCCAGAGGGAATTGGATGTCCGATCGATCGCCCAATTAAGCCTGTCCCTACCACCTTGGGCCACCGATTCCTGGACGATTCAGTGCCCGATCGATCACTTCACACATGGCAACTCCCCCTGATGTGTGCTGAATCGGATAAGAAAGACCAACATGTTGGTTCTCTGGCAGATCCGATTCTGAGCCCCCGAACGATCGGACGTGATCGATCGGGCAAGGTGGGCTTCACGCGATTCCGGGGCGATCGATTAGCGTGCACGCGCCCGGAATCGATCGTCCCGGAATCCCTTGGGATTCGGACCCGTGTATGGGGACCTTTAGTGTTGATCGTGAAAATATATGAAAATCATCTGCACAATGGAGTCAATAATAACTGGAGATCACACATTCTCAAATTTATGATTTTTTCGGGATATTATCTGTGATATTTTGCAAATATGAATATTGCCTGTGCTGCTCATCACTAGTTGATAGCAAGCATCACGAAGCTATATCTTCTGTTAAAAGGCTTTTAATTTAAATTGAATTAACTTTTCAACTTTAATCTGTCATGCAGAAGTATTGGATAGACTTTTAAAAGGAGTGTTAAGAGAGTAGGTACTTATCTGATGCTGTTGTTCTCCATCTGCAAGCTCAGGTTCATGGGCTATAATTATAATAAAGGACTTCAACCAAGAGTCATATGCTCTTCATTGTTTGTAATGATGTCACTGGTGGTTTCGGACCAAGTGGAGCTAAAAGAGGCTACTTTATGTGGAGCCAGGAGTCAAAGTAGAAGAAGAGCAGCCACTAAAGCCGCCATAGACGTCTCGGCTTTTAGCAGACTCCAACTCTGATTTAACAGCCTGCAGCACAGGATCGGAGGATCACGCAGAAAAAAAACCAGCAGGACAGATCCGTGTGCGGTCCGACCTGCCGGCTCTTTTGGTCGGATCCTTAAGGTGGGCTCCCCTATAGTTGCGGCCAAACGACCTTCATGTGCTTAGCGGGAGCAAGCACGGCGGTCGGTCGGCCACAACTATGGCCGGGAATCGGCCCGTCTATGGGGGGATTTATAGTACAAGATCATATATGTAAATCTGTTCCCCAGGACCCACTAGACCTAAATGAGCATTTACACTTGTAGTGTAATGGTGGATCTATTGCAAGGGTTAACAATTTTTTTTACCCAGAGTTCACATTTAATTCAAGTAATCTGCCTTATTTCATTGACTCCCAAAAGCATTTAACATTCTTTAAAACCAGTTAGAGTCAAAACGTGGCTTCAAGATTTTACACTTCAGGAAAATCTGAAATGTTTTATTGGATGGAACTGCTGCTAAAATACCTCTTTTAAGATAAAATTAGGCAGTCAATGAAGGGCGAGAAGACACACTTTTGTTGCCGTAGAAGTAGCGCACCCTTGAAATTATTTTTGCATTCCACTGATTTATCACACTGTTGGACACGAATAGGTCCTTCAGCTGCTTAGCTCTTTCAATGCACTGAACGCATAGAGGCCGCATGTAGTTTCTATGGGAACTGCAACAGCCAATTAGCACGGTGGGTTTTGCATTACTCAGGCCGTCTCCATCCTGAACATCTTGTCCTGAATGTTAGTGTCCTTATCTTTTGAAATCTTTCTTTTTTTAATTAGCAATCATACCGAGCCTGTGTTATTCTAGAAACCTCATTGACTATATATTGACATTTCGGAATGAGGAAACACTGGAGTAACCTATATAACTATTTTTATGTAAGGAACATTTGCATAGAGAACAAAGCTAGCTCTGTATTGCCGGTGTTTTCCTTAGTATGCCACTTATTTGTGATCAGAGCTCCCGCGAAGTATAAATCAATGTTTGTTACTGAAATACACAACTATTTCTAATAATGTGCATTGACCTCTCATCCCGACTGAGCTCTAAAGTCAATGTCTGCCCAGAGCACAGACATTTTGTGGATCTGCCACATTGGGTTAGCATGATCCATGCCTTCTGTCATTGTCTCCTGAGAAGACTGCATAATAGTCTTTTCCCCTGTTATGTTTCATCGAAGCAGCAGATGAAGTCCGCTCATTGATGGAGAAGGGGTCATGTTTGCTTGGAGTGTGGGAAAGGGTATGTTTTACTGGCAGATGACATTTCTCTAAAAACATAAGAAGACTATTTACTGAGGCCAAACGAGTTGCCATTTTTAAAGTTCGCTTTCATAGGGATCCTTATGTTTACAGATGACAATGAAAGGATTTGTATGCGTGATGTGATAGATAGAGGGAAAATTGCACTAGACAGAGGATGGATACTTCATACTCCTTTAGTTATGGGTAGACTGACCTTATAGTAACTGTATAGATATGAGCAGCATAGGCTATCTTCAAATTTGCTATATTTCTTAATTTTTCCAGCCCTGTACAATCAATTACAGGGTGATTCAACAAAAGATAACACATAGATTAGGCCACTGGTGTTAAGCTAGCCATACACGGGTATATTCCCTTGCAATCGACCCCTGATCAATCACAGCGTGGTGACGTCACCACGCTGTGATTGATCGGGGATCATTTGAACGGAAACCAATGTGCACCACATGGGCAAATCGATTCCCATTCAATGAAGACCTCCGGCTAGCAGAGTTCTCTCCGGCTTCCAGCGTGTAAATCTGAACACGCTGGAAGCTGAGCAGAAGTCTATCCAGCCTCTCTCCCCGTACAGCACCCAGATGAAGAATGCTGACTCCGCCCCCTTCACACAGCCGTCTTCGGCTGTCAACTCTGCCTGAGCCCAGGCTGTGTGAAGAAGGCAGAGTCAGCTTTTCCTATACTTTACATGAAGATTCTTCTTTATGTAAAGTATAGGAGATTGAACTTGGTTTTCCAACATGTTGGAAACCTGTTCAATTGAGGTACTTCAAACGGGCTGTATTGAACCCGCTCGAAGGACAGCACACACTGGTAGGATTGTAAGCAGATTAGAGTACAATCAATCACCGTGACCGCGCACGTTAATTGATTGTACTCAAATCTTTTTACAAATCTACCCGTGTGTGCCTAGCTTTAAAGACCCTTCCAATCATGCTTATAATGTATCCGTCATCCATGTAAAAAGGCTCAGATTTTCACCTATTTAATCCATTGGAAATATTTACATTAGTTTTAGTCTGTGACCCCCTCAGCACACCACACTAGACTACCTATCTAAATGAATTTCCACAGAGTGAACCAGCATTAGGTACAAAAAAGATATTCACATTACTATCCATCAACACTTTTTGTTTACTCCATAATGGGCCCGCTACTCAGGCTAAACATTCAACACATTCTTAAAGGGAACTGGTCTAACTTGGGGTTATATTGCCTCAATGTCTGCCCCAGTAACACTAGAACAAGATGTCACCATGTCAGGTTGGCACAGACAGTGATAAGCCTTCAGTTGAAATGGAACATTTACATCTCTTCCTTTCCTTTGTTGTGGCCAAGTTGGAATACATTATAATGATTAACATTATAGCCTGGGGATTTCAGCAAATTGTTTTAGTGGTAAAGTGTTTTCTATCTGCACTAGTAAGTTAGAGAAACTGGACTTGCTGAAGATTTCTCTAGTCATCCAACTGGCTTTCTGCAATCAGAATGATATCAAGTTTATCCTGGTAATAAATACCTTGTGTTGTTGCTCCAGTCAGCATAATTGGTTTACCATAGATAGCCTTAGTTAGAATCTTAATGTATAGAAAGTGCTAATTACTTATGAATGATTACATCTATAAGGTGTTAATGCATTATTACAGGGAATGTGCTTACTGCTTACACAGGGAATGTGCTTATACAGCATAATCCATATATATTAGAATAAAATAAACAACCATAGGTAGATGTTGAGACATGCAAAAACTATTATAATGAATAATAGAAATAGCTTTTGTAGAAAAGAAAACAAAAAGAGCTTTGTGGCCCTCAAGATCCATTTAAGCACATTCCATTTAAAAGTGTATGTTAACCCTGATAATTCTCTTATTTGCTTTCATGTGGCCTGCTAAAAATAAAAAAGAAGTTGAGAGATGAGTAGGCAGGAGTAATGCCTGCCATACACATGCCGATAAACGGACGATTTTTTCCGCTGACCGACGGGCGTGCACGCTCGCGCTCAGCGGCAAAATCGGCCGCCAATCGGCGTGTGCCCACATGGGGTGACAGATCCCTGTCACCCCACAGCTCGGCCGGCCAGAGAACGGACATGCTGGATGTTCTCTGGCCGATGCCAGCCGATGCCATTACCTTCAATGAAGACCGGCGTCTTCATTGAAGATAATGGCCGGCACACAAAGGGTGCCCGGCCGATTGAAGCAGCCCCAGAATGCACCATGATGACATCATCATGGTCGGAGCTCGTCTGTCTGCACCCTTCTGTGGGTGTATGGCAGGCTTAAGGCTACATTTACATGGTTGTTTCTCTGGCTGCTATCAGTCCTGTCTGCGAGCACCTGCAAAGTTGTGCAGGAGCTTGCAGTCATTTAGATAATGACCCTGTGACAGGTATATCAGGTGAAAGCCCTAAAACAGTCTGGCAGACGCCTCATGTGGCATCTTTCAGTTGATTGCACTAATTGGTCACTGTTAACCGCCCATGTAAACGAACCCTTTAACAAAGGCTGTGTAATAAATGAAGATAATGAATATATCACCAACAACAAATCAATAGTTAAAAAAACACCAACACTTCTTTAATTTCACCCTTCACATTGACCCCAATGCAATTAGCCAATGTTTTTGTGAAATTAGTTTTTACTTATCCCTATTGGGAAATCACAGAGCGAAAAAGACAAAAAAGAAAAATCTAGATGACGATATCTCAATACAATGCAAAAGAAAATATTCATAAATGTATGTCTATGCAAGACACTCATTCTACTAGGGTCTGATGGGATTGATTAAACCTGATACAAATGGCTGAATTCATGACATTGCTCTGGAAACTAAAGCCTGGCAATTATTTTTAACTAGACATGTGTCTGAGCCATTGATTAGTAGTGTGTGTTAAACAATGGCTCCTTCAATGGCAAACTATGTATTTTATATCCATCAAATGAAGTAAGCCATCATGAGCAAACATGGGTTTCTATATACATAAGAGAGATTGCAGAGAGGGAAACACCGGCTTACCAAGCCAATTATTCACAAGGCAAAACTGTGTGCTCTTATTTTATGCATTCAACCTGCTATTTGTAAACATGAAAGTTTATGTTTCTTTTAACAAGCACATCTTCCTACTAGATTATAAATGAAGTCAGATAAAGTAAGAATTTTATGGAAAAAAAGCTAAACATGTCTAAGTGTAAAGCTTTTTCTAAATTGAATACAAAATCAAGAACTGTTCAATCCATGTTGCACATTGATTAGTACCTTTGAATGTGTTGGTCATTCAAAATTTCACCATGAATGACCATTTATGAATTAGATGTACAATGACCAGTTTCAATATTATACTATAGTATACTATATTCATTTGCATCTTAAGTAACACCTATCCAAGGTTTGGGTATATCAGGCAGCAAATAAACAGTTACGTTTTAAAAGTGATGTTTTGGAAGCAGCAAGTACATCAACTTTGACATTGAACAAATTGTGATGGCTGGTGAGTTAGGCTATGTTTCCACATCTGTCGGGAGCCCCTCCGCTTAACGTATTGCTTGGGGGGATCCCGACAGAGCACATAGGCTTTACCTGCTCGGTGGATGCTGTGTTCAGACAACGTACTCCACTAAGTTCAGCCTTGCATCTGCTGAGCAGGTAAATGAATGTGCTCCGTCTGGACATCCTGCCAAGCAAAACGTCGTTGTGGACCCCCCCACCTAAAAACCTCTATGGGGAGAATGGCGAGAACTTTCTGGATGCAATGGCCAGGATCTACCAAAAGTTATTCAAGAAAGGACAGCTAATGAATTGTCTACAAGGAGATGGATGCCCAAGGCTCAATAATGCATGATTGTAATGGGGAGTTCTTTTAGGATTAGTACATCTGGTTCTGTCTTGGTGCTGATTATGAGACAGTAGTGGTGGAAGTATCAGAACATAACAGAAGTAAATTGCAGTTGTGTGTGGGGCTCTGTGGTTGTGCATCCACATTTGATCATTTCATTACCTGGGAGTTATCTCAAGTTCATTAACAAAGTCCAATTAATGAGATCCCAACTTGCAAAGGATACTTACCTGTTGCACTCCATGTTCCTCACAGTCAAACCCCCCCCCCCCCATTATATGTGCATTAAAAAACATTACCTGTAATAAGCAAAATCTCAATTATTGGGTAGTGACAGCTCCTCTTTTGTCTTTGGTCCAGCGCAGAGAGACTCGGGAAGGGACATGTCAAGGACATATAGCTGATTTCATCACTTTCCCATCCCAAGAATATGCAAATCCTTTGACTATCCTGGTTCAAAAAGTCAACATGTTAGAAGATAACTTGAAAAAGAGTGAGAAGCACCAATACAAATCTAAAATGTCTAATTCTTGGCAAATGTACCCAAAATTAAAAAGCTCAAGAATAATGTAGTCGATTTGTAAAAATAGGTTTAAAAAAGTAAAGATATCAACAGCATGGAGGAGCTCATTCGTCATAACCCCAAGCATTTTTTTTTATTTTGTCACACTGTAATCAAATGCCCTATACAACACATATTGTAGAACAGGGTTGTCCAACTCAGGTCTTTGAGTGCCAGATCCACACATTTTTATTATTTCTCATCAGTAATGAAGGTAAGAAATTAGGAGGGAGAATATGACAATATTTAGGCCAAATCCAGCCTGCATATGGTCTTGAAGACTAGAGTTGGACTACCTTGCCTTGTGTATATGTCAATTGATCTTTGAAAGCAGTTTATAACAATGATCTGTTATAAAACTTGTTGCACGGACTTTCTCCTTCTTTGTTTGGACTAAATACACATACCTTATCCCATTTAGCTAAGCCCCCACCAACCCTAAATGATTCAGGTCTCCGCTAATTACGCCCATCCGTCCTCTTTATGACTCTGTTTACAAATGCTGTCTACAAGTTCATCATTATTTATTCATAAGTAGGAAACATGGGTTACTAGTGTATCATTTTCCTTTTATTAATTGGCAACAAGGGGATAAGGTGTTTGGCACTTCCTCAATCTCATGATTTCGGCCTGCTGTTTTGTCTCATTTTGAGGGACATCTTCCCTCTTCTCTAAGACGGATATCTCTGTGTGACCAGATGGGGAGCCGACGCTTGGCATTGTGTCTTTTGGTGTCTTGCTGCTCTTTGTCCTGCCTGCCTGCTTTGAGAACACATTTATTTTCTGTTAGTAAAACTGAAAAGTCCCTCTGCAGTAATTATCAAGATCACTGATGTATAAGAACAAAACTTATTAGGACAGCTCTATGTACAGTATGTGTTTTATAATCCATGCCGGCACATAAGGCCATCCAAAGTCAAAAGCCCACCGAAATGGAGATGTGTATGGAATAGATCTGCATGTAATTAAATGTTACAGCTTTTCATAGGATTAAAATACTGTACCTAAATGTCATGCACATAGCCAGGAGCACAGCTATTAATATTTATTACTATTAAGAACAATGAACAATCCATGGACTGGTTTGGTCATGCTGGATGTACTTTGGAGCATTTTTAAACATAATGCACTAAAAGACCAATGTAGGAAACTGGAAACATTGTGTTCAACCCTTTGAGCTAAAGAAATGTAATGATTAATAGGGATGGACCGAACTGTTCGCCGGAGAACAGTTCGGCGGCGAACGAGCATGTTCACCCATCCTCTCGCCGGCGGACAGTACGGGTGTTCGACCCGCCCCGTTCGCCGACGAGAAAAAGATCTAAATTCTTCCTCCCGCAGGATCAGAACCTGCAAGATCGTGCCGGAGGAAGAATCTTTTCACTACAAGACCGGGCATGCAGCCGGTCTTGTAGTGAAAAATCCGGCTTGGAGCAGGAAGTGACGTCAGTGACGTCACATCCTGCGCCCATAACCAGGAACTATGCGTTCCAGGTTGCGGTCCACTGACGTCACATCCGGTTTTCCCGATTCAAATTCCCCGCCTAGAGGCGGGGAATTTGAATGTGTCCGCGAACAGGGTGGACGGCGGACTTATTTAAAAGTCTGACCCGCCCGTTCGCGGACAGTAAATGGTGATGTTCGCCGATCTCTAATGATTATTATGAATTTTCCGCTGGGTGGACAGTTTGGCGCGAACATTGTATGTTCGCTGTTCTTCTTGCTGGCAAACAGTACAGATGTTTGACCTGCCCCCTTCGCCGGCGAGAAGAAGTCTATAATTCTTCCTCCAGCTTTTTGTGCCTGGTCCGGCCAGAGGAAGAATTATTTTCACTAGAGATCATGTAGAGACACCCGATCACTTGTGTTGTTCCGGGCATGGGCCAGATGTGTCGTTCGGCCGAAGTCACTTCCGGTTTTGGAGCCAGGAACTCTGCTTTATTAATGTGTGCTAGTCACATAAATATATGAATCCATATTTATTAGGGAAGATCATCCGAGTACATAATCAAATATACTTCAACAATCCTAGCTTTAAATGGGAAATCATTTTAAACTACTGCTACTTAGAAGTACTGTATCTCAGAACAGTAGGTCATCAACTGTGTTTTTGTCACTATTTGTCACTATTGCCCATCATCCCTATAGCCTCCTTCATACCCATGTGTTATGTTAACATGGGAACATGTACCATGCATGTTAGTGAGTTCGCTTTAAATTGTATCCTAATGCACTAAAGGATTACATCTCCAAAATCATCTCTGTTGTAGGGGATCACCATGTGGTTTGGTTGACTGTGTTGGGGGGAAAATGGTGTGGATCTGTTTTGATGTGTAATGGGCTTTCTTAACAAGGTTACGCATTAAATAACACCATATATGTCAACTTTATTGTAAAAGAATAAGGGAAATAACAGGAAGTGTTGGCCCTGACGTCACTTCCAGTATTTGGACTGTGGCTCTTTTGGTTTAGATGCAGGAAGTGATGTCACTGACCCACCCTGCACATTATCAGCAAAAGTGGGTGGGAACTTAGAAGGGAGAGTAACACCCCGTTCCTCCTAAATTACCCTGAAATTAGATTTTTGCCTAGATAGCCACATAAAAACATGCCAATATGGGATAGGTTACCTGTCACCTATCCCATATTGGCATGTTTTTATGTGGCTATCTAGGCAAAAATCTAATTTCAGGGTAATTTAGGAGGAATGGGGTGTTACTCTCCCTTCTAAGTTCCCACCCACTTTTGCTGATAATGTGCAGGGTGGGTCAGTGACATCACATTTACAACACAAGTTACTACAATGCACTGGACTGCACAGATGTAAAATGGCCACAATCAGAATTCCATTTATTTATTTATCTTATCTCATCTCTGCCATGTTCTACATACTGTAATTCACCTGATTTATTAGTAATGCCATCTTTATGGAGCTCCACTATCTCATGTTTCATGGAGGCTGTCATCGTGCTTACTAAAAATTCAGAAAATTACTTTTCCTGCATTGCTTATACATTTGATCTCTAACTCTAAAGGGTTTTTTATTTATATTTTTTTTCTATTGTAAGCTTCTGTGGGAAAAAAATATATGCTCTTAACTGTGCTATGACATTTCAATATTCTCCAAGGAGTGCTCAGCTGTATGTTTTGTTTGTAAAAGTGTACCTGAGTACCAATGGGAGGTGGTAATGGAAGGTGAGTATGTACATTGGGGAGGGTGATGGTTACTGAAGACTGTTGTTGTTTTTTTCTACAGTGGCAAGCCAATCATGGTTTTTAAATGTAAAAGTAGCCATACATGTTTTGACTTTTGCACGAGCCGTCTTCTATTCGATTGTATTGTGTGATTTAAATATCGACTGTCAGTCTAACAACAATTGATTGAACCATCACAAAAGCTAGGCACACACGGGTAGATTTGTAAAAAGATTCAAGTACAATCAATCAACGTGTGCGGTCACGGTGATTGATTGTACTTTAATCTGCTTACAATCCTACCAGTGTGTGCTGTCCTTCGAGCGGGTTCAATAGAGCCCGCTCGAAGAACCTTGATTGAATGGGTATCCAACATGTTGGAAAACCCCGTTCAATCTACAATACTTTACATGAAGAAGAATCTTAATGTAAAGTAGAGGAAAAGCAGACTCTGCCTTCTTGCCTGGGCTAAGGCAGAACTGACAGCCAAGGACAGCTGTGTGAAGGGGGCGGATTCAGCATTCTTCATAGCACTGCTGTATGGGGAGAGATGCTGGATGGATTTCTCAGCTTCCAGCGTTCAGATCCACACGCTGGAAGCCAGGGAGAACTCTGCTACCCGGAGGTCTTCATTGAACGAGAATCGATCTGCCCATGTGGTGCACATTGACATCATCACGCTGCTGTCAGATATTGGAGGAGCCGGGAAGAGACAGTCCTGCTCTCCTTAGCTCAGCCGAGCTTTGCCTGGAGACCAGCGGCATCAGACATCGGCTGTATTTACAGTCATGTCCGATAAGGCTGTTTTCGAGCGGTATTGATTTGTCCCACTTGAAAACAGCGATGGGGGCACATTATATGGGTCAGATAGATGGCCGTGAGCGTGCACGGTGCTCGAAGCGGCCATCAATTTGACCCATATCTCCACATCTGTACCCTGCTTTATAGTATGGTCGAATCAATCTAAATACCTAGAACATTTTTCAGATATTTGTAAGATCGACTGAAATTTACCAACATGTGAGATCACTCCTTGATCTAATTAATGTTCGATTTGCTTCACTTGTGGTCGATCGTACCAGGTATGCAGGAATTGATTTCCATTTGATCCACTTAAATAGATTGATTTCTGGGTCAATTGAACTAAAATATCAATTTGTGCACAGACACCTTCAGTCTACTAACGTGATGGAGCAAAGTATTGTTCATCTCAAGCTTTTTTACATGTCAATTAGTGTATGTGATTCCTAAATGAGCAAGGATAGGTGAAGTTTACACTCAGGCGTTTGCTTACGGTTTGAATCGCTGGAGACCACAGGAGATCGCTGTGTGATAATGATCTCCTGCAGTCTCAAGCCATTCAAACCGTGGACACGGACCTGCAGTCAAGAAGTGGGGGGTTGTGGCAAGATGTCCTGTCTCACGCCCGCTACTTCCTGCCTGATCGGCCGCACGCGTCCCTCGACCACACCACGTCTGCACCCGACTGCAGCTGTGGAGGTGGCCCCATTGAAATGTATGGCCCGCAATTATAATCGCGGGAGATCCCCAAAGTGAAAACGAGCCCATAGGTAAGCCACCTTAAGTTTACATCTATACAAATGAGTCTGTGTACATATATCTGTTGTGTTTCAAAATGTGTTAGGCTCCTTTAACTCCTATCTATTTATATGCTATTTATATGCGTGTTGTTTGCCTGTTTCTTTTTTTTTCATAAACAAACTTTATTGAGTATATTTGTCAAAAAACATGAAAAACTTTTATTTATCATTAACAGGTTTCACACATGAATATAAACTGGCTTTAAACATGTATTCAATTTAAGCTTAAGAAAACATATACAACAGTAGTACAATATGAAAAGAGTTAACAAGCATTTTCATGCTTTGCTTTGGGACTTGTAACACACTAAGACAGATGAAAAAATGGACATGCAACCCAATGCAATGTGCAGATGTGAACCACCCCTTTGGATATAGTGCGATGCCTTGGGTTGCCAAGAGTCTATTTAAATGGATAGTTGTGAATGGGGCCTAAGGGCAACCGGATGTGTTGTTCATGTAGCGGTGACAGTTGCTACTTGTCACATATCCCATGGTATATTTCTGTTCATCTTTATAACAGACTGAGAGTAACTAGGTTCTACTAACATTTATAAATATTTACAAAGCAGTCCTCATGTTATCAGATGTTTAAATGTTTTTTTCTATTTCAAATTCATGAACCTTTCTATCTAATTATACCAGATGGCATATTATTATCAATTTAAAATCATAAAGCAACATATTAAAGGATCTTATGGAAAAATAAAGAGTGTCAGGTCTTTGCAGTTTACCACTAGCTGGGAGGGACAAGTCAGTTGTGCCATTGGATTAAGAAGCAAATGGCTACTAGAAAAATTGTAGGGCCAAACTATTTTTAAGCTGGATAACAGACCTTTACCAATACGCAAAGGAAATCAGTGTAAAGTAAAAAATCTTGCATGCTTACTAGTAACTGCACAACATTTATACCAGTCAATGTGATAGCCAGGCATGTGGTATTTTATTTTCACCATCAATGGAAGGTTCTGTAGTATGCCTGTGTCAAACATAAATGCATAGCATTACATAAATGTAAAAACCCAAAGTCACGAGCCAACCTTGATATTTATTTAAAAATATAATTATACTGCGGGCCATTTTAGGCCCATGGGCCAGAGTTTGACACCTCTGAACTACACATACACTGTTTACACAGGGGTATGAGCACACATGGACTACACATAAATAGTGATGGACCGAACTGTTCGCCGGCGAACTTCGCATGTTCGCGTTCGCGTTATAACATAGCATGTTGAGGACGCCATTTCACATGCTGCTGAGAAGGAGAGAGTTAGAACAGAGAGCTGCTGCTGCTGCTGCGCTGCATAGGCAACCATTAGCTAGGCAGTGTTCTCTTCTACAGTGTACTCTTCTTCATTGCTCTTAGTCTGCTGTCAGGACAGAGTCCTGAAAAGACCCCAAAAGCCCTTTTTAGGGCTATTTTTTTGCTACCCTGTTGCCTGCTGGCTGGCATGCCACGCTGCTGCCAGTGATCCTGCAAGCCACATATTGCACAGTGCCTACTGCCAGTGCTCATATCTGGTGGCACTTTGTTACCCCAGGGGATTTTTTCACCCTATTGTAGGGTATTAATAAATATTGCATAGCTTTCCGTGGCAGGGTAATACCCAGCAATTTTTTTCACCCTATTAATAAAGGGTATTACTACATATACTACATATTACTGCACGGCTTTCCATCCATTACAGCCTTGTGCCAACTGTCCATCTCTACCAGTGTCTGCC